>JAKLNL010000005.1:709671-1015847 GCA_022814505.1 Talaromyces liani
ACTACTACTACTACTACTACTACTACTACTACTACTACTACTACTACTACTACTACTACTACTACTACTACTACTACAGAACTGATATAATGGCGGCATTTTCCTCACAGGGTTATTATACTTCTATTCCAACTTGGATCGGTTTATCGATTCTTTCTTTAGCTCTACTTTTATAGAATTACTGTTTTGAAAGAATAATATTTCCGGTACTCTATAGCGAAGTTTTGTTTACTGTACTTATGGGCTCTTCATGCTTCAATAACTAAAGAATTGACTAGATTGGTCTAAAATACATTCTAACATAGTTTAGTATTGGCGAGAGAGTATTGCTGACACTTGTTCTAAAGATTTGATCTAGGTATTGGCCGTCAATGAGAAGCACTGACGATAACTTACGGTCTAGAATAAAATTATCGACCCGAATGCCAAAGGGAATTTGCCATTTTGTAATACTGTATGACAAAAGTGTAGCTTTATTTTCTATCTTCCTTACAACCTCATTCCATATCACATTCCTCCCTATGCCACTAGAATGTCATTTCAAGTAATTATCAGTTTATCTTGCCTACACACACCATATAAACCATATAAGCCATATAAATATAATCCTAATCACTTGCTAGTCTCCTTGTATTAGGGCTTCACCAATTCCAGTTTCAATATGTATCATTTGCTCTTTTTTCAGCTCCTTTTTCTCAGCGCCTTCTCTGTATTAAAGGCATTTGCTCTCAATACTGAACAGGTATACACGCATATCTTATAAACAAACCGGATAATTTTACTAAAGAAATCCATCAATTTCGTCTTTAGCCACTTTACCCCCCACGATGCGCTTCAGATCCCTGCGTCGGCATCAACTTTACTGACCCCTCTTACGTATGCGGAGATTTCCGCTTGGGTCCTGTAATCCCTCCCACGGAGTTCCCTCTCTCTACAGAGCTCAGGACCTACGCCCGCTTTGGGAATCTGTGTCCGTATGAGTTTCTCTCCAAATGGACTCTTCCAGGAGGTAATTACAGCCTACCTCCATCTAATGGGTTTGTCTTGAACACGATGTCACAACCTGTACTGGGCAATTCAACCCTCCCTGTGGGGCAAAAGGTGGACAGATTCGGATCAGAGGGTGGAACATTCCTCAGCCCACTCGGCGCACCATATATCGAGCGCGCACTTCCGCCTCAAAATCTCAATACATTCGACGGGAGATATCCGTACAATTACCATGTCTATCAAGTAACAAAGGCATTCAATGTTCAGATAGGGCCTGTCGCTTCTTGGTATGAGCAGCCGGGAATGGGGACACAGTTCGTTGCACCGGCCTCTGTGATTGACTTGGTAAATAATGGTTTCCTGAGGAGGTTAGCGGAGGATGAGTATGATGATAGGGAGGATTACTCAGATGACTACACACCTGGCCCGAAGAACTTGACAGCCGCATGAACGAGCGCGCTCAGAGATCGGTGAGCTACAGGAATTCTTCTAAGCCAGATGTCTCTGGTATCAAGTTCCGTAGATTACTGGAAAGGATAGGGGTTAAGTTATGCTCTTCAATTACTATGAATCCTGCGCAAAGAATTCAGTATTATTGGCCGTTGTGAGTTATGTCATGTAATTACCATGAGTAACTAATGATTTGATGCTGAGCTGCTTAATGAGCGTGAGCCCAGACTAAAATCTACGTAGTAAGCTGGAGGGTGACCGCCTTCACAAAAGCAATAGCAGCTGAAAAAAGGGATATCCCACCTAGCAGAAGAAATATGGTTCATATAGTGAAATAGGTACATGTTAACGCGTTATACTGAGATTCTCAGGTTCCAGCAAACGAACATGGACTGTTCCCCACGTTGTATTGGGATTTCAAGTGACGTGATATTGTGTTTATGGCAAGATACGATACAGTGATACACTTGGAATATCGTTAATCCAGAACTTTCCCAGATATAGGCGAGGGTAAAACAAGCGGTTTTTCGATTTTATCTATTTAAGACAATTTTTTCCGAGAATCTTATCTCCTAGGTCTACTTTAATATGTAATAAAGGACAACAATGTACATTCACTAGGCATTCTCATATTCCTCAGGTATAGGTGGGTTTATTGTCCGACTCACTTTGATCTATTCAGACTGAATACCTAGGTGGGTTATGTTCTTTCAAGCAAGATATAAAACTTAGTATATACTGCAAGCTCTGCGTCAGTAGTTGCCCATCATTCTTTAATTGATTCACAACTATAGTCTTTGTACACGATGTTAAGTATATGTTAAGACAAAGGCTAGAGATATGGAATTACCAATTTGAGTATAAACAGTAACTAGTCATTCAGCATATCTATTGACAATCTGCGGACCTCCATATAAACAGCCACCTCTCCTGGCCTCCATCTATATCAATCTTCTTCAATCGTAATCTCTCCTCCTTGGAGCCACCCAGCCAAATGCTCTTCCACGCTGATTTCAACCGCCCCGGCCTCCGTCGCGACGACCTAGCCCTAACCGGCAACAAAGCCAAAAGAGCCATCAAAAAGTCCAACGAGACACCCGCACCATATCAAAGAATGGGCAACCATTCTTCACCAAAGATGCAATCCGAGATGTTTGTTACCAATTGAACCGATCTACCGAGAAGGGGCACAAAATCACCATTAGGGGACAGGATGATATACCCGTGGAGTTCACTTTGGTAACGGGCGATATCTCTCCGCGAATCGTCCGTGGCGATGGTGATGACGACGAGGAGAAGAGGGGCAGGAGGAGGATGATAGCGAGGACGTAGATGTGAAAGATGATATGTGCGATCCTGTCCAGTGTCACTATTCAAAGCAAATGACTAACCTTGATGTGTCAGGATGAGCCCGTGTATTCGCTACAGATCCCTACAAATGCTCCTGGACTACCGCAACCCCTAATCGACCTGCATAGTGCTTACTGCAACATGTACATCGCCCAACACTCAGTCCTGAAGAGCATTGTCACCGGTAAGATCCTGGCACTACGCAGAGACTAACGTTTGCCCTTTTCTTATGTTGAAGGAAAATGTCGAATCTGGACACGCCGCGTATCCGCGATTTGACCAGGGATCACTACGATATCATTGATTTTCCGCAGGATACAGACAATCTAGGCCATGAGGATAATTTTGGACATGTGAGTATCTATGTGCGTCGGCCGGATTGATTCATCGTTTGAGCGGTCATGGGCCGTGAATTAGATTGGTATCCCACTAGATTGCTTGAAAGTAGAGATTTTATATGATAGAGGAATAGATTGTGTTTGGAACATTTCAAATGTGAGACGTACAAACACCCTAACGAGGCCAGCTCTAACCCTAATGTTGACTAGATGTCGGCCATATTTTGGAGCTAGGCTGAATACGGTATGTCGTTTGAATCTATTGGACACAACACTACACCAATATCTGTCAGAGAATCAGAACGTCACAGCCAATAGATTAGTTACCTGCTGTAGCTAGCTATGGTCTATATTGCTGCTATCCAGGTGTGTGCCTAAGCCTGTAGGCCCTAAGAAATTTGTGGCACAGCCACAGTACACGCCACATGACAAGCCATGGAGAAACTAAAGTAGACAGAAAGGTATATCAAAAGCAAATAAACGGTCTTGGAATGTGGATCTACAAACCAAAGAGATATGTCAGATTTCTGTAAACAGAGGAGATCACAAGATATATCTGTAGCGAAAGCTACAGAAATGAGTGGTATCACGAAATATGAATGTCCAGAGCCAATAACAACCCAGCTAAAGCATCTCTAGCCCTAATTCTCTAGCCCTAATCCCATGCAGTCCCATGCAGCGAAGATGAAACTAGTCGATTCTCTAGTGTTAGCCTCCTGCAGCGTTTTTGTGTTGGCGTCCTCACGGCGCCTGCGGTATTACAACCGTATATGTCATATTCAATCGAATTCTGCTACTTGATCACGGGGCAAATATTCACCAGGAGGGGCTTTACCTACTTAATACAAATACAGATTTGTCTCCCACATCCCCTTTTACTGAAGTCAAGGGAATTTGTAGCAGCAAATTCTAAATTAGGCTATGTAGGAATCAATGCGGGGATGACGGCTATTGCTCTACTGTAGTAGCGTGCGTAAGGTTACAACGCTTGTTGAAAAGCGCTGATCTCTCCATCATATAGCTCTCTTTTGCGGGGTGAAGAACTTCATAGATTGATTATAACCAATGAATTTCTTTTCCTGTACTCCGTTTTAGAAATCCGGGAGAAGCCAGCTGCTCTCAATAACCGACAAATTCAAGGATTACTTGGACATATATAAGTATAGAAATCCAAAGACTAAACCATATGTGTGTTCTTGCCCTCGGCACGGCTGAATATACACTACTTAGTATTCTGGACAACATGAGGATGACTTTGCTTTTGTATCTGGCGAGACTTGGTCTGGCAGGCGCAATTGCACCAACTTCTTTGGTTGTCCCTGTGAATGGACAGGTATCGACCTCTGCTGCGCCTGCGGTATTACAGCCGTATATGTCATATTCGATCGAATTCTGCTACTTTCCCGACTACGCTGGTATGTCGGCATATTTCCCTTCCCCCGATATACTGAGACTTACATTATGCTGATGGCAAGGCAATCGTTCCCAACCGAATACTTTTTCCAATCAGTTGCTGGATAATCTCGGCGATATTCAAGGAATCAAGCCATACATACGCGTTGGAGGAAACACACAGTACGGCTCTCTTTACCACCCAAACATGCGTCTGGTCAGAGCTAACGCATAGCAAAGGGACTATGCTCTGTATAATGCGTCCTTGGAATATGCCGTTAACGGCACTGTCGTGCCAAGCAGGTCTGTTGATTACCCATATATAATCTACATTGGGCCATCGTTTTTCGAGTCATACTCTACTTGGCCGGATACTAGATTCATACATGGGTTCAACCTAGCAAAGAACAACAGTGAGTCTCTTCAAAGCTTGCTGGATACAGTACCACTGGCCTGTCGGGCCCTCCAAGATGGAAAGTTGGCATACTGGGAGCTAGGGAATGAGCCGGATCTGTACAAAACATCCTCTCAAGGAGTCGTTAGGCCCGCCAATTGGACAGAACAAGACTATGTGGATGAGTGGTTGACCAAGTCTCGCGAGATTCGTCACGCTCTTGCTGAGGCGTGCCCAGAGTTGACCACGGAGTCGAATTATAAGTACATCGCGCCGTCTTTTGCTGGGATTTCAAACAGCTTAAAGCCCATCGCAACTTGGGAAGATGGCCTGAACACTGATCGTAATATCGCTCTGAATTCCGAACACAAGTAAGCAAACTGCTTTCGAATAAACCATTGCCAAACTGACGATCTCGTCCAAAGTTACGTTGGAGGCGCAACTAGTCCCGGAGTAACGCTTCAAGGCACCCTGATGAATCATACACGTGTTGTCCAGAATGTCAACGCCCTTGCAAATCTCTCCCAAGTATTAGCGGAAGATGGGTTGACAGAAGATATTCCATTCATTCTTGGAGAACACAACTCTCTGTACAACGAAGGCGCTCCCGGTCTCTCCAATGCCTTTGGTGCTGCGCTCTGGGGTGTCGACTTCAATCTATTTGCCGCTTCACAGGGTATCCGCAGACAACATATGCACCAAGGAACTGACTATCGATACGCATCCTGGCAACCAATTCAGACAGAGAAGACCGCAATTGGCACAAAACCTCCGTACTATGGAAACATTTTTGTGGCTGAAATGGTTCGCGGCGGATCAAATGTACAAATCACGAATCTGCCCCTTTCCAGCAGCAGCAGTACCGAGGGAGCCTATGCCGCATACGTCAATGGCAAATTGGCAAGAATCGCAGTCGTGAATCTGGTTGAGTACAACTATACAAGCACAGATCATCCAGCAACTAAACGCCCAAGTGCGTTATATACCTTCCAAGTTCCGTCTGGGACTCCGTCAATTTCGGTAAGGCGATTGATTGCGAATGGCAGTGATGCTATCACAGGTATTACCTGGGATGGATACTCGTACAATTACGAACTTGACGGAGGAAGACCTGTTCGGTTGGACAATGTGACCATTAACGAGAAAGCGCGCGTCGATCGAAATGGATTGGTTTCCATTGATATTCCCTACTCGAGCGCCGCAATATTGACAATAGACTAAGACATACACAAAGATGTATTTGACTTTTGCCCAAATTGTATAATGCCACTTGTTTCTTACTTGTTTCTCGGTCTTGGGAACTGCTGTCCTGTCCCAAAATCAAAGACTGGTACAAGTAAATGTCAGAAAAATAGGGAAGTCCAGCAGTCCAGACTGGCCGGTCCAGTTTGATATGTTTGCACTAAAGTCACGTGTTCATAACCATAGCCAGTCTTGGCGCTATGCTTCGCCACGCATCGGGCATACTTTCAAGTAACCCAACAACAATCATCTATGCTCACATCTCTTTACTTACAATTCGAGTTTTGTTACGATGCTATACAACGATTTGCAGCCATTGCACATATTGTGACACGCATTTCTCGCATCATCGCATAACGCTTTCGTCGCATCCAGCGATATGAACCTACGCAGCTATCTAGCTCTCGCAACCTAACGCTTACTTGACGCTACATAACGCTACATACGAACGCCATTTCGATTATTTAGTACTTAACGCACCGTCACTTCCATGCAATCTTCAGATGATTCCTCAAGTTGGGACTTCACTGCGGTGATTGATCTCTTGCATACCCCGACCAGGCCTGAATCAACAAACGAATCTTCGGTACCCGTCGCGCCATCTGATATACCCGATGTCTCGCAGCACAACCCCGGAGAGCAAGGACTCGGTGATTTCACTGCACTATGGGATTTCTTGCATCCGTCTGCAGTAGTCGCCGAGTCTCCCGGCAAAAATGCTCCGATTACGCCTTCGAAAAAACAATCAAGGGATACGACTCGTCTTTCCCCTTCTAAACCAATATCGATTCTGAAACGAACCGCCAAGGCTATCAGTAAAGGAAGTACAGCCAACTCATCTGGCGTACTCTCGGATTCTACAGTCGAATCTGACGGTGATGTCAGCGTATTCGACTCCGCTGTACCGCCCAAGTCAGCCTTGTCACTCGTCCCGTCTCAGGTTGCTCGCACCGATAAGGCTGGATTACTTACGCCACCCTCGTCTTGTGAAGAGGACAGTACATTGTCCGCCTACACGCCGAAAGCTAAGAAACCCGCTAAAGACACTCCTCGCTATAAAACTGCGGTAGAACGCAAAGCAGGGCTTGTGTCTAAACTCAGCAAACAGTTCCCGGATTTCACTATCAATCCGCCGTCCGTCTCTAACGCTTCGAAGAATTTATCTGTACATGTTTTTGTTGATGCATCGAATATATCCATTGGTCTCCATGACAGCTACAAGATCCAACACGGCATCCCTGTCACCACGCATATAAAACGACTGCCACTGTCATTTTACAACTTTTCACTGATCCTTGAACGCGGTCGTCCCGTAGCCAAAAAAGTACTCGCAGGATCAGACCGCTTCGCAGCCATCAATGAAGCCGAAAAACTCGGCTATGAGGTCAACATCCTCAGTCGTGTTCACAAAGCAAAAGAATACACTTCTCGACAACTTAAATTTCGCAATGCCCTCGGCCCCGGGGGAAGCGCTGAAACGGGCTCTTTTCCTTCTGAGCGATGGGTTGAACAGTGTGTGGACGAAATTCTACACCTGAAAATGCTGGAAAGTCTGATCGACACAGATGAACCGGCAACCATCGTCCTTGCCACTGGAGACGCGGCGGAAGCTGAGTATTCAGGCGGCTTTTTGAGAATGGTCGAACGGGCATTGCAGAAAGGTTGGAGTGTCGAGGTGGTGAGTTTTGCTATGAATACGAGTTTTGCTTATAAGCGGAAGGAATTCCGTGCTAAATGGGGTGAACGATTTCGAATGATCAACTTGGAGGATTATGTTGAGGAGATGCTTGATATGTAGGGGCTTATACTAGATACGGTTGACATATTAGGATTTATACTTACATACTAATGAACTTACTGCATGCTTGCATTTGACTACAGTGCATGACCAACTTGACTCAATTCTCTATTGCTTATGCGGGTGCAACAGATCTACACCTCTGGATCGTGTGCACCTAACCACCGTATACTTTTCCACTCTATAGTGCGGCACCCATTAACACGCGCCGCTCCAGCCTCAGCATCAACCTCTCACCCCTATCACAGTCAAGGTGGGAGGACATGCGACGAAACGGGTAACACGTTCTTGTGACAGCTTACCTTTTTTCTACTCCATATCTAATCTGACTCAACCTAGGCTGCCACATAAATCTGCCGATCTCCAGGGCTCTGTACAATCGGTTGAGCAACTAGCAATGGCCAACCAGTAGCCGCTGAGACAGCGCTTGCCATCAATTTGATAGGCATGACTGGGTTTCCGCTGCCGGATAATTAATTGGACCTCTCATGCGGTGCATACCTAGGTAAGCTGCGCGACATTCTGAATTCCATCGATTCGGGCTGTGCAGAGGTTGTATCGTTGCAGCATGGCTGGAAAGTAGCATCACCACGCAACTCAGTATGTGAGTCGTCGGCTTCGGTGCCTAAAACAGCAAATAGCATGGCCACATCCAGGCAATGTCCTTGCATTGTCCCATCGACCGCCGGCGAGAAGGGATTCGAATGCGAGCGCAGAAGCCCCCGGCTCGATTGATGGGTCGCTGGATAGCTACAGACGGAGGACCACGGTAGCGGAGTCGGGCCAGAATGGTAGGTAAGCTCATAGACATATTGCGTGAAGCTGTATTGACAATTCTGGAAGCGATATCTACACTCCTACAACCGCCAGTATTACGTACCGGGCTCCTCCCTCACACCGCGATCTATTCGACCTCGCACAAACTGCCCACATCCCAAGAAATACCTCCCGTTGCTCTCACCACTGTCCTCGATGTCGATTTCTCAGCCTTTAAAGAATACCTCAGTCAGATTGGACCCCTGTTCGACGCCTTCCAAAGCACGAAGCTCGAGTCTGAAGATGGCAGCTCACGTGTGTTCCGTCAAGACATATCCGCCGCCAAAGAAGACGAACTTGCACCTACGCCGTTGTCTACGATTCCCTCTGTGTATTTCGATAAAAACTTTCGCCTCGAGAATCCGCGCACTTTTGATGTTGTCAGTGAGCGTGCGGAGATTGTAAGGGAGTCACTTTCCGCATCGGAGACCGTGACAATAGCACTGTTGCAAATGATAACCCGCAGCCTAGTAGGAAGGCGCTTACTACCAATGCCATAGTGCAAGAGAAACTATCTTGGTAGATAGGCACTATAGAGATTCATCTGATATTTTCAATTTCGCAAGCGTCAGCATCCTTTTTCGCCGCGCTCCGCTCTCTTCATGGACTCTGGGCCGAGGTGGCCGACTCTGTCGTAAAGATCCAGAAGCTGAGGGAGGACCTCGCATATTTGGACGAAGACATGGCAGTACGCGGTTCTCAGACCATCAGCATAAAGCGAAGACGGGACAATGTGAGAAAACTGAGCGAGGCTACCAAACAGCTTCAATGTGTCCTCAACGGCGTCAGTCACTGCGAGGAACTCGTAAACTCTGGTCAGCTGGAGACGGCTTTACAGCACATCTGGTACGTCGAACAGCTTGCATCTGGAACGCTGGATTCGAAATTGGCGGCGAGTTGCATTGGCTTCTGCCGGACCCATTCATCAGGCTTACCGATCTACGCCAACTACACGTTCTTGAAGGACTGTTCGAAGATATCAGCCAGCTTCGCCTGCGGATCGCGAAAGGCTATGAAGCCCGATTGCTGAACGTCCTTCTGTGCGACCTGCGCCGACATGTATCAGGCGTACATCCGAGAGAGACTTTGGCGCGCTGGGCTGATGCTGCAAAACGCACACGGGGCGCGACTGATGCCTCGCCCGCGTCCGTGACGACTGCAGAAAAGCTGCGCCAGGAACTGATCCCTGTTCTACAGGGACTTAGCCATTCGCAATATCTAGCTACAGCGAGCACCACGTCTCGCGAAGCCGTCATCCGAGAGATGAAGTCTCTTATCCGTTAGCACCTGCCGAGTTCTACTGACGACGATTATGAGTCTGTCGCGACTGCGTCCACGCCGGCGAGAGGTCGACGTCTGACCCAGCAGGGAAAGGCGAGCATTCTGTCTCGCAACTTGCGTGCTCTCAGTCCCGAGGATGCCGAAGCCTTATTTGTCAAGATCTACTTCGGGACAAGTGAAGCATTACGGAGGCTTAGTGTACAGGTCAAGCTTCTCCTTGATATCACAAGCGGCATGAAGAAGACTCCAAGCGATGTACTCAGGTCCGTCCAAAGCCCGAGAAGCATAGGCAATCCAGCGCTTCGTTTGCCCAGCCTTTCTGTGGAATGTAATTTGCAGGAAGAGATGACTCAAGCCCTTGACATGTCAAGCCTTCTTGTCCAGGCAGTGGATAGGACACAATCAGAGATGACAAAGGTGCTGCGAGTCAGAACTGAGCAGACAGTTCGCCTTGGATTAGCCGATTTCCTAAGCTACTTCACGCTAAATCGCCTGTTTGTGAATGAATGTGAGGCAATCTCGGGGCACTTTGGAGTGGCGCTCAAAGGCGTTGTGAACAACCAAATTCAAGATTTCATCCCGCTGCTGCACGAAGTGGAAAACCAAAAGCTAGTTCAAAAGATGGAGTATGAGAAGTGGGAGCGCATCGATTTTAAGCCCCAGGACGCATTAGCGCTAGCGCACATTGTTCAGTCTATGACCACTGATCCCCCAGCATGGCTCGGTTACACGGACGTTAGCATCACAGGCATGAAAAACAGATCAAAGGAATCTACAGACAAACTGCACCCCTGCGGAGCCCAGCCTCGGGTGCTGCTCGGCAACAAAAAAGACCCGACACTGGCGGTCATTGAGGGGGAGAAGTTTATGCTCACCGATTCGGCAGCAACTGCGCTTCGCGGCATAGAGCAATACACAATCCTCCTAGCATCGATTTCCGGCATGGCCAACGAGATCTCAACGACGCTACTTGACTATCTCAAACTGTATACTCTCGCACACAACAGCTTATTCTCAGTGCTGGCGCTAAGATAACAGCTGAGCTAACCAATATCAATACTGAGCACCTCGTGCTTGCCTCGCAGTCGTTGTCCTTCTTCACTGCTCTGATACCCTACTTGCGCAGGCTTCTGCGAGATGCGGAGCTGCTCAAAGCAAAGCTCTACAAGATCGACGACGCAGAAGAGCTCGGCATGCACATGATTGACATTGCCAAGGCGAAGCAAATCCCATTCCGGCCAAAAGTCAGCAGGAACGTGCCATCCGGTGAGAGCGTGCCCGCGTGAGTTACGGCTGCAGTCTGAAGCTTCTGGGTCTGGAGACATGGCGGGAGAGGTGAAAGGTACTGGGTGAGGCTGAAGCGGTGTTACGGATGGCATTTCATACTATCGCTGTGTGCTCATAGCTTTCGAGCCTGAATGTGAGGAACTCTTCTGCTGGTGAATTCGAGCATACTGGGCAATTGACTAGGTGTTAATAGACTTGAGGCTTGTGACTCAAGCAATTGACACAACTCCTCGAAACCTAGAGTATTGGGAAATGCTCGTGAATGATATCCCGTCCTTCTTCTCCATGGCAGCAGAAGAACTGACTGCAAGTTACCACGTGGATCCTTCACGTGCCTCCAAAATCGTACGTCAGGGCTACATGTTGTACTCCCAGCTTTACGCACAGTGATACACATTGCGCATCCCCATCTCACTCGCGGCCTCGACGAGTCTTTCCATTACTTTACATGATCCCATCTATTTCAGCTACTCTGTAACATCATCGTATTTCTTTAACGTGAATGAGATCACTGACCTACACATAACCCCCATGCCTCAGGCTCCCCATTCTCCAATGCCTTAAATCTACTAAACATCCTCAAAAACGCCTCTGAATCCTGCGCACCCCCTACCTTATACTTCCCCACTCTGTAATGCGGCACCCCATTAACCCGCGCCGCTCCAGCCTCAGCATCAACCTCCTTCCCACCCATATCACTCTCCAACCACTCCCTAACCTCCACCTCATCCAATCCAGCCCTCACACCAGCCTGCTTGAGATCTTCATGGCTAGTAATATCCGTCTCTCCTTCCCAATACCCCGCAAAAAGCTCTTCAACAACCCTCGTCTGCACCTGGGGCGATTTAGTCTTTCCGAGTTGAACGAGTCGATGCGCATCGCGGGTTCGACCGGTTTTACCGGCGAATTTGAAGTTTATGCCCACTTCGGCGCCTATGGAGCGTACGCGCTCGGTCATCATATTTGCGAAGGTTTCGCCATATTGTTTTTGGAAATTTGGGAGGACAGGAACACCTAATAAGATCATGCTCGGTCAGTTTCGATCCATCATGGTTAGTGGGAAAAGAGAGGAGGGGAGGCTGACCTTTTTGAGGTGAATGGGGCTTGACATAAAACGGCTTCCATGTTTTTGTAAATGTGTCCTCTGGATGCAGAGACTGGTGGATGGCGATGGCTTTGTCGAGCTTCTTCTTGCCGATATAACACCAGGGGCACACTGGGTCGCTGACTATCTCGATATTGAAGTTGGTCATTTTGCGTGCAGTGATGGAGCGTAACATGAACGGTTCCGAGTCACAAAGTGAGGCGTTGTTTGGGGCTATGTCTGCAAGCTTGGGAAGACAAGTTTCAGGGTTACTTTCTGCGAGAGTGTAGTAAAAGAAATAAGCCGGAATCAGTCCCCAGAAAAGATACATCCGGCTGTTGTTATGAGGGTGAGATTGGTACTTACGAGCTTTCAAGGCTTGAAAACACTGAATGAGGTCCTTATATAACGTTAAATGGATATAAATAGATATCTTTTGCAAGCCCGCGGGAAATCCGTTGGGCTTACATTCACTTAGATGATATCGCGGAAGCCCTAACTTGCCAGGACTTACTGTAATAGGAATTAAGGAATCGTCATCCCTTTCAGCTTACTCATGTGCTTATTGGATACCTAGTCATTATTCTTTACCCCTGGTCATCTCACATGGGATTTTAAAGTATAACGAACTTATGTCAGATCCATGGATGCGCGGCGTTTTCTCAGGGGTCAAGATTCTGACCGTGGGAATCCCGCGGCCTGGACGGAGGTTGCACACTCCACAAACAAGAGCTGGTAAAATAGGATACCACTTAAAAATAAATTCTTACGCATAAATATTTTGAAGATCTATATTTCAGTACATTCCTTTCATTTTCATAGCTTTCTATGTCCTGACAGCTTAAAACTACTATTGAGAAAACAGAACATGTCGACCCAGTCTGGCATAACGGCGATGTCCAAGGAGAATGTCGACGCGGCTCATGCGTCAATTGACTTAGCCGAGAATGGCGACAAAGACATGATGAAAAAGCATGGTATTAATGTACCTGTTGAAGAAGAAACCGAGTTCTTTTACCTGGAAGGCTGGAAATTGTGGGCTATCATGTGCACTCTTTACCTAAACACTCTACTCGCAGCATTGGACGTTGTAAGTATTAACTTACTCCCTTCTATTCAACAGCATATAAGGCTGATGCTCTTCTAATACATAGGGCATCGTCGCTACCGCAATCCCAGCCATCACAGACGACTTCCACCAACTGAACTACGTAGGATGGTACGGAGGCACCATCTTCCTCACCCTGAGCACCACCTCGCCGGTATGGGGCAAACTGTACAAATACATCTCAGCCAGATGGGTCTACTTCGCCTCAATTCTCATCTTCTTAGTTGGGAGTATTATAGCGGCAACTGCAAAAAGCAGCATCCCCCTGATCGTCGCCCGAGCTCTTCAGGGCTTGGGCTGTTCCGGTAGCATAGGCGGTTCTGTCCTCATGATCAACTATGTGGCGCATCCGGCAAAGCAACCCATGTTCATTGGCCTCTGGGCAACTGTGTATATGCTTTCGACCATTGTCGGACCCCTGATTGGTGGTGCTTTTACATCCCATGTTACTTGGCGGTGGTGTTTCTGGATCAATCTGCCCGTCGGGGGTCCAGTTCTTGTTGCAGTGTTCCTTTTCTTTCATGTGCCAAAGCACGTCAAATACCCGAAGGCTACGTGGAAAGAGATCATACTACAGCTTGACCTTCCGGGGTTTGCATTCATATTCTCTTCTCTGGTTTGCTTCACTTTGGCCTTGCAATGGGGAGGCCAGACTAAATCATGGAGTGATGGGAATGTCATCGCGACTTTGGTCATGTGGGTTGTCTTGACGATCGGATTCTTTGTCGTTGAGTACTTCCAAGGTGAACGTGCCATGATACCATTAAGACTCTTGAAGACTCGCCTGCAATGGAGTAACACATTGTACGCTCTCATGTAAGTTCATCCCGTTCAACGTTGTTCTTGGAATATTGTGAAGATGCTAATTCAGTATACCTCCTTAGGGTCAACGTCGCCCAGTTTCAGGTCCTATTTTACCTCCCAATTTACTTCCAATCCGTACACAACCAATCAGCCATTGCCAGCGGCGTCAACACCCTCCCATTTATAGCCTTATTTGCCCTAGGCTCGATGATGGCCGGCACCATTGTTGGAAAGACGCGTATCTTCCAACCTATTTTGTTGATTAGTGGTCTACTGGCTACTATAGGTGCAGCGTTGCTATATACCGTTGAGCTTGACTCCTCCAAGGCCCGGTATCTTGGCCCTCAGGTCATTTTCGGATTTGGCATTGGTCTTGGATGCCAGGTTCCATTGATGGCACTACAGAGTTTTACACCTGCTGAAGATATCGCCTCAGTCACGAGTATCATCGTTAGTAAGTATCCAACTCCCTTTTCTATCTGCTTCCGTTGGCTTCTAACCGTATGTTTCGCAGCGATGAACTCACTTAGCGGTGGATACTTCGTCACAGCAGCCCAATCCCTCTTCACCAACCGACTCCTGGACTCTCTATCCATCACTGCGCCCAGCATCAATTCAGGCCTTGTCTTGGCTACCGGCGCAACTGAACTACACAAAGTGTTTAGTGGTGCGGATCTCACCGCTATTCTCTCTTCCTACATGGTCGGAATCAAAGACGTATTTGCTTGGTCAATGGCCGGTGCAGCGTTCACGGCTGTTTTGGCTCTTGTGGTCCCGTTCAAGAAAATGCCTCCTGTTGAAGACGTTTCTGCTAAGGAGAAGAGCTTGGATGAGAAGGAGGAGACTTCTTGAAAACGTTGGGTGATAGAACGGAACTGAAAGGCTTGAAAGTGCAGCTACCATATCGGGGGTACTGAACGTGACGGTTTAAATATACGTTACTCGACTATCTGTAAACTTATTTCTTTTTATTGTGTTGTGTATCCTAGTTATTCTAGATGTTATAGATTGATTGAGGGTTTGTTTCAGTTAATGTTCCAAGTTTATCTGTTGGCCTATATATGATATTCACACTGGTGAACGCTGGGTACTTCATGTTGGGTAGTAGATTTGACTAGATTGAATTGTCGTGGTACCCCTAAATTTTTATCAATCGGATTACTATAGCGTCTCTGGCTCCTAGAGTTAATGAAGCTCGTGGTGACATCGAGTTAGGGCTTGTTCTATCAGGTGCCCCGCACCTCCGCGGGATTCCCGCGGTTCATGCTGACTTACCCTATATACTTGGACTACCATTCATGGACTTCTCCGTCGCCATCTCTCTCTCTCTATGGAAAAATTGCATTGATTATGCCGAGAGATAAAGAACTGCACAAGCCCGAACGGCCAGTCTCCTGCCGTTTCTGCAGAGTGCGGAAACTGCGCTGCAGCAGGGAGTCGCCATGCTCTAACTGTGTCTCTCGCGGCATTGTCTGCGAGCTCCCTGTCAGGAATCCTGTTCGCTCTATCACTCCCACTGCTGCTACCCCAGGAACTTCTAGCCCTACACAGCTGGACCTTCTTGAACGTATTCGAAAGCTTGAAGAGCTTGTGAAGAGTCATAGTGCGATTCAGTCCACAGCAGCCTCGGATACTCCTCAGTCCCTGCCAACGCATACAAGCCGGTCGACTCTCTCACCTGAGACCGAGCAGCTAGATGACGATATTAATTTTCTAAAAAGTATCTATACAGCGCAAACCCCATCAAATGGGACACCCTCGAATAAGGTCACCTTCAGGGTTTGCCCAATTCAGCAAATCACGCACGCACAGCCTTACATCAATCAAACCTCTCATCTCCCATCTACACATTTTGAGCCCCTCAGATGTGTTTTGATACCGCAATATGAAGAAGCCAAGATAATCCTCCAAAAGTTTCTCGATGACATTGACCATGTCCATCATATCACTCATAGTCCTTCACTGCCAGCTCTATTAAATGAGGTTTATGCTTCTCTGGATCAAAAAGGCCAAGTAGAACCAGGGAGTATATTGCTCCTCCTGAGCATATTTGCTAGTTCAACCCACGCATGGGTGCAACGCGACAGTGGCCGTGGCTTGTTCCCTACATGGCAGGAAGCAAATGTTCAGGCGATGTTATGGGTGAAAGCGGTCGAGGATGTGCTTGATATCTTCCATCGCACATCATCAATCTCAATAGAGGGTATACAAGGGATTAGTATTACAACTTTTGCACTTTTAAATATGGAGGGATTCTCTCGAAGATGCAAATCTTTGTTTAATATGGCCTTTATGCTGGCGCGCGAGCTCGGACTGCATTTTCTGGACCAGCCATCTGACTCGAAGTTTGGCAATCCAGCTCAGATAGAGATTGGACGAAGGGTATGGTGGTTTCTGGTTTCGGCGGATTGGTATTTGCTCATTTTCCATGATGGCAAGACACAAACTAACAGATGCTTGCCAGGTCACTGCCTTCGAGGAGGTTTAATTGCGGATCACTAAACATCTATCACTACCACCCACGGCACATGTTAGTCAAAAAACCTCTCAATATCAACGACGAGGATATAACTCATGACATGATATGTAACGAGCAACCACTGTCTCAACCAACTACAATGTCCTTCCAGTTACTACAACTCCGTCTCTCAGAAATCTCACACAACATGGTTGACCGCAGTCCGCTCGTCATGGGCCTCGGTGGCCCCAACCATGATGTTGTCATGAGTATTGATACCGAGCTTCAGATGTTGTTGATTGACACTCCATCCTTCTTCTCCATGTCAGTAGAAGAGCTGGTTTCAAAACATCACATGGATGCTCTCCGTGCCTTGAGAATTGCCCATCAAGGCTACATGTTTTACTCCCAGCTCTATGCCCAGCGATGCACACTTCACATCCCCTACTTCGTCCGCGGCCTCACCGAGTCTGCTTACGCTACCTCCAGCCAAATATGCCTTCAGTCTGCCTGTCTCGTCATCCAAACAGAATCGAAGTTGGGGAAGTCGAGAATTTCAGCAGCGCGATGCAAGTTCCTCGGATTCTTGGTCCCGGTCTTTATGTCTAGCATTGTGCTACTCATAGATTCATGTTACCGCAAAACCTCGATACATGCAAGACATCATCGTGAGGAACTTGCCGAGGCAATTCGGATCCTTGAAGAGGCCAAACATGAATCCGAAACAGCGGCTAAATTCCTCGACTCCCTAACGCATATATTGCGCAAGCACAAAGTCACGCCGGCCCGGCAGCTCCCTACGCCCGGTCCTACTACTGTAATTCAGCAGCAATATGGTGAATTGCCACTGCCGACTTCAACGTTGACTGGACTGGACGGGAATGGAGTCAGTGTGGGCGACGAAATGTACTCAAATGGCGAGGGTCTGTCGACATATTTCGCTGAATTGGCGCAGAGTTTTGGGCAAGGCAATGAGGTGGTGAATCTGGACTGGAATAGTATGTTCTCGGGGATTGATTCTTCGATGACTTGGATTTGAGAAATACGGCTCGCACTGAAGTATGAGAAGCCGTGTAGTATGAGACTAGAAGCCAGCCCTAAGCTTAATTTGACCACGGCTGCATATGCAACTTGACTCAAACCTTCTTATTTTACGCCAAGTCAGTCAATTTTCTTCAATCAACACACTCATGTGGTTTTGATCTCTGATTCTTCCTCGGTGTTAGATGCTCAGCTAGCCACAACTTTCGGTTTCGATTAGGTGCAACCCTATGATGCTCAGGTAGCCACATCCGGAAAAGCAGGATGTTTTATTATGATGGTATAATCTTGACAAACGTGTTGAATGCTTGATAAAACCTCGAGAGACTATAAAACCACACTCAATTCTACGCCCAAAGAACTTGCCAGAACCCAACAGCACCAATCTCATAGCCGCTTGACTATCTCTCACCTAAGTCAGAATACCTAGATACTCACCATGCCTTTTGCCGAGTACGTCAATTATGCCCTTGAGATCAAACGAATATGTCGGTATGTCCTAACAGACAGATCATAGAGGAACATCTGTTACAGTTCCCGCTGAGAACGGAGAACGCCTTATCGGAACCGTCAAGGGCTTCGAGGTAAGATATTGCAGTTACCTAGGTAATATCTTGAATCGATACATTGAAACTCACCTAGACGTTAAATAGAGCGGGAAATATCGCGTTGAAGTCGATAACAAGATCGTCGAAGTCGAAGAGAACCAGGTGCAGGAGTTTGTGCTTCGGATGACGAATAGGTCATTATTCGGTAGAATTGGTCGTTAAGAGAGAGGGCATATCTCCGTTTTATCCTTGTGGCTCTCTTTATCTTTGAATTTTACGTATATGAATCTCAGCCAGCCACATTCTCTGTTTCCGATTGGGTGCAACCCTACGATGTTCAGGTAGCCACATCTGGAGGGGTATTTAGCAGTGGAAGAGAACGTATATAACCACGCTCCATCCCACCTCTGAAGAGAAGTTGTCAGCTCGGCCTACCTACCTAGGTATATTTGCCATTTCCTCTGATCAGGTACAATGCCTTTTGCCGAGTCCGTTCATCCTCTGGTTGTTGAACAAGTATATAAGTATACAGTATAAGTATAGGTGTATAAGTATATAACTATATAAGTATATCCGAACCATATAACAGAGGAACACAAGTCACCGTGCCCACTGGCAATGGAGAACGCCATATCGGAACCGTCAAGGGCTTTGAGGCGAGTGATTGCATGCATTTCTCTAAGCAAATCAATCAAGCTCACGTTCTATGAGTCAGAGTGGAAAATATCTTGTCGAAATCGATGATCACAAAGTCGTTGAGGTCGAGGAAAATCAGGTGCAGGAGTTTGTGATTCGGATGACGAATAAGATATCGGTTGGTGGCAGAGTTGGTTTTTAGAAGACAAGATCGATGATGAATATTCTGTAGCTAGGGACCAATCCACAGCTATGACCTCGAGTACTTGGTGGTATAGAGGTAAGAATAAAGCTGCAACTTTAGATAACCCTAATCCCAATCGATAGGTAACCCTAAGTGGAGATCTCCGCACCCCGCAGTTCAATCTCTTCCTGCCGGACATCTCCCGATGACATCTTGATAAAGTCAAGTTGGGATTGACACGCAGTCACTAATCACTTCAATACAAGTGCCACAGAATGATTTTGACATAGGCAACCCCTGCAGACCAGATCTGATACGCGCAATCCCATCCTCGGCAACAATGCGACGAACCTAAACCGCACCGCAAGACGAGAAACAAGCAAGAGTCAGCGCAGGAGAACGAACGACAAAGGATAAAAGATGGAAAACAACGACTCCTCCAGGCTACAGTTGCCTCCAGTCTTCCTCCTCAAAACGCCCTCGTCTCCGCGGGACTTGTACGAGGAGTACTTTCTCAAAAACACCTTTGTGCTTCCATCGAGGCAACGATCGAACTCGCCGACTGATACGAATGAAACGAATGACTACGAATATATTAAATATGATCCGATATTTGTGCCGGTATTTTCTCATAGTTTCCACGTGCAGAATTTGGAGATTGTGAAATCTTATTTCATGCCGACGACCGAGAGTGATTACATTGACGAGAAGGGAGCCTCTTTGCGCAATGCTTTCAGTGGAAAAGGAAAGAAATACGGTGGACTCATATTCACTAGTCAAAGGGCTGTAGAAGCATTGGGGCATATTTTGGAGCATTGGTGTATTCCAGGTACGTCTACCATTGACTCTTTACAGATTGGGCTGACACTGACTGCTTCACAGCTGAAATAATGACCTCCACCTCAAAAGACCTGATTCTATACACCGTCGGCCCTGCAACAACACGAACCCTGACTCCTCTCCGCGATAAATACCTACCCTTCGCAACGATATACGGCGACGAAGCCGGCACAGGCGAAAACCTGGCACATTTGATGCTTAAACACTATAACAAACTCTACCCATCAACAGCAGATGACAACAGCCAAAAACCAGGCCTTTTATTTCTTGTCGGCGAGCAGAGACGAGACATTATACCCCGAACACTCATGAGCGAAACCTTGGACGAGAATCAGCGCATAAATGTTGACGAATTGGTCGTTTATGAAACGACTCAAATGGAAGGCTTTGAACCTGCGTTTCAAGACGTTGTTCGAAAGGGAGAGGAATTGTTGAAAGATGAACGGGCGCCGTTGTGGACAGTCATTTTCTCGCCAACAGGCTGTGATGCTGTTCTCAGAACGTTGAATATTCTTGACAGTGACAACAAGAACACTGATTCATCTAAGAGGAGGTGTCGAATGATAACAATTGGACCGACGACGAGAGACTATCTCATTACGAAATATGGCTTTGAGCCTGATGTTGTTGCTCGAAGACCGACTCCGGAGGGAATTGGCGAGGGAATAAAGGAGTATCTTTTGGCGATGAAGGTATGAATATACTGAAAGTGTCTTGTTGGAAGGTGAAGAGAGCTGACCACTGGATATATTGAAGATGTGAATGTTGGTGTACATACACTGCCCATACTCATGCGACATCTAGCAAAGTATATACCCTATGCTATACACGTTTTTGGAATTAACACCAATACCAACCCATCTTCTTGATTCTTGCCGTAAGTGAATTCATCTAGGGATTTTTCAATGTTTGCCATCAGTGCTTCCAACATCAAGACGGAAACTTTATATGGTCAAAAGCCTTATGACTGTTGGACAAGGCAATTGCCTAACTTCAAATCGACGACAACATTTCGACTATTTCGGTTCAACAGAGTAATGCTATTCTCGTAACAATCGACCAGTAGCTATAGTCGCAAGTGGCGACATCACTGACTGCGTGTTCGGAATAGAGCCACATGGTCATACTTCGCTCAATGTCGCCTCTTCGAAACATTTTTGTGCCACTGATCTATCCAAGCATATATGTACATATATGTACGCATAAAAATGACTATTATTATCTTCCCACCCGTCAATGAGATCAGTACCATAAACACAACAAATCTAACACAGAAAATAATCACCATGCCAACAGTCAATGAACTCCTATCCCGCAACTCCCAAACCTCGCAATCCCATCAACCACTACCAACAATCGCCGAAGCCCGTTCTGCAGGCGAAGGACCACCCCGAGTCGCTGTAATCAGCTGCTGTGACGCTCGCGTCGTGCCGGAAGAGTACTTCGGTCTCAAGCCCAAGGATGCCATTGTCTTTCGCACTATTGCGGGTCATCCACAGGGATGTTGGAAGGATCTGATAGCGTTAGATACGTTTATGGCTGAGGGGTTTGACACTGGAGGGTTTGAGGAGTTGGCTGTTGTTCATCATACTGGTACCTCCCCCCCCCCACCCGGCTTATTCTCTCATTTGATCTTCTGCTTACTCTGAGCTTGATGATGATAGACTGCGGCTCACTGATCTTCACGAACGATCTGATTCACGAGGGTATAAGAAAAACGGAATCCAGGATGGAGAACCGAAGATATTATTGGCACTGAATTCGGTGCTGTTGAGACTAGGTTCCTCTCTCCTCCTTTCTCTTTTGATTCATAGTATCATACTAACTGCGGGATAAACAGCATGGCGCAGAACGTAAGAGACGATCTGGAATGGCTCAAACATGCGCCTTTGATACGAAAAGAGCTGGCTGAGAGGGCTAGGGGGTTTGTATATGATATCAAGACTGGGAGGGTTCATGAAGTTTAGCAGGATCTCGTTCATATAACTGTATTAATACATGAATGAGATGTTGATATAAGTAGGTAACTCATATTTACCCAACCAATCATCGATGTAAATCCTCCTCCAAACTATGTTCTGGCTTATCAATCCGATACAACACCTTAGCAGTATTAAAATAACCCTCATACTCAATCTCCTCCTCTCCATCCTCAACATCATAATGATAATGCCCACCCGCATTCTCACCCACCGTCGAAAACGCATGTGTATGCTCAATCCTCAGCCCCAATTTCTTGCCCGGATCCGCAGAATGCAACACCGTCATACAAGTCATCGGCGCCTTGAAATCGTGATACGTCAACCAATCATTGAACTGTTCTCGGTCTCTGAATGGCAGTTCCTCTTCCGGCGGAAAATCAGGCATGATATGGTATCTCGCCTTCCCAGATTTGATCGCAAACACTCCCCCCAAACTGATGATCTGAGAATCACCATAGACATCATGAAGTGCCTTGCGAATACACTCTGTAAAACTCCCTTCCTCCCCAATACGCTTCCGCGCAGTAATCTTGAGTACATCCCCCAGCTCACCCCCAGAGGCGAAAACATTCCCCATCAACCCAAACCACCATTTGTCCTCATTTGTCTTCTCCACAAGCACATTCTTAGTCCCAGACTCAATCCTGATATATCGCCCATTGTTACTAAGCCCTAAACATACACTAGTACTATCCGCGTTGTACCTCATGCCAAAATTGAACACCATCTCGCAGTTCTGGCCTACGAGATCGTACGATCCGGCGCCGGCGCCGAGGAATGTCACTGCAGGTGGATATGGCGGCAGTGGACCTGGACCACCACCGTCTACAATCATCTCCATCTCTCGCGCGATTTGATCTAGTTGATAGGTCTTATCCTTCATCGGCCATGGGTAGAGGTGCGTCTGCCCACCTATATCAGCGATTTTCTCGTCGCCCGAAAGACCCTCATGCGCGAGGAGGAAGGGTGACTCGCGGAGGTCCGGGCAGGGCACCACAGTAACAGAAGAATGCGCATAGTTTGCGCTGAGGGGAGTGTGAAGCTTTTCGGCTAGCTCTGAGAGAGGTGGAGGGGAAAGGGTGATTTTTTGCGTTCTATTCATTTTTCTTTCTTCCTTGGTGGCTGATATTTGGGGAGCTGGATTTTGATGAGGGTGGGTAGTAGAGCAGCTATGCGACGTGCTCTCGGTATCGTTGTTAGAATATTGTCATTATATAAACGTTGAGCTTTGGGAAACGAGGTATTACTACTACTTTTTGAAGCGGAGAAATATCCGCCCTCATTCCAAGGTTCAGAAGGCGTACCTAAGTGAATACATTGACATCGAACAGTGGGGCATCATTGATACTGCTGGCTTTGATAATTATATGGCAAAGACTACAGTAGACTTGTTCATGATAGATCGTCGAAACTACATTCATCTTCCTCAAGTAGATACAAAAGGGATCAAATCATATAAACTCCTTTCCCAAAAGCAACAATATAGGAGGAGATGATAATCTTTCTACCGCATGATTTCTTCGTAAATTAGGACTGCAACGCGAGTTAGTAATGGTTCAATTGGAAGCACAAAGGGGGAAGGGGGCATACGTTTCAGTTGTTCTTTGCTGAGAGCGTCTTTGTTCTTGTCAAAATCAAAGAATTCCTCGGGAATAGGGTCTGCAGTGGGCTCGTCATCAGGGTCGTGGTATGGCTCGAGATACGGATGACGCAAAGCTTCTTCGACCGTGATACGCTTGGCAGGGTTGAAGGCCAATAACTTCTCTAGAAGATCAAGTGCGAGGTCATTTGTTTTGGGGAAAAGATGTTTGAATGGAATCTTCTTCTTGAAGGGAAGAGAGCGAATGTATTCACGGGCACGGCGGGATTTGATTCCGTAGTAATCTTCCATGGTTGGTGTGCCGAGTACGTCGAGAATCAGAGTGAGTTGGTGGTGGTAATCCTTTCCAGGGAATAAGGGTTTCCCGCTGAGCATTTCTGCCAGAATACATCCCACACTCCATACATCGATTGCCTTTGTGTACTCTTTGAAAGTCAACATGATCTCAGGAGCACGGTACCAACGAGTCGCGACATATTCAGTCATGAAACCAGAGTTGTCGTCGGTAGAAGCCGCCGAACGAGCCAAACCAAAGTCGCAAACCTTCAAGTCGCAATTGGCGTTGAGGAGAAGATTGGAGGGTTTCAAGTCTCGATGCAAGACATTGGCTGAGTGCATGGCTTTCAATGCGCGCAGTGTCTGGTAAATGAAATATTGGCAGTGGTCGTCGGACAAGTCTTGTGTGCGGATTACTCGGTGCATATCAGTTTCCATTAGTTCCTATCGCCATTAGCTTTGTCAGTTGCTGGATGAAGAAGAAAGGCATACTTGAATGAGATAGACCTCGGTAAAACTATCGTAATTACGAGGTCTCTGAATATCGAGGATCGAAATGATGTTCTCATGGTTGAAATATCTCAGCAATTTCATCTCTCGCAGAGTTCGAAGACAAAACATGGAGTGGTCGAACGGGGTGATTTTTTTGATGGCGACTTTCTGGCCTGATGGTTTATGCAGGGCAGAACTTGACAATGTTAGCTACACCCTCAAAAAATGTGATGGCGGTCTCACCAGACAACACCATAAGCTCCCTCTCCAATCACATCCTGAATGTCATACTGATCCGACACATTGAACGAGATCTTCCTCGACCCTCCATGGGTGGAATTCTGACCCTGAGCCATGGCGGCTCTGTATCAGTATCGGTGTGGTGAACTTGAGAACGGGTGGTCAAAGTAGTTGCAGTTGGAGAGAATATATATAAGATCGAAGAACTGAGACAGACACGAAAGGTTAGTTTAATATATATGAATCATCAATGGCATCCAACAATGGGGACCTCATGACAATCAATGAAGCAAACGGAGGCAGTCAAAAGTGGAGTGGATGGCTGGTCGCAGGGCGAGACAATAGAGCAGCGATTGATTGCTGCTCAATCAGGTTGCAAACGCTTCTTTGTGCAAACGTACAGACGCTCATAGCGGAGGCTGGATATGGAATGCGTACCTCTTTATATTATGACGTTGCTCGTATAGACTCGTATACCAAGATTCACGCTTTCCACTCTCTTAGACACCGTTTCGACACTTATCGTAATGTTTATATTCGCGCTTCGTCAACAGTCATACAGCGAGGAAAAGCAACGATGCGCTCAGAAGTAATCGTACGGAGGGAGTGTGAGGGGCTGTGTCACAGAAGCACCGTCAGCACATTGCTCAATGACAGCAAATACTCAGCCAGATGACGACTCGGTCATAGACATAGTGTCATCATCCTGACTATCTTTATCCAAAGATTTGGATTGATCCGAAGTACTTACTGAACCCGATTCTGATCTCCTTGGCTGAGTCGTCGAAGGTAAACAGATGCGACAGCAAACAAACCGCAATTCCCGCACGAACTTCTTCTCGTCGAGAACAGTCACAGAATCCGGAACAACGAGTAATTCCAGGCCGATGTCTCAACTCTCAGCTAGCTAGAAGTTTGACAAGAGCTAGTTTGTTTGAGAGTGTATCAGGTGCAAGCGGTTTATTTAAGAGAGTTCCTCGTTGCGAAACGAAGCAGGAGGTATAAGGTGGGGCAATCACACCAGGCTAACAGGAGGGGAACTCTCTCCTCCTCTTCAGCAGTCTGTACGGAGTACGTACGTACTAGTAGACTATCGGCTTGCGTCCAGTCTTGGACCTAGATGAGACGCGCCCTCGGAAGCCAATCTGCGACTAAACATTGGCAACTGACAGGAACGAGGTGCGAGACAAAGGACGAAGCTGACTACGATGGAGTACCGTGTGTAAGGAACAGGAAATGGGTCAACACTTGTATTCGTAATACCACAATTACGCACGGCTGCCGTATTACAGTTGTCTGGTTCAATACTTCAATTCGTCGATCCGGGAGCTTGGCTCGTATCAGAAGTGCCCGTTTCACCCTGAGACGGGGTAGTAGTTTGACCAGTCAGAGGCCAGAACAGCTCATTCTCAGAGACTGTGTGCCATGATCGCATCTGATTGAAGAATACTTTTAATGAGACTTGGGGATATACTTTCGAAGACGAAATATAGAAATACAGAAATGAGCAAAAATACAAAAATACAAAAATACAAAAATACGATAGAGGATGGAGTATCCATTTTTGGAACAAGCACGTCTCTATCACAGTCTACCAGCCAATCAGAGGGCTGAATGAACCGCGGAGCTTCCCCACTTTTTGCACGTCAACCAGAAAACAGCGAATTACCATACGAGACTTGGGAGGCCAATTGCCTGTCGTAAATACTGGTTATCTACGTATCACACTGTATCTTACGTATATCTCGACCACGGCACTTGACAGTTACGACTCAGATTTTATTTGAAAATGCTTGACGCTACATGATCTAAAGAGAATCAATTCATTGTATTATTCAACATATCACTGCACAACCTATCACAAAAGTTAGCATCGAGTCAGCGAACAGCAGAGAAAGAACATACCTTGTCTCGCAATGATCCCATCCATTGTTGCAGACTAACGCTCTGGTCTGCCCGATCTTCCACCAACATAGTCTGTGCCCAAAGTCGCAGGCCCGGCTCGCCGTCCTCCTTGACCACGTACAACTGAGGAGAGATGATGCTTCCAGCTCCCTTGGATTTGTAGTCCTTGCTCTTCTGTACAACGGCACGCACTCGCTCATTGAAGTCGTTGTCTAGTTCGGGGAGGAACTGCTTGCCGACTCGTAATTGGTTCCTGTCTGCCACTCCAAAGACGTCGAGAAGTAACTGAGGTACAGTGTCTCGCCCAACCCAGATGAATTGCGTTTGTCCGTCGTCAATCAAATAGAGACCGTACGGCACTAGGCGCTCCGAGGACAAATTGACCGGAGGCGGGAGAACAATCTCTCCGGTCTGGTCGTTGGGTAGACCAGCATCGTCTGGCATGTCATGCAAAGAATACATCTTCGGGTAGATGTATTGAATCATGAGCGGTAGAGGCAGAGTGGAGAGTAAGCACAGCGCAGCTGATCGCATATCTGTAGGGATCTGTGCCGACTTACGAAGACCAAGCTGTTGAATTTCATTAGTATCGTCTCAAGCTCATCAGACGCCCGGGGACTTACGTTCTTGATTAATGCAAGGAACAAAATAGGCAATGCTCGCATATTAGCGGGGAACTGTAGACCGCCACCACCAACACTGCCGCCCGCAAGCTCCTTACGGTACGTCGACAAGAGCTCAGTAATCTTCGATTGAATAGCTTCACGAGCAGGTTCCAAACCGTTCGAAAGCACGCGCTCGACAGCTTTGTGGCTGAAGTAGGTAGTGATGGCCTGCTGGTCAGCAGAGGCATACAAATCGGCCAATGTCTGGGTTGTTGGCAGTGCCAAGGTCAAGACTCGGATTCTTCTTTCACCATTGCAAGTAGTGTGGAGCACAGCAGTTTGCATGCAGACAACAGGCTTGGTAACCGTCTCATCGATAGCCACCTCAACAACGTAGGCTTGGTCGCGAGGGAATGCTGGGAATGCGCAGAGATCCGAGCTGCGGTTGAAGAAGTTTCCGTAGAACGTGCTCATGCGAAGACCCGTGGTAGCACGTACACGCAAGACAGCTTCCAAACCAATTTCAGAAGAAAGGTAATCAGAGAACTCTCGAGCGAATTTGATAGCGTCTTCCGTGCGGGCTGCGTTCCATCCTGGGTAGAAGTAGGTCTGACCTCCAGTGTATCGAGGAAGGTTGCTCAGGGAAGCAACATCCTGGTATTGTGAGGAAAACAAGAACATATCAATCGACACCTGAGCTTTGGAGCATTCTACGGCGAAGCTCTTGTAGAAGCTGTTTCCAGTCTGCAAAAGGCTGCTTTCCTTGCTTGTGCCCAGAATCTTCTTATCCTCTCGCACCGTAAGCGCACCATGACCAATGTTAGGAAGCGACGACGAAAGAACGGTAATCTTTCCCCCGACGTGAGAAATCAGCTTGTAAGCTGCCCGAAGACCAGATCCCAAAGCACATCCACCGTTCTGAGTGTTCTGGAACATTTCTTGAAGCTTATCCAAGAAGCCCTCAATGTTCTCGCGACACTCAGACAAGGTAATGAGCAAATCACCCGGAATAGGGAGGAAAGGCTCGTCAAGATCGCTGACTACAAGCATCTTAGGAGCAGAATTCTCTGATCCATCACGGGGAATCGTAAAGTAGTGGAGACTGGAGTCAACAGCCAAAAAGCCAAGTCGTGTCCTTCGGTCAGCGTTAGGAATGCGATCCAAGCTCTCTTTGATGCATCGAGCAGCCGTTGCAAGGAGACCATTGGTAACCGATGCATAGCTAACATCAATCAAGAACAAGTATACCAAGGGTTGCGGTGGTCGCACCATGTATTCCTGAGGAGCAACGAACTCAACGACGGCGTAGTTCAACTCTGGACGCTGAGAACGGTCTGCCGGTTTCTGCAATGCTGTGTCCCAATCAAATGACTGGGGTACGTCGTTGGTCAAGTTGCACATATTACAACGCCAGCGATGGCCCTGGTCCAAAAATGTCACAAAGGGGTTGATGTATGATCGGCATCGTCTGCATCGGGAAATGACTTGGTCTGGAATAACGGGAATGGGATCTTCGGCATCATGTAGCGCTGCATATGGTTGGATGACAAGTGCAAAGGGGAGTTTCGACTTCTTGAGGAGCGAATGGTTTGTCGGGACAGCGTTCAAAGTGGAACGAACGTACTTGGGCGGGCAATTCGCATAAGGCGAAGGATAGATACTTGTCTGCAACCAGGTATTAGTGATATCATCACGCTACACGCTAGCATGAACTCACGTTTGGTGGAAGAATAATCGGGGGAGGAGGATAATCAAGCTCGGCGACGTTGAAAGGTTGTGTAAGGAGATCAGTCGGATATAGCTGGTTCAATGGCACAGCTCGTGGAACTTGCTGGGGAGGTACGGGTTGGGCTTGGGGATCAGCCACGCCCATTTGACCGAATTGCTGGGTGATTTGAGCGACACCAGCAGTTGCAGGACCAGGATATCCGGCTACAGGTGGTTGATATCCCCCAACAGCAGGAGGCTGTGGTGCTGCATAACCAGCAGCAGGTTCAGCTCCATATCCAGGTTGCGGATAGCCCGCTGATGCGGCCTGGGCAGCATACGCTCCGTAGT
This sequence comes from Talaromyces liani, assembly GCA_022814505.1. Lineage (NCBI taxonomy): Eukaryota > Fungi > Ascomycota > Eurotiomycetes > Eurotiales > Trichocomaceae > Talaromyces > Talaromyces liani. Next base: position 738,871 of record JAKLNL010000005.1, read on the forward strand.
CGCCACCAGCTTTTTGTTGACCACCAAGGGCTGCATTGGCTCCTGAACCAAGATCAAAGGCCTCTCCGGCATAAGCGCGCTTCTTTTTCCCAGCATGGCCAGGGGCCGGATGTTGAGCTGGCGCCTGCCCGTAGCCCTCCTGAGGAGGATACCCTCCCTGTGGTGACGCCATTGATGGGTTGAGCAGGTGAGATGCTCGACTCGGTATATGTTATGGTGCGAGGTGTTCAATCAGACAATCGAAAAAATCGTAGATTCGGATGTTTCGTAGCGGTCTCCCTATTCTTGTAAGTTAGTAACCGATCCTTGATCCCACACAAGTTGTGCGGGGAAGATCGAGTCTATCGACTGAGAGCTGATCAAGGACACAATCAACTCACCTCAACGGAACTAAATAAAAATAACGCGGACCGGCAGCGACAATGCAGAAAGCCGCCCAGTCTGAGTAAATGTGAAGGCGAGCAGGAAGCGGCGAGGTCGCAATGATGCTTCTGAGCTGCTTGGCTTGGACTGGGTCTGTCCCTGGAGATGTTGACTTATTGTACGGTGGCCTTTGCGACTGCGGGAGACCACCTCGGCCAATCACAGCAGCGCTGGCGTCTCCCGATATTCTGCCGCCTCAGCGAGATGACTTCACCTTTCTGCCTATCTCTCTCTTACTTTGTCCTCGGGATAATGGATGCTCTTAGCAGGCTGCAATATACGACTACTCTGGCCAGATGGCCGCAGGAACATTATCTCGAAAATCCCTATCCGGTTGCCTAAGAAGAGGTCGATACTAGATGGCATACACTCTGGCAGGTCAATAAGTTTCCACTTTGACATCTCAAAACCTTCGCCATTGTATCTTTATGGAGTACAATGGGGACCTATGCCCATAGTTTCTACATAGCTATTTCCGATAGTGTAACATACCCCAAAGAGAGCACCACCCACCGTTCAGGCAGTCTAACATTGGAATGACTTGACGATGCTCAAGCTACAGAGCTACCAAGCTAGGTACCGAGCAAGAAGTTCAAGAACAGTTTACATAGAAGTAATAGTACTCCCTGTTAAGTCCTGAAGCTCCAAGATCTCTCCAAGCATACTACGGAGTTCCTAGGTAACTATGGTTCGTGAGTAAGCGCCTTTTTCAGGGACAGACGCACATACCTGCCGTGTTGCCGTGGCAACCGCTAAGCCCACTACTGACAAAGGTCGCACTCAACCACCTGAATTGCTTCAATTGTTCCTCCTTGAACGACGACTAACTCAACAGGTTCGACTTTCCCTGTGTTGCTGGCACCGCTTGGTGGTTTGCGTCTTTCTGTTTTTCTGCTGTATTTCTTTTCTCAGTAGTTAGAGTCTTTTGTTTATTCTTTTTCTTTTCGTTCCTTTTGCCGTCGCTCCTTGAATAGAGCCATGAGTGTCCGTGTTGTCGCCCGTGTGCGGCCTCTTTGGAAGACAGAGCGCGAGCTTGATGTGATCGTCAGACCCGGGAACGTGTCGACTGATGCGCTCAAGGTAAAGAAGGACTCCCCTTCAGCCAAGGCTGCTGTTAAAGAACGGGATACTCTCATCAGAATTCCGAATCCGAAAAATGAGGGCGAACAATATACTTTTCAGTTCAATGCCGTCTACGGAGGGGAAACAACACAACAGGAGCTCTTCGAAGCTGAAGGTTAGTGATGCGCGTTGACTTCAACAGGGATCTGCTCACATCTACTACTATAGTGGCACCTACTGTCAAACACCTATTCAACGGGTTCGATGTTACAATCTTTGCGTACGGCGTTACTGGAACCGGAAAAACACATACTATGCGAGGCGGTAAAAGTCTCCAAGATCGTGGAGTTATCCCCCGACTCTTAAGCGCCATCTATCGACGGAGCCGGAAGATTGAGAAAGACTCCGAAGGCGCCAGCAAGGTGGAAGTCTTGATGAGCTATTATGAAATATACAATGACAAAGTGTTCGATCTGTTTGAGCCTCCGGAAAAGAGAACGCTGGCCGGCCTACCGCTGAGAGATAATCATGGAAAGACTGTTGTTGTTGGCTTGACAGAGCGTCCTTGCCCCAGCTTGAAAGACTTTGAAAGTCTGTATGACCAGGCCAATACCAACCGGTCGACATCCGCAACAAAGGTATGGCTCAAAGCTTGGTTGAGGGAGATCTTACTAATCCGGATAGCTCAATGCTCATTCTTCGCGGTCACACGCTATTCTCTGTGTCAAGCTTGTCGTCACAAATGGAGAGAAAACTCGTGTCAGCATAGCATCTGCTATTGATTTGGCCGGTTCGGAAGATAACAGACGAACAGAAAACGGAAAGGAACGCATGGTGGAATCCGCAAGTATCAACAAGAGTCTTTTCGTATTGGCCCAGTGCGTAGAGGCTATTAGCAAGAAGCAGTCTCGTATACCTTACCGAGAGTCGAAGATGACTCGAATTCTCTCGTTGGGCCAAAATAATGGCCTAACATTGATGATACTCAATCTAGCGCCTATACGGTCATACCACCTGGACACCATCAGCTCCTTGAACTTTGCCAACCGAACAAAGAAGATCGAAGTGAGGGAAGTTGAAAATGAGCCCATGTTCAAAGGACCCCCGAGAGCAACACGCTTAGCATCTGCATCGTCCCAACGCCAACCACTGCGACCTTTGATAGCGTCCGTCAATGTGAACATGCCGGTGAATGATGAGAAAAAATCGGAGGACAAGAAAGTCGACGAGAAAAAGCCAGCCAAGGCATTTTTTGTATATTCTGACAAGCAGCCTGTCAAGCCTCATAGGACATCACTCAGACGATCCTCCCCTCTGAAACAGAGCACTCCGAATGTCAAGCGTCAATCTTATTCGAAGTTACCCAAAGAGACGGAGAAGATAAGCGTTTCAGCCGATACGATTGCGGAAATGGTGGAAAAGAAAGTGGAGCAGATGCTAGCAGCTCGGGCGCTTGATGAATCTCATCAACATCAAGCTCAATTGGAGCAGATGAACGAGCAAATGCAGCGTCGTCTAGAAGTTCTGGAACGAAGAATCGAAGGGACGGAAGATGCTCGTGCGGAAGGGCTTTCATATCTCCTGATGGCAAAACAACATCACGGAAGGAAAGAGTTTTCTTCGGCTTTGCGAATGTACAAGCTTGCGTTGCCGTTCTTTCCGCGCAATCAGAAGCTTGCCACCAAGATAGCCAATCTAGAAGAGAAGTTGCAATCCAAGCCCAAGCCGCAACCTGAGCCGACAGTGACGCTGCCTGGACGAGGAAGTATGCTCTCTATCAGCAGGCCTACAAAGATGGCGAGGACCAATTCGTTTAGGGATATGAGTGACGACGAATATCAAGAGTCTGATAATGAGTTTGCAGGGGAAGATGAGGATTATACTGGTTCTTTTACTGGCCTCAAGCGAAAGCGTGCGATTCCCGATTCGAAAAGCTCATTTCTACCCGATAACCAGCACACTACTCTCGGCGGAAGCGCCAGAGATGATTTATTGATACAGTCTCCGCGAACAGCTAACCTGCTTGCTATAATCAACTCGAGAGATGTCGGCCAGATCAAGCTACTCAAGGGCGTAGGGGCTAAGAAAGCCGAGGCAATCGTTGACTGTCTGTGTGAGATGGACATTGTGAATGAGTCAAGTGCCGAACAAGCACAAGTACGAAGTCTTGCCGAGTTGAGCAGGCTGAAAGGGGTCGGTCTGAAGACTGTACAAAACATGAGAAGCGGAGTAGTGGTGTAGTTTGTTTGTCCGAGTTGAAGCATTTTTGGCGTTGTTTGTTATTATATCACTTTTACATTGTTATTGCATACTGTTGTCCGCATTTGAGCCATGGTGTTGTGGCGTTGTTGCATTTGAGCTTATCCTTTAGCATCATACCTATATCGTTGGATAGTTGGATTAAACATTGTATCGAAGACAATTGCGTATTAACACTATCCTATCCTCAGAGCAACAGAATCACTATGGTCCTCCATGCACTTGACAACTACTCATCCCAGTCAAAAACCCTTTTTCCAAACCTCAACCCGACCCAAACAAACCCCAATCCTTAACATCAATCACCTCCGCAAACTTCCCAATAACCTGATCCGCCAACTCCTCCTCCCTCGCCAACGACCCCATATCCCCGCGCGCCAAAAACTCATCCTGCGGCACATTCACAAAAACCAACAAGTCCGTCTTCTGGTCTGGTAATCGCACAAGCAAGAAATGGCAATTATTCGTTGATCTGTCAAAGGGAGGCGGTGTACTCCCACTGGCTGTATCTTGTTCTGCTGCTGCATTCTGTAGGCGCTGCGTCCCTGCTGCTTCTCGCCTCTGTTTGCGAGGGGTAGTAAACTTGACTAGTCCAGCGTATGCAGAAGCTTTTGCTCCCAAAGGCGATTCAGTTAATCTCTTGAGCGGGACCCGTCGCGGCTCCCGAATGACGTCCATGGTATCGTCATCATCGCATACATCGAGAATGTGATACATAGCAGCCGCGACATCATCTGAATCAGCGTCGATGTTGATCGCTGTCGGCAGTTCAACATCTAAACCCGAAGCCACGCCATTCAAACCCCCGGATGATGATGACCGAGGGACGTGTTCGTTGATCTCAAAAATGAGGTTTGACAGTGTCGTGGGCGAGAGGAACATTTCCTGGTGGTCGGGGACTTCGCGGAGTGTGCTGTCAATATTCAGTATAAATTCCAATATCTTGGGTAAACATCATATATGCTTCGAGTAGAGGAGAGGAGAGGAGAGGAGACGAACCTCCCATCAATCCAACCGTGTGGCACGGCGCCGGTAATGGCGCCGCCGAAGAGTGCTCTTTCTTCGATTTGTGTCATTGCGTCTTGTATTGTGAATATGAAATAGAAACTCTCGACTATTGCTCAACAAGTTGTAGAGTTATATATCCTCAGGAAAGATAGGAAATCGTTGAGCTCAATCCCCTCAATCTCTCGTAGTCGACACAACGCAACATGCAAGGGAAAGGAACGAGCTAGTGAATCGGCCTGTTCGATCCTATGCAACTTATTCTACTTATAACACAGAGGAATCCGCAGGTCGCAAAAATCTCTTAAATAGCTTTTTTTTTCCCCTGTTGAAGCTATCGCTTTTGCATTTGCTTTTTATCCGCCCTATTCAAGTGTGTTCGGTTTTCTTCCTGATTGAGCGTCTGTGATGTTTATTGATAGAGGGTCCAGATGTCGTCCTCCTACACAGCCCGCTAGACCTATTCCGGTAGGGAGGTTTGTCCTGCTGAGTCAGCTTAGTAGTCCTCTGTCACTATAAATTTATAAATAGTAAGTTACAAGTCTCTCAGAGGTCAAGGCTGTCATTAGTTAACTATACTATAGCTTGACACTCTATTCATTCTAACCGGTAAGTAGAGAGTCAGTAGGACGGCGTGGATGCACGATTCAGAGCGTGCACTTATGCTTCCAACATTCCGGATGTTATCGATTTGCTGCTGCCCCGCAGCACATGAACAACAGGCAATCCCTGCTGGTTGGATAGGAACCCCCGCGATAATGCCTCAAAAGATTGCTGGGTATCAAATTCTCTTTTATCTATCAAGGATCATGGATAAGTAATTGATTGTGGATGTTGTTTGGATACTTCAGTTACGGTCTGGAGCTATTGGATACAGTGTATTCGACAAAGGAAATCAATCTAGTCAAGTAATCTCATTTTATTTACACATACAAAGTTGCGGAACATCGACTATTGGTCATCCAGGACGTGCAGGTACTTCTTCTCTTCTTTTTGCTCGCGCTCGGTGGCGGGGGGCAAATCGTAGTATTGAGAGCTTCGGTAGCCCATCTATATCGTCATTAGTTCTGTTGTTGCGTCAATCGAGACTAAAAACTTACGAGGTAGAGATAGGTGAGACTGGTGATTTCAGCAGGCTCAATGTCCAAGTCCTTGAATGTCTTGGCGGTGGGATCAATGTGCTGATCAATGAATTCGCGCTCAATCTGGTCAGCGGACATGGTAGGCCACCACAAGTATTTGTTGAGGTAGTAAGCAGCGGGCTTAAGAACGGCCTTGGGAAGGTTGATATGGCGGCGGTGCTTGACGATCTCCTTGTCGACAATCTCGGCAAGCTCGGCAGTAGAGTACTCCTTGGGACCGTAGAGCTCAAAGGTTTGAGAAGCAGTGTTGTCATCGTACAGCATGCGCTCAAGAGCAGTTCCGACATCAATGACCTATGAAATTAGCGATTACCCGTCGTGAAGAGAAAGGAGTAGACTCACGTGAACGGGCCAGTACTTTTCCTTCATGTGATTGGCGGTCAAGAGATTGGTGACGCCAGCAAGTTTGTGAAGAAGGTTGTCCTCGAATCCGAACATTGGTGCAGGGCGGACAATGGTTGTTTCGGGAAAGATCTCACGAACAACACGCTCGCCCCAACCCTTGGTCTTGAAGAATTCCGAAGGAGAGTCCTCGGCGGCATTGTAGGAAGAAACGTGGATGAATCTGTCAACGTCGTATTTGGCGACTGCCTCGGCGATACGCTCCGCACCGTCAACGTGGACGTCCTCGTAGGTGAAGTTCCTGCACAATTAGCTTTGGTATGAGCAAGCTATCTGGGGGACGTACTTGGTAGGATAATCGCGGCCGACAAGGTTGTAGACAACGTCGGAATGGCGAACGCTCTCTTCAATTGATTGTGTGTTGCGAAGGTCGTATTCCTGCTCTATCAGCTAGTGCTCGTATTCACTTATTCCATGATACACACCATGAAGACCACGCGACCGAGATCTCCAGAGACTTTGAGGTGACGCTTGGTCATTTCCTCACGGAAGGGAACAACGACGGTACATCCGGCACGAGCTATACAATATTAGCCATGCACCATTGACTTGATGATTGTACGAACCGAGTCGGTTGACGATATAACGACCGAGAAAACCGGTAGCTCCGAAGACGGTGGCAGTGTGTCCTAATAAAATCGATGAGCAATGTCCAATATCGATCGACGTATCACGAACCTCCCAAGGAAGACCTAAGCGGGTAATGTCAGCAATTGAACAAGTTCCCAAGCGCGAATATCTCTTACCGCCCTCCCTGAATCTTCAAGATCGGCTTTCCGGTCCTAGTGATATGCACATCCTGTATATTCCTTCGCTGCACCTGAAATTGCACTCGTCCAACGGCAGGGGTGGGAGCCAGTGCCTTCCGGCCCAGAGCGCCATTGAAGGCCCGGCACTTTTGCATGGTCGATCGGTCGCCCCAAAAGACTGTCGTGAAAGAAGACTGGCCAATTGACTCAGTACCCGACCTCCACGATACGATTGTTGCGTGTGTGGAGCGGAGATGGTGTGGAATGGGTTGAGGTCCGAAGTGACGGAGGAGGAAGTTGAGGTTGTTCCCGCTCAACTTCGGCGCATGGCGCTAACCCGATTCGTCTTGGCTACCTTTGCTCGCCAACAACATCATCCTCTTACTTATTTTTACGTATCTTGTATGATTTATTAACGAAGATCTCCCAAGATATAGATCGACATGATCTCTATATTTTGACTACATACAGAAGCCCATTACTACAGACTTCGCAACTGCAAATGTGAATCCATCAAAGCTTGGATCCTCTAGCGAAAATGATAGTCTTTTCAAGATCATGACCGTGGAGCGTCATCTCGAACTTCCTGTCCAGGAGCTTGACTTCTGTATCACCAAATCCAGCTTCCGAGAACAGTTCCTTCATCTCATCCGCACCAAATCCGTGCTTATGGACTGTCTGCGCAGTCTCCGGGCTGAGTTGCTTATGCTCTTGCTCTGAATGGGGTTCTTCCAACATTTCAATAATCCAAAGAACACCACTCTTTTGTAACCTATCGGCTAGTCGTTTCATCGCCAACTGAGGATCGGGAAAGTGGTGCAAGGCCATACTGACGATGATGATGTCGAGATCACGATACTCGGGGCCTTGTAGATCCTCAGACACATTTTCCGCCAGCAGATCGCCAACCTTTGCAGACATTTTCTCAGAAGAGATGCCGGCTTCTTGGACTCGTTGGTTGTAAACAGCTACCATATTTTCCGAGACATCAAGACCGAGGCATTTGGTCACAAAGGGCTCCAGTGTCTATGTCTGGTTAGACTAAGTCGATGATTCAGGAAGAGAAACCTACCCGAGTAATATGGCCCGGTCCACACGCATACTCCAAAAGTCTGATCTCTTTTCCCTTGCCTTCTGCAGTGTCCGTCCACTTGGAGCTAATCCACAGCCGGTGACTTAAAGTCTCCTCTTTCATCATACTGATGCCTTTTTCAAAGCCCTTGTCATAGTTTTGGGCAGTTTTACTATGAACGTTAGCAGTGACCGTCAACAAAATCATACAACTTACTCGAAGTGTTGCCGGTTGACTTCTGTCAAGTGAGAGTGGTGAGAATGTGCCATGGTGCTTGAGTCCGATTGAATGAAAGGATCTGAGTACGACCAGTATGCTGCAATTATGATTGTGATTGAGGTGAGTAATAAGCAGAAGTTATATGTTTGTTGAGAGAACATTTGATGTAAGGGGAAGGTGTATCTTGCCGGGTATATGATGGTTTTTATATTGCCGCCGGAGACATATCATGCTTCCGGAGACATTTACCTCAACCGTGGATGCTTCCAGTATCTGGTTAATATCCACGAGATACTCAGTCAAAATATATGCAAAGTTATTGGATCTCGGAGACTTTTGGGAAAGTTTGCGAAAGTCTGCAAGAGTCTACGATGATCCACACAATCACCGAGAGTAGACTGTGACACTAGCGGATGTTGCAGGTGTGCAATAAAAGAGCGTACTATTTTTCCCCTGTAAAGACTGAAAGAACGTTCTAATCTAAACATTGCTAGAGGTTGCCCAAAACATGTTCGTGTTTGATAGACACCTGATTCCTAAGGCATATATCACTACGGCCGGGCAGAGCGACCTGTTGGAGCTAGCCAAGTTGCGGCATCACTAACAGCTTCATGCTTCATGCTCATCATCAAGCTACGCCACTTATCATCAACACATCTCTCTCCCTATCTCGAATTGCAAATCATCATCCTAAAGTCTCTATCGATCTGTGCACACCTATAATAACCCATCAAAGCATATAATCACGCGTCACCATGGACGCCGACAAGATCCCCGACTTCCTAGCGGACCAGCGAGACCAAGCTCCCAGCGAAGCCCAAGCTCTCTTCCTCGACTTTGAAGACTACTGGGAGCGCAAACTCTGGCATCAACTCACAAACTCGCTCGTCGAATTCTTCCGAACACCCGCCAGCGCCCCTCAGCGATTACCCATTTTCAAATCGTTCATACTCAGCTTTGCGGATCGAATTAATCAGTTGAACTTTGTTTCGTTGGGGTTGTTGGCTTCGACGCAATGTGGAGGTTTGTCTCTTTCTCTTTCTTTATATGTTTTTGGTGCTAATTGTGTGCAGACGACCAAGAGAGACTTGCTTTCCTTACATCACTCGCCGATCGAGTGGATAAGCCTGATTCGCAGGACGCATACGTGTATGCTGTTGCTGATGTTGCGGGCGTGAAGCTGCGACTACAAGACTATGAAGGATCACGAAAGGATTTAGATAAGAGTCAGAAGATCTTGGACACATTTGACTCGGTAGAGACTGTTGTCCATGCAGCCTTCTACAAAGTCAACGCAGACTACTACCATGTACACCATCCCAACCCACATCTTTCGACGTCGTACTAACACTTGTTACAGGCCAAACAAGAATTCGCATCCTACTACAAGAATGCCCTCCTCTACCTCGCCTGCGTCGACCTCGACGACCTCTCTCACGAAGAACGCATCTCGCGCGCCTACGACCTTAGCGTCGCCGCCCTCGTCTCCGACTCAATCTACAACTTCGGCGAACTCCTCCTTCACCCCATCCTCGACTCCCTCACCGAGACTCCACACGCCTGGCTGCGCGATCTCCTCTTCGCCTTCAACCGCGGCGACCTAACCGCCTATGACGTACTCGCAGGCAACATCAGCAAAAACAAACTCCTGGAATCCCACCGTCAATTCCTCTACATCAAAATTTCGCTTTCCGCCTTGACAGAGGCAGTATTCCGTCGTCCACCGCACGACCGCACAATGACATTCTCCACCATCTCGGCAGAGACGAAAGTGCAACCAGACGAAATTGAGCATTTGGTCATGAAGGCATTGTCCCTGGGGTTGATCAAAGGATCGATTGATCAGGTCGCGCAGATTGCGAGGATTAATTGGGTTCAACCGAAGGTGTTGGATATGAAGCAGATTGAGGGGATGAGGAATCGGTTGAAGGAATGGGATACGGGGGTTAATCAGTTGGGGCACTGGATTGAGGGTGTTGGAAGGGATGTTTGGGCTGCTTAATTTTCCTCGCCTTGTATGAAGAATTAGGCTGCATGAGATAGTAACGATAGACAAAACGTCTGATACAATACACTACATTGATGTTAACACTTCTCCAAATCTATACTATATTATAAGATTACACCTCCATTAGAGTTTTAGAGGAGTCAAACGAAAAACGAACTCCCAACCGACACAGCACCCATCATCCAAGCCGGCCACCACACACACCACACCACAACCGGCGTCCAGACACCCCATACATCCCATCCGAACGCAGCCTGCGAGAGAACATCCTCCACGGAAATACCCGTATACGCACATGCTGCGAGGAGTATCGCGGCCGGAGACAGGACATTAAGCAGTATGAATAGTAGAAACGAGAAGACAAGGGTTGCTGGCGACTTCTTCGCCGTCGTTATCGTAGGTGTCGGCACAAAACTCAACGGCGCGCAAAGCAGACCGATGATGAACGAAAGCGAGAAATTGAGTGTTGCAAGTGCACTCAGGAATAAACCGAGGAGTAACAAGGAGAATGATTTGAGGAGGTAAAAGGTTTGTGGTTGAGGGGTGAAGAGTTTGCAGAGTGCGAGGCTGATGAGGAATGGGAGGGTGAGTGTTAGGAGGAGGATGGCGTAGGTTACGGGGAGGAAGAACTGTCATCATCAGCATGTATAGGTCAATAGGGGATAAAGGGGAACTCACTTGAGAAGAGACATTGGTCAGAATGTATAGAGGCACAATGCCTAGGAAGTGCAGTACAGCCACCACCGTCAACGGAACCGACAACTTGCGCTCAGAGACACCATTCAACCCGGTATCAGCTCCTTTCGTTGCTTCACTCTTCGAATCCTTCGGCGTCTGCTTCTTTGAAGCAGCCAATTTATCTTCATACCCCGTTCTCAACCACAACGCAATCGCCATAATCGTAAAATTCGCGGCCACCAACATCGCACTCGGCAAATACGTCCCAATACTCACAAACCGATTTGTATGCATAAGCAAATAAAAGAAGAAACTCTGATGTAGATGCTCCAACAAATTATTCAAACTTCGACATAGGCCCTCGACCGTACGACCAAGAGCCATCTCATCCTGCCATCCATTCCCCTTCGTCTGCAACGTGATGGCATCAATATGATACGGTATAAAACTGCTATGAGCTCCCGCAGCAAGACCAAAGCCCTGCTTCGCCATACCGCGCAGCATAGTTTCCAGCCTCTTCTCATAGCTGTCGTCATGTTCCCACATCTCCTGCAAACTCGTGCCAATCCCCATTTGCCCGCCCGCAATCGAGACGGCGGTGTTGATGAGGTCGAGGTTTGGGAGCTGGCCGTTTACGCCGTCGTAGACGATATGCAGAGATTCGAAGCGGTGGTCGAATGGGTATTCAATAACCAAAGCGCCTTGTAATGCGCCACTCTTTAAGGGTAAAGGTTGTGCGGATGAGGAGTGCATGTCGTGATAAGCGTCGATCCAGGCTTGGGAGCCGGCTTTGCTGTCCGGGGTGATGAGGAAGATGATGTCTTTTGACCAGAGGGACCATCCTATCCATTATCAGTATCCATATATCCACCCATGAGGGTAAATGGAGGACAAACTTTTGAAATATCGAGCCAACGTCAACGCCAACGTAACCCCATTGAGATTCAACTCCCCCTCAATCGTCCTCCACGCCGCAACCAAAACAATCGCCTCCGTCGCATCCCCCCTTGGCGCATGAATAATCGAATACACATTCTGCCCTTTATGCACATTCCCCGCAGAGACATACTCATAATTCTGCGTTGCAACTTTTAGTCCCGCGGCACGGAATATCCCCTGAACTGTGTCTGAGACGACTTTCCACTGCTCCTCATCCGCCTCGCCAGCACTCTCAGATGAAGGTATTACGTTCTCCAGTTCCCGTTTATACCCCCTGAATATGTTTTGTTCTGATCCTGCGAAATAGGTATGTACCTGCCCCGGTAGTAGCGCATTCTCGGAAATGTACGTTTGGCGCGAGTATTCGTCTAGCGGGAGGACCAGCAACGAGGCGACGCCGACTAGTATGCAGACCAAAGAAATCCATGGTGGGAGACGAGTGAGCAGAAACGAAGGATCATTGCGCAGTTTGCGGAGGAGTCCTGATGCTGTTTTATTGTTTTGTTAGCATTGCAGACAAAGTAGGGGGATGGTTGTTTTTGTTTGCAGGATGCGTATTGGAGGTATGGAAACTTACATAGTAAGCCCATTGGCACGTATACCTTGGGGCTGTATGTCCCCAATGGCCATATAGTTCCTCAATGCAATTGAAGAAGGGTTGTTGAATGTTGACAAGTAACTATGTAGCTAGTTCGGTGTTGATTGCGGAGAGTAAGCTCGATTTATCGTCAGAACTCATCTGATTGGCCAATATATATTTAGGGTTAGGGTTATTTGATGTCCTTCTATGGACAGCATCAAGCTCTTCGAAGAGGGAGGGCAGATTGAAGAAACTACATATGAATAACTTTCCTAACATCAAAACCACTCTTTTCCATCCTTCGACTCACCCCCCCAAGGCAGAACATACCCCCTTTGATTACTCACAACCCTCACACCTCTTTCCTTATAATCGATGGTATAATGCGTATGTCCATATACCCAGACTTTTACACCCTCTAGCGACGTTAGTTGTGAGAGGAGGATATCACTCCCAAACACGGATCTCCACGGGCTCTGCGCGTGTTGCGGACTAGACGTTCTCTCCAGCGAAGGCGCATGGTGCGTTACTACCAGTATTGACCTTTTCTCCTTCTTTTGTAAATTTTTGTTCACCTGTTGGATTGAGTGTATCTGTTCCAGTCACCCGGCCAGATCTGCCTCAGGAGATGCATTTCCTTCTCCACAGTCCAGTCCCTGATCTTCTGAAAATCTTTAACCTTAGCCTGAACAACATCTCTCGCCTTTACGACTGCAGACGCATATGTTTCATTGTAGAATTCATGGTTCCCCAGGATGAAGAATATACGAGTTTGAATTGTGAGGTCTGTCTGTGTAAGAAATCGCGACAGGGGTCGTGGTCGGTTAAGCGGCCGATGTCGCCTGCGAGAATGAGATACTCCGCGCAAGGAGGGGTGGTGTAGGTGTGGTATTGCTGGTTTATCTCGAGGTGAAGGTCGGAGAGGATTTGTAAGGAGGTAGATGGCTTGCTCCTGAAGGAAGAGTGTATTTTGGAGAGCATTCTCGCAATTCACATTGGTTGAAAGTGATAGAGTGCATTGTTTTGGTCTAGTTGCAGTAGGGGTTTAAGCTGCGGATGTCATCTGATATCAATCACTCGGTCTCCAATGTCCAATTCTTCATTGAATATCTTATCGACTCGTCGCTCATTATATCTAGACAATCATAAATAGTACACGCAATGAGTATATACAAGAATGATCCTTATTACAATATATTATATATTCCACCTCTTCTGTCTGTTCAGACGGTCATCCCACATGACAATCAATATTTACGGTCCCAATCGCTGCGATGAGCCAATATAACTGCTCATCGCAACGCCAGATTCTCCAGAGGACGTCGTTGGGAGGACACCGTATCGTCCGTGCGTCTTTTGGTCGACGGAGACGTAGTGAGGAAGTCGTCCGAGGAGGTTCAACTTTCCTTCGATGAAGCGCAGGATTTTCTCGGGGGGTACAAGGACTTTGAGGTAGCCCAGTCCAACTATTCCAAAGTTTAGCAGATGTTAAAAGCAATTGCATAAGAAGAAGACATACGTAAATACCCAAAAATCATACCACAGATATGTCCCAAAAAGCTCGTGTTCGAAAGCAGCACGGCGACAACAAACGACACAAAAAGAGGCGTAGTCCAGGTGGGGACTTTGAGAGTGCCAACTTGGAAGTAGGGGTTGGTGCGGAAGGTCTTGATGGCTTCGGAGGCGAGGAGTAAAAAGACCCAGACACTGTTCACATTAGCTTGGCCCAATTCTGTCATAGAAGATGTCTAACCTTGCGCCGACGACGGCCGTGTTGCTGGATAGGATATATTTCTCGACGAGTATATATATCGCGGCGGGGAATGTTGAAAGTGCTAGAGTAACAGCTATTAGCATCATGAATCTCCGCCCAGAATTGCAGATGACATACGTCCAACAAACAACAAAAGCGCCGTCAAAGTCCCATGCTCAGCCTCAAATCTTTCCAACAACGGCGTCAACGCGACCGCATTCAACAACATATGAAAGAATCCATTATGTATAACGGGATAGGTATTCGTTCGATACACTATCCAAATTAGCCTAACCATCCCATTTCACCTCATCATTTAAGCAGGTCGTACAAGTAGCAATACTAATCTCATCCGGAATCAAAGCGCCCCATTGCACCACATCCCATACAGACTGTAGCTCGAGAAGCCAGAATGCGACGATGATGAGCAGCACGGCGCGTGTGAAGAGCGGGAGGCGGAGGAGGTAGGAGCGGAGGGGGTTGATGTTGAGCGAGAACGCTGGGAGGGCGCTCGGTTGAGATGAGGAAGACATCGTCGTCGTGCCGTCTTCGTTCGTTTCTATTAGAGGCAATAGGAGAGTTGCCGATTTCGTTCGATCCTGAGAATTGACTGTCACGCGAGAAACAAGTTGACTATGGTCGGAGTACTATAACGAATCCAATAAAAACAAGACAAGTCGCTAGCTGCAGGAGTGACGGCCAAGCAGACAACGCATTGATCAGTCTACTTTCGCAATCACAGACTTCGCAGACTGAGAGAAGAAGAAAACACAGTAAATGAGAAAGTTGCAATAAAGTCGCTCAAAAATAAGAAGACTCAGCAGGGGCTGCTCCAAAAGGATTAGCACGGAGATCGGAAGGAGCTTGGTCAGTCGGGAAGCAGTGGGCCGTCTTCCGTCTCACCTACACTACCGTCACTACGTACTCTACACACTACACCTACACAGACTCAAAAGGTTTTATATCATGCCTATCCCATCCATTATAACATTAATCATAAGCATACATATCCATAATATGTTCAGGCCCATCATGATACATTCCTCCCAATCATCCGACCATATCTATCATATCCATCCATATCACAACTCACAGCAGTGAGCATCTCCAGTCATGTCAAAAGAATAAAAACTGTATAGGGGTATAAGGCTGAAGCAATCAAACAGGCATATCCATCACTGAATGTGCAAAAAGAAGTGAAGAAAATATTAGTGGAGATTTTATTCCGTCTCTTCCTCGTCCTTTCGATGTCCGTCTCCTTGGGTATTGTTTTGTTGGTTAATCGAAGTCAATCAAGCCGAAGACCATGATCGAGCGTGCGATTGGGCGTTTTCTTTCTTGACGGCCCAGGCTTTGATGGCAATCACGACGATTTCCCAGGCCATGATGAAGCAGCTGAGACCGATGGCAACGTTGAAGGTGAACATGGCATCGAGATCGTACCAGACCATGACGTCCATGATATCGGAGGCCTACCCTAATTAGCACGCTTTCTTTCTCCCTTGATTCGAGTCCACTTACACTGAGCATAAAGATCAGACCACCGGAAATCAAGCAAAAAGCACCAATCAACTCGGTTGGCGGACGAGCGGGAAGATACGAAGTTGGCGGGCGGACATAAGTCAAGACATAGGTACCACCACGAGCCAGGGCAGCACCGGAGAGAAGAGAACCCCATTGTTTGTGAACCATTGTCGAGACCATTTGTTTCTGCTGGTGTCCGCCCATCATCATACCAAGGAGGAAAATGATCAATGCCGGCATCGGGTTGAATGAAACGCTCGATGGCTCTTCGTCTTCGTTGGATTGGTTGCGAGAGGCGCCGAGGATGCTTTGCTTCAACCAGACTCGGACTCGTTTTGACTCGAGGAGCATGCCGCACTACTAAATTAGTGTCTTCGATAAAAATAAAATAAAGGAATGACATACCAATCCGGCGCCAAAGAACATCACCGAGATGGAAACGTGCTCGAGATCCTGAGGAGACCATCCCTTACCCCAGCCACCGAGATGCTCCAAAAAGACATTGGTAGAACCGTAAGTGAAGATGAGGGCTGATTCGACAAATTCTCCAGAAGGTGCACGCGTGTTGGCCGGCTTCAAATTCCACGACCAGCCCCAATTGGCCCAGCAGCCCATATATCGTCCTAGAACGACCAATCCATACCAGAAGAAAATACCACCCTTGATGAAGTGAGCAAGACCGCTGAAAATACTGTGCGCTTTCTATAAAGAGTTAGTAGAATGTCATTTCTAGTGGCTTGAGGTATACGTACGAAAATACCGCCATATGTGACACCACCGGTGGCCAAGGCAATGAACCCAAAAGGCAGAATGATGCGATCGATGATGTTGTAAACCACACGCAATGCGCGCAACACCTTGTTAGAAAGCAGACCAGGCACGCGACTAGTAAAGAATCGGTCCAAGAACGCACTGCGCAACCAACCGCGCGCAAGCGGAGTAGGGACCTCGACATCGTCATCTTCTTCAGGCTTGGTCAAGTTGTGGTGCTCCTCATCCGGGGAAGTTGGGCAGCTAGTACCCTGACCACTGTCTCCAGACCAGCGATACTCAGCGACGGGAGTATATAACTGCTGGTGCTCCATCATATTCTCAGTCGAAACCGGGAAAAATGTTGCTCGCTCATACTGAGGGGCCATAGTCTTGGTGCGCCGACCCGAGTAAGCGTAGATGATGCCAATGACGAATTGCGCAACTACCACGGAGCTCGCGATCCAGCCGATTTTGTGATGCGCATTGTTCTCATACAGATCGGGCGTAGAGGCGTTGTAGATGAGACCGAAGAACAAGGCGACGCCATTCACAACCAAAAAGACGAATTGAGTGGGGATAGTGAATCGCGAATGCGCGACACTTAGCATTACAGCTGTTGAAGTTAGCAGCACATATAAAAAGTATGAAAACGATGCGACTCACCAACAGGCAAGACAAAGCACCAAGCTAGAACCTCGAGAACGATATGAGCTGTTATCGATGCGCTGTGTTCGCCATAAGCCCAGTAGCTAAGTTCCCATTCCTCCTCTGATTTCGACATGTGATCTTTCTGGCTCATGTCCATACCCATATCCATGCCTCCGGTAGCTTCATGGCTGTGACCACCGTCCGGTCGAGCGGTCACGACTGCAATGAGCATGAAAGCTGCAGCTAGAAGCCGCAGTGACGTTGACTGTCGCATTTTAAATACTGTATGTGTGTGTGCGTGTGTGTATGTATGTCCTTTAATGTTCGTCTGTATACTTTTGTTTGATACTTTCGTCTGTTCTTTTGACTTTGACTGTACCGGGGAGCTTGAATAGAGCGCGCTTCCAGAACAATATGCAGCTTTAGTCTGGGCTGATCCTTGGGAAGAGTAGCTTAGCTAGAAAGGCAAGCTATCAAGCTACAAGCTATCTCAGTGTGATGTCAGAGAGGCGACAGAAGCATTAAAAAAAGGAAAAGGGAAGAGAAAAGTATGGATAGAGATGATTGGGACGAAGCTACATTATTAATACTCTTGCTAAGTTGGTCTGGTCAGCAAAAAAAAAAAAAAAATGAGAGGCCAGGAACAGAAAGAAGCTCCTTCCTGCCTCATGCATCTAGCTTCGGCGTTAAGGCTGATCAGTGCGTGGAAGTTATGGTCTGTATACCGACGACGTATTATTACGTCTTTCCGGTGCTCCGTTTCTTTTTTCTTTACTACTGTACGGAGTATATACTATATAATAAGTCACTACGAACAGGGCAGCCGATGGGCCCTGAGCCGACTAAGCTCCTCCTCGGGCCCGATGCCATCAGTTGATGCTGTTTATTTCTGACAAAGGTTGTATGACATGTCGCTGTTGTACAGCATTCTAAGTCTCATGACATCCATGTCCATACATAAATGCATGTATAGTGGTGACAGTGACACTAACTACCTGCAGGCGTGCATGCTCGAGGTCATCTCCAGATTCTGCAGGACATGGATCATCAGGTTTGGGGCCGACTGTTCCGTTACCCTTACACCTGTAACTAACTACTTGGCAGTCGCTACGGACTACGATAGTACTGTATGTACTATGTACGTATGCTCGAAAATCCGTACGGAGTACGGCTCGGTTCTATCAACGATCCGTTTCCGTACGGAGCAGTCTAGGCTCGAGCTAGCCAGCCGCTGCACACCACGCTAGAGTCTAGCAGAAATTGGGCGCTAAGACTAATTACTGCGTTGGGTGTTAGACTGTTAGTACTATGTAGTCAGCGTCGATCGTCTGAAATCGTGACCCCACTATTTGTCCAAATGTAGTTTGTATGTACTCCGTAATCGCATATGAAGATGGAGTAGTTGACGAGGCTACCTCGAAAGCCTTGATCGTATGATCTATAAGTCATTGTCTATATTCTACGCAGATGTACTACGTATTGACTGTATCAAATGATTGAAACGAAGCGTGGAAATACTGGCCGGAAGCTTCGGCGACGTCGGCACTTAAATCCGTCTGCCAAGATGCACGTAGTCGCCGCCAACCAATGAAATGCATTCCTGCTTGGGCCGAGCCAAAGATCACCGATGATGTTTGCTACGTAATAATTCATCGACTTGTCGGCCTTGACAATTTTGTGACTCGACAACGTTTACGGATTGTCTATGCTGATTGTAGTACTTCTTTGCTCTTTCTTTCCTTGAGCAGATATTTTACATAGTATATACGTACGACGTGTATGCCACTCCTCCTTATCTACCACATCCGGCATATATATCGTCGATGAGGTCATAGATTAATAGCTCCAGGGCTGAAGCTTAAAGCGACAACAACCCGCCGTATCCGTATTATACGATTAGTACTCCGTACTATTGAGCAATATTACGCTGTACGTAGTAATTTTACTGTAAGTAACTCGGCACCTCGGGCAGTTCGTGCCCCACCGAGATAATCGATTAGCGTGTTGCCGTATCCGTTGCATCCGATTGTATACTCTGAGTCTCTGACTGACTGTACGTACTGTACCCATAATCATAGGAGTAGACCGACTATAGAATCCGCTCCGTACGGACAGCCATCGTCATGTCATACTTGAACTTGGCATGATCCTGCATATTCCTTCTCATCAAAAACACAAAAAACAAGAAGAATACGAGGTCAGAAAAATGCCTAGATTCTCTCGAGTCCGTCCCTGGGTGCAGTCACTGCAGTGTACGATGAGTCAGAGTCTAAGGAGCTGCCAGCGCGCACGAAGCCAGCTCGGCCAGCCGTATTAATATATTCCAGTCTTGGCAGCAGCGTATAAGCAAGTCTAGACGCAGTGACATCATACAAATACCTTAAATACCTTAATTCTTCAACCCGTGACTTATCTCCCCTCCAATCATTCGGAAAGGATCTCGGAATATCCTCAACCAGCGAATCATGTCCTCTTGTATCCGGCACTGTCTGTCGAATGCAAGCACTGGCTCCGTACTGAAAAGCTGATTTGATCTTCTCTGCCTTCTGCACGAAGATAGTGATACTTCAAGTCAGATGCATGCTGCATAGCCAATCGCGTCTGTGCCATTCACCGCCCACCACCAACGGACATATATAGTATGCTTCTGAATAGTGCAACTATTCAGACAGAATCAGGTGAGCAGACCCACCGTCATCCGATTATTAATTCGGACGGCGGTTACTAAACATGATTCATTGTTCCATCACCTTCTTAGCGCGGTATTATTTCCACGCATCCCCGTACTGTCGATGTACTGTAAGTATGTAAGTCCGTACGGAGTAAGGATGTATCATTGTATGTACGTTGTCGAGTCATGTGCTTGATTTGATTATTCAGCTTCAATATTACTGCTTTGGACCACGAGCTGCTTTGTACTGGTTCTGTTCAGCTCTTCTTCTTTGTTCAACAAACTCAACAAACTCGACAAACAGCTGACAAGACTCATTTCAGCCCCAGCCTTTCCCCTCGAGATCCATACTGATAAACTACATACTATATACGGAGTACAGAGTATGGCATACAGAATCAAAGCTTCATCTGATCAAAGCTCGATCCCGGCAGCTCCACCCACAGTCCCGCAATATCCAACACAACGGGGCCAGAGAAGAAAAAGAAAAGAAAATTTTTCTTTCTCTTGTCTTCTCTCGTCTAGGCTCTTAAGGTTGATGGAGCAAACTTCCCGTCTGGGTAATTTTTTTGCGATGGATTCGATAGACTGGGTCATGATGGCTCGGGTGTTTGAGGGTGGAAGTATTACACTTTTATATTAAGTTCCGTGGTATAGATGTCATCACGTAAATTTCTCGAGACTGCTATGGATTCTACATAGTACGTACAGTATTATGCTGTGGTAAGCTTAGATCCCGAGTGCTTTGAGCGTCTTCGGGATTGCAGACGGATGTACGGATTTAGCAGAGTCCAATGGATGAATACATGTGCCTTGACGCTCAGGCAGACAATAACACATTATACTTTTGTTTAAATCCCTACCTACCATCAAAGAAAGATGTTTTTGCAAATAATGGGAAGAGACTTTCATGAAGCGTTCAGGGTCGACGTGGAAGTCATCCGGAGTATACATCGTAGCCAATCAGATGCCTCTATTCAGGCCATATAAGCACCAAATCTATCAATCATTCCATCAAAACCATCTACATCAACCTCCTCCACGTCTTAACTCCCCTCGGCAGCCCCTACCTTATAAGCACAAAATCGCACTCCTGAGCCCCATGCATCTCAAGCGTATCCTGGAATTCCTCCTGTGTATGTGATATTTATATCTCGATACCAGGGATTACTCCCGTTTAGCATTAAAAGGGAATACCACAATGGCGTCGGAGTAGGATTCTTCGTTGGATGTCAGGAAGTATTTGCTAAAAGACAGACTTACATTGGCAAAGGAATCGACCAAGCTCGCGTTCTGGCCCGAGTATTGATACCATAGAGCATGGCTATCGACAACGGTATGATTCACACCAAGGGAAGTCTCCAAATGCTCGACATACCCGACTCCTCGCCACGGCGCAGAGAAGGGCAGTGCATACCTCGATCTTGGAGGGAATGTAGTATTGCACATCAGAGACACTGGGAACACTCGCACCCAAGAAACACAAGCTGGGAGAACCGACAGAAGAAGAGTGCTGGCACGCATCCTGCCGGCGGCCTATATCAACAGCCTTGCAAACAGCCTAGTCCATTATCTTTAAGTTTCGACCTTGCCATTTCACATCCACGAAATGGGAGGGAGATAAGCGACGCAAAGTCGACTGAATTCTGATTGATGTATCAGTAGCCAATTATGCATTAATCATACAATCTCCAATTGCACACACATCTAAACAACCAATCTATCTATACCAATCAATCTCTCGAATCAATCACTTCCCAAAACTCAACGACCTCAACGTATAAAACAACAAATACGCATCCGCATTCAACACATCCCCTTCCGAAACCAACGTAACTTTATCGTCATTAAACAAACACCACCGATCCCCCTGCCGGATATACGCAATGTAGTGCCCTTCATTCAGGCCCGCGCCGTCATGCACAATGGCCGATGCGAGGTCGTACATGTATATATCGCTGCGCGTTGTGCCTCCTTTCTTGTTGGAGGAGGAGGAGCCAGAGGCGACGGTGTAGGGTTGCATGTTGATTTCGAGCGGAAAGTCGATTTTGCCTTGCATTTTGCGCGTTTCGGAGTCGGTTTGTTCGAAGCGCTTTTATAGTCAGTTCCGTTCATATCAAAGTAAGGACTGTTGAGGGGAGGGGTACCTTCATCTGCATGCATAGCATGGCTGGTAATTGTTTGATTCGCAATTGTTTGGTTAGTTTGTCTGGATAACTGTGACAGCCTTGGCATTGATATCCCTCCATGATCAATTCTTCAGGCGTTACCCAGGACTGCAGACAACCTGCTAATGTCGGTGTCACTGGTCCGTGCAGTTTGCCAGTCATCTGTCGTTTCTTTGAGTGCAATTGCACGTCCAGACTTAGTTCCAATAGTGGTTGCTCAGTCGGACTTGTATGCCGGCAGATCGGGCAGGTCAACGTGCTCTGGAACTTGCCGAATAGCGCCTTGCAGAAGAAGCAGTTGCATTTCAACTGGTCGTTTTCGTCGGATGAGGCTGTGTGCAAGCCGCCGGCAAGAAATTGATAAAACTCGTGCGCGTCTTGTTGGTGGTTTCCCGCCAGAGGCTGTATGATCAGTCAGCAACTTCACTACAGAATTGATAGGGAAAATTTACAGGATGGTTCTTCCATGTCGAGTATAACAATGTCTCCGCTGTAAACCCATCCTTCTTATCACACCCATTAAACTCTGCAAATGCCCTGCTCATGGCACACAACACACAACCATCAACTTGACAATCGTAGTATTTGTGTCCGTTTCCTAAGAAATATGCATTTAGTAACGGCTCATGTAACAACGTCTGCAGGACCACATTCATGTAACAGGTTTGTCCTAGGTTGAAAAGACCTCGGACACCCTCGCTTTGACACGTTCGTTTAGTGGCGTTGTTTTTGATATATGTCTCATCAGCCTCAGGCACTTCAGTCGTAGTCACTCCATTCAAGAATTTGAGGTCTCCATTCCCATTACTCTCGTCTATAGACATCTCGTTCGCCTTTCGTTTCCTCGCCTTATTGCTCAACTGGCTAAGAACGTCGAGAATGTACCTGCTAGGTTTTGATAAGGGATTATCTTGTGATAGAGCGATACTGTTAGCCCTTTTGGCTTGTGAGTAAGCATCTTGAACTGCAGACTCTATCGAGCTGGTAACCCGTGAGCCATTTTGACCATCACGGTCAAGAGGGTCTTTTGACCAGAGTCCAGCCGCCCGAGTCCGGATTTTCTCCAGTTCATGATCGTACACAAAGTCACGACAAGATTGACAGAAAAGGGCGCCAGTGCGAGAGTCGATATCTAGACATGTCAGTCAGGCCCAGTATAGTCTAATCCGCTGTCTTACAAAATTGATGACCCGTCTTTTCACTATGCACCTGTCGATCACCATTGCTGTTCTTCTCAGAGCAATCGACACAAATGTACACTGGCTTCAAAGACAAGCGCTGCGACATTGATGCTTTGATCCCATTTGCACCATCATGTTTCCGATTGTTTCTGCTCATTCTCGATGCAGCTTGTTTCATATAAGAGACGATGAAGTTGGAGCCGCGGCCGTCATCTTTCAACACAACAGATAGATGTTCTTTGCTCGTTAGTCTAGGATAAGTCTCTTCAGAAAGATTGTCACATACCACAGCCGTATTCGGCTTCCGTGAGGACGTTGACCTGCACCACGGTAGCCAGACTGGCGACTGCTGCAGCCATGATGGCGGTGTCAATGTTCAAGTAGAAAGAAGGGACTCGAGATTTTCCGGTTCGAGTCAAGTCAGACCAGCTGACTGCTATGCCGAGAGGACAAAACCGATTGAATGTACAATATTGCTTGCTGTGAGTCGAGCCAAGCGTATTAAATCTTCCAATACTCGAATCAGAAGGTGCTAGCGTCAATAGTAAGAAGCAAGTCGTCAAAGACGACTTCTGGCTTTGTCTCCGAGACGATATGCAAGAGAAGCAGTAAGCCAAACAACCAAAATCGGAAAACCGGGTTTCTAGAAGATAGGCACTCAAGTAGCTATAACAAGCAACTCAGTCCAAAACAACAAATCCAGACGGAACGTTGATGCTGTTCGAGTATCAATCGAGTTGTCGTTCGAACCGTCTCCACTGAGCCAATGCCAAGACAGCACAGCTACCGCTTTCGCCCCTATCAAAAGTTCTGCAGTCGCTCGCTCAAAATCAGACAGATAATACAATACACACCAGTACGACAAATCGTGTTAATGATGGAGCCCAGTCGAAATGAATTTATGGTCTCCCCCGGGTTTAGACGGGGAAGGAGGAGAATTTGATGGAGAACCATGAAATTAAAGGTGTTGCTCCTGGCGGCAAAACGGAGCCATTTACCCATCGGGAATAGCCCGCGGCAAGACCCGCAGCGCGGCAGCCGCTATCTACATACGTAGTAGTACATCTCTATGTTCAAGCAGATTGATTTGATAAGATCGTGAGATACTAGTTAGCTAGGTTATCTGCTATCTAAGCACGTATCACTGTCTCTGTCGGTTCTAGATCGAGGTCTAGGACCTGTGTCTTTTGGTCAATGACTCTTTAGACAGGATAGTCCATTCCGAAAACTGGGCATGCCACTGTCTGGTGTCAATCCATCCGGCGATAGACTATCTATGCATGGCACAGCCAGGTTGGCCCTATGTAGCTAGTGAGACCATAGCGGCAATATGTAATTATATCCCATTCAATTCATATGGCTCAACGATTCCCCCTACCGCGCGGCAACCCGCTACCCCGTGGTAGTCCGCTCGGGCGACCTCTGGCTGTTGTTCCAGATCCTCTAGTAGCATATCGACTATTGGCAGTACCTCTGGTACCGCCGCGCCCTCGGGATGAGACCGGTGCTTTCTTCGGCGTAGCTTTGGACGAAACCGTGGCGGGGGGATTGTCGACAAATGATGTATCCGTTGTTCTGTAGAAAAAAATAAAAACGATTAGCTTTCTGCGCGTGTAGTATTCGGCGGCGGGTTGGTTCTTACAAAAAGGTCGCGTCAATATCCTGTCCTATCTTGTGGGACAGTAAGTCTAGGGAATCTCAACGTTAGTCAGTGACAAGGACATAAGAGCGTAGCTTCGGTACCTTGTTGCGCCTTGGTTTCTCGTGCCCTCTTAAATGATTCAGGAATAGGAGCCTAGCAAGCGTTAGCGACACTGCGTAAGGTATCTGCGACTTCATTGTAAGTACCTCGGGAAAATCAACGCAAAACGCATTCATATTCAATCCATAGAGAAAGCTGGCGAAACTCTCGCTAAACCTCGACAGACTCTCGTGCATCAATTGAAGGTGCATAAAGTTTGCCTCTAGATCAGCCATCGAGTCCGCCAGCTCTGCAAACTGCGGTTCTAACGAGTTGATTGCAGGCTCCTCATATCCAGCTGCATTGAGACTGTTACTATATCCATGTGAATTGCGTATCGACGACCTGGAACTGGGACGTAGTGGCGTCGTTGGTCTCGAAGTCGGTCGGGGACGAGATGATGACCTGGGGGCGGTGTCCATGATGTCGCGAGTTGTAACGGAGGAATGGATTGCCAAAGAAGGGCAATGATTGACAGTGGCCACAATGGGCAGGGGACGAAGCGAGATCGATCTTTATCACGATGTGATATTAATTTGACGAGCCTCGGTATATGCCTGTCCTAGTATGTGGAGAGCGGCCTGATTATCGATACACATGAAACAGTAGCACCGTAGGAGAAGCCAGGAGATAAGATGATTAGCGTGCCGCTGTGAGGTATGATGATTGCTTTTCGTCAGTCTGTGCCCTGTTGGACTCTTCGTTCTTAGTCCGGTTTGTTTTGGTCGATTTGAGGAGGAACGCGAGGGACGCTTGGTTCGCTGTAAGTTTGTGTACACTGCAATACGAGTGGGTGGGTAAAATACGCACTAAGATACGGCATCCCACCAATCAGCACTGTTTTCCCCTCAAAAGCCGCGTATTGATCGGTACAGTGACGCATTCCTGCCGGATGAACCACCGCCCCTGCCTGTTTTACGCTTTCCCATCCAACTTTTGCCGCAGCCGCAGATCTCCCCGACTCAAAAGTTTCTCTTCTCTTTGCCTCCTCTAACTCCTCGCTGGAGTGAATATTGCTTTGTTTATTGCTTTGCTTATTGCTTATTGCTTATTGCTATCATTCTTATTGCACATACTGCATGTCGTCCTCGTTCTTTAGCATTCAATTCATCTCGTCAAGGCATCCGAAGACTCCGCGACACTAAAGGAGAGTTTGGTCCGTTGGCGCAGTCTTACTTAACAAGCGCACATCTTCCAACCAATCCTCCTCCACGTCTCTCTGAGCCTAAAGTCGAGTTAAATCTGGGCTGAAGTCGGAAGCACATGCGTGCTGTTCATCGCTGCCACTCGGCTTTCTTTGGCAGTCAACCTCGTCTTTTCGTCACGTCGCCCTTATCGCAAGGCTTGAAACGATCAGCATCGCTTGCTTCCCCGCAATTTACCCCAGCGCCCTGGCCCTCTCAGAGATTATTCCACCACAATCACGTTAGATCTGGCTCCGCAGTTCGCTTCAAACAACCGAGGCACGCATCATTTGGTTGGGGAGTAGTCAGTATTACCTGTGTGATTGGCGGCGCTGCAGCAGTTCAATTACTATTTTACACCACATCTGAAAAGGAGACTTCCCCCCAGGATAGTTTCAACCAGCAACACCAATACCAAGACTATCACGACGGTTTCACTGGAATTATTGATACGCTCAAAATGAACTCGCACAAAATCCCAGATGGCCACCTTGGCAACCTCACAAAGGAGCAAGAGGTCAAGCTTCGAGAAATGTGGGCAGTCTTGTTCACGTTGTTCGGCATCAAATTCGAAGGTGGTCAGCTAGAAAAAGCACCTACCAACCCCCCAGAGAGCCCCGACTCAAAGAAGAAGTCGAAGCGTAGCTTCTTCGGCTTTGGCGGCGCCAAAAAGGAGGAACCAGCTACGCTAGATGTCGGGGGCTTGACCTTATCAGACCATGACGACAAGTACGGACAGAACAAAGAATTCAAACAAGCTGTGGCCGACCTCACACCTGAGCAATTGCGCGACAGTTTGTGGACCATGCTCAAGGCCGACCATCCAGACGCTCTTCTTTTACGATTTCTCCGTGCCCGAAAATGGGATGTCAACAAAGCCGTCGTCATGCTTGTATCAACCATACGATGGCGTCTTGAAGAAATGCACGTTGATGACGATATCATGCTGGGTGGTGAAGCAAAGGCAATAGAGCAGTCGGAGAGTTCTGATCATGACGTTAAGAAATTAGCTTCCGACTTTATAGCACAAACACGCATGGGCAAGAGTTTTATCACTGGAATCGACAAGCAAGGACGACCGATTTGCTTGATTCGCGTCAAAATGCATAAGATTGGCGTTCACTCTGAGAAGAGCACCGAGAGATATACAGTTCACATGATCGAGACAGCTCGGCTAATGCTTCCACGACCTATTGAGACTGCAGTGATTCTGTTTGATATGACAGATTTTTCATTGGCTAATATGGTACGTTAGATTCATCATGTTTTGGTATCATCTTACTAACGACATCAGGACTATGCTCCCGTTAAATTTATTATCAAGTGCTTCGAAGCCAACTACCCAGAGTCACTCGGTGCTGTGCTTATCCACCAAGCACCCTGGATATTCTCAGGTTAGTAGTCTTCTATCAGTTATAAAAGCATCATCTAATTCAATTCAGGTATCTGGAAGATTATTAAGGGATGGCTTGACCCTGTGGTCGCCGCCAAGGTTCACTTTACCAACACTACCGAAGACCTAGAAGAATTCATCGACCGCAGCCGTATATTGAAAGAGTTTGGTGGTGAAGACGATGCTACTTTTGAATATATTGAAGCCCAACCTGGCGAGAACGACGCCATGAAAGACACCGCCAAACGCGAAGAAGTCCTCGCTAAACACAAAGCCCTTTCACAGGAGCTCCAAGATGCTACAAAGCACTGGATCGAGGCCGCTAACAAAAATGACGAGGCAGGCGTCGAGTCATGGAAAGCCAAGAGAGAAGAACTGGCCCAACAACACTCTAAGCATTATTGGGTAACAGACCCATATATCCGTGCTCGCTCAGTATATGACCGCAACGGAGTGATCTTGGGCGGCGGAAAGGTCAAATTCTACCCTGAACAAGAGTCAAAGGACACAACAGCCGCTGCACCAACTACCGCCGAGATTGAAGAGAAGAAGATCGAGACCAATGGAACAGCTCCGGATTCAGCTGTAGAGATTGAGAAAAAGGCTAAAGTTACCGTCACTCCGGAGGTGAACGGTGTTGAGGCTGCTGCTCCTTCCGTTGCTGTTTTTGCCAACTAAACTGTGTCTATTTAGTTTCAGTTTTATTGGTGTCTAGAATTCACTTGTCTTGGTGGTATTACGTTGTTTTATATACATTTAAGCTACAGGAGGCTTGTGTACAGTTGTCGCTCGATTTGACTGCTATGTTCAGGATTTGTGTGATTATATAGGTATTTTCGTTTTGTTAGAAGCATTGGATCTGTATTTATTTTCCGCAACAGCACTTTGTGGTCTAGATATAGTCCATATATAGTCTGCCGATATATAAGGACCAAACAGAGTTATCAGACTTATCATAGGTACAGCAATTGAACATGAATCGCATTCAAATACATGGCCCATCCTCCCTAGCTGCACCCCATTCAAGTAGTAGGAAGAGATATAAGATTACATCTTACTCTTGAGCTCCTCGAACAAGGCCTTGAGTTTGTCCATGTCAGTCGCCTGAGCGGGCCATTTGATTCCCAGACCTTCCGTCTCGTTTGGTTTGGGGATCTGTGTATCATATCAGCAACGAATCCATACCGCATTCTGAAGAGTTGAGAACATACCACATGAAAATGAACCTATCACAATGAAGCCCAATGGTTAGTCTTTGTTTTTTTCTTATTCGCATGATAAATAGATAGACAGATAGATAGAAAAGACTAACGTGATCAACAACTTGATGCGCAGCGCGACCATTGTTCTGCAAGACATTGAAGTCTTCGGCGCCAGTTGCTATGGCTATTTTCTTTGCGACGGGCTATATTTCGAGGACTCATTAGTAAAGCCATCCATTCTTACTTCGTATATGCGGGGAAGGCCTCCAAGGTCCGCGTTTTGGACCCTGAGTATATAGATAAAGCCTCTGCTGCCTGCTCTTTTTGCTTCCATACTTCTTGGGGGTTTTGTAATTCAATATATACATACCATAACCTCAGTCAAATACTCATCCGGGATATCCGTGAGTTTTGCGCCGTGAAATTTGGGGATGATGAGCTGTTATGCATTGTTAGCAATTGACAATCATTAGCCTAGTTTTCCTAGAGCGCGCTGTACACACCGATCGGTGTAATGCCGCTCAACGAGACATGGATTGCGACTTGGGGGGAAACGTACAGTGTGTCCGCGACTCAAGGGCTGGATGTCGAGGAATGCAAAGACCTTTTCGCTTTCGAAGATCTTGAAGGATGGGATGTCACCTGTCTCCATACAAATCAGTTTCCTTCCAGGACAGATGGATTCAGTGGGTCAATTTGGCTCTGATGTATTGGAAAGTGGTATATCTGGTCTTCTCACCCTCGGCATCTTCGATATATCTGAATGCGGGGGAGCTTCAACAGCGAAAGAAGGAGGTACAGTACGAACCCTTGATGATCTTGCAGAAAATGCAGGCTGGAGAAGTCATCTTGATGGTGTGAATGTTGCAATGATCAGAGGTCTAATTTGTTTTCGGATGTATCGTCAAATGAATGAAAGGAAGAAGTGTCGACATCGAAGGAGATGGAGCTGGAGATGACGGAGGAAAGTGGGGCTAACATCAACAACCTCAATCTTACAACCCTCCATTGATATTGCTGTTTTATGGCATTCATCTAGGTACAAAATGTGCTAACTTGTTGATATCACTCAATCAAACTGTTCAAGCTGTCTGAAACCCTGTATTGTATCCGCCAACATGTCGCACCATCGACGAACCGTTTGCTCGGTATATAACCGGCCGTCTGCATTCACGACTATTTGGAGATAGTCTCCCATCGGTTTTGCGAATACCATGACCGCATCATCTTCCATCATCTTTGAGCCGGCTCTAGTGTCTTCGTAACAATGTAGTCGGCACGGAACTCCACGGATTTCTTCTTCCGCATCACCCAAGTCCTGATAGCTCGTGATAAGTCCGAAGGGGCGAGCATCTTGTGGCCAGTCAGTGCATTTTTCGATCACTTCCTTTGTCCCAATAGTGTCGAATGGCAAGCTATCAATGAGCTGTTCGTGAACCGATTGGCGAATCTCCTCCAAGGATTGAGTACCGTGGACACGGACCGGAATGATATTGACACAAGGGCCCACGGTGTTGCGTAACTGCACTGGAAGCATCGCTCGACCAGAAACCAGTCGTCCAAATATCACATCCGATGACTTGGTGATTTGAGATAGGAAATGTGCACATGCTGCGGTGAAAGTGGTTGCTGGAGTGAAGCGATCGTTGGATGGGAGCAGTTCTACACGCCGCTCAACTACAATCGGATCCAATGGCCCTGAGGAGTTGGAATTGATGCGATCGGCTGCAATGCTCGTAAGACTTGATCCACTCAGCAACGATCTCCAGTATTTAACAGATGCATCCTGGTTGTTCCTGGCGTGCTGGACAAAAGCGGAGAAAGGGACTCGCTTGGGCAGCGGTTCCCTGTTGAATGATGCACGAAGGCACTGTAATAGGTGTATAAGGCATGTGCCGTCATACTGTGCATGCGATAATCGAATCATTAGCCTTATGGCGCCAGCATTTCCCGAGAGAACGTGAAAACGGGTGAAAGGAGCGACAAGAGCAAGAGGCTGCTGGCTATCCTCTTTACAGATCTTAGCAGTCAAGTCTTGAATATTTTCCTCCTTAGTCGAGTAGTACTGCACCGGTGGATCAAGTTGTTCCGGTACAATCTGAAGGTACTGGTCTTCCCAAGGAATGAAAATCGTGCGAAGGATATCCATATTCTGCCACAAATCGCCACAACTGCGAGTGACCTCCTCCAGGCTCATGTCCCTGGGGAGATCGACAAAGAAGTGGGCCAACAGCCGTGGAGGACTTTCTAAAGCCAGTTCAACGCAGGTTGACTGCCAGTGTGTGACCGGAAAGCCATCCGAGACGGAGATCATGTGGGTTAATTGTGCCCGTACAAATGCTCGGGCATTTCCATCAAGCAAACCAAATGGTTGTATTGTTGTATTGTTTGGCTTCGTTATTACCGGTTGAGCAATTGCTGCGAGGTCTCCCAACAAAGGATGACTGAATATGTCTGCCACAGTAAAAGACAGACCATTCTGTCGAGCAGCAGTGACGAGTCGCATGGCCGCAATTGAGTCTCCGCCGACTTCGAAGAAGTTATCGCCTATCGAGATAGAGGTGTCTAAACCAAGAATAAATGTCCACAGCTCTTGGAGTTTCTTCTCAACGATGGTCCGCGGGAGTATGCGCTCCTGCTTTCCTGGCGTATGGCGGAGAGAGGTAATTTGCTCACGAGTGAGAGAATTCCCCATGATACGGAGTTTCTTTCGATCTATCTTGCCATTCGCTGTGATGGGAATATCCGAAACATTGATATACAAGGATGGTATCATATAGCTGGGCAGCACGCCAGCAAGCTTATTCTCTAGCTCGTTAAGCTGGAACTGTGATCCACCCCCTTTGATGAAGGCGGCCAGCTTAGGGCTAGCATTTCCAACCGGCGTAATCACATCTGCAATCGCCTGGGAAGCTATAACTCCTATTCTGTGCAATTGCTGGACGAGATGATGTTCAACCTCTGCGAGTTCAACTCTTTGACCGCGGATCTTCACCTGAGCATCTTTCCTGCCGATGTATGTCAGAGAGCCATCGGAATTGTAGCTCACCAAATCGCCGGTCTGGTACACACGCCCACGTCGTCCTGAAGAACGAAGTGTGTCACGTTTTAGCCAAGATGGATTGGTCATCACCACATCAGCTGTTTTGTCTTCATCGTGCAGGTATCCCATCATCAGACCTGGTCCTTCCACAACGAGCTCGCCTATAGCACCGATGGGCGATAGCGCATCTCGATTTTCCGGCCGAACAACCCAACAGGTACTGGCTGAACCAAAACCGAGATTACCACTCGTCCAACCAGGTAATTGAACTGGCGAGCTTGCGCTAAGCGAGTATTCGGCAGGACCATACCAATTGAATATGGTCAGCTTGTCTACCCACGGCAAGACATCCCTTTCATTCAAGGCCTCTCCCGCAAACACAAGGGTCTCAAGAGTGGAAACACTTTCAGGAGAAATGGATCTGGCCACGGAGGGCGACAAAGATGCCCAGTTCGCTTGCAGTTTCACTACTGACCCCGCAAGGTCATTATGGCGATCATCTTCAGATGGGATACACAAGCAACCACCGGCCATAAGAACCATCAAGGTCTCGTGGATGCTGACGTCGAAGGAGTATGATGCGTACTGGAAAACTCGTGTACGGGTCCCAACATTGAAGTTTTTGGCCATATACTGCGCGGTGGTGGCTAGACAGCGGTGATTGAGCACGATGCCTTTGGGGTGACCCGTCGTTCCTGAGGTGAAAAGGACTGCAGCCCTGCTATCAGGCATTGCTCTGTGGTGGAAGCTGTGTAACTTGGTATTATCTTCACTGACAGCCTTGAGCTCTTGGGGTAAAATTGTCTTCACGTTGAGAAAATAGTGAGCATACTGCATGCTCGTGACAACGACGGCAGGCTCAATAGCCGAAATCATTGACTCGCGCCTTCCGCCGGGCAGAGACGGAGGTAGCATAGAAAACGCTCCTC
Source organism: Talaromyces liani (assembly GCA_022814505.1). Classification (NCBI taxonomy): domain Eukaryota; kingdom Fungi; phylum Ascomycota; class Eurotiomycetes; order Eurotiales; family Trichocomaceae; genus Talaromyces; species Talaromyces liani. The sequence continues at coordinate 771,599 of JAKLNL010000005.1, forward strand.
CGGCTTTGAGAACTGCAAGCATGGCTACTGGCGCCCACTTGGACTTTTCTAAACATACGGGGACAATTGTTGTGGGACCTAGAAATAAGGCATGGTCAGAGCCAGGTGTACGTACAACTTTGATGCATTCTACTTACCAACACCGTGCTGGCGGAGTTTGTTGGCCAATCGTGTAGAGTGTCTTTCGAGTTCTCCATATGTAAGCTCCCCGTCCCATGCAGATATAGCAGTTGCACAAGGCCTTTTCCGTATAGTTTCTGAGATCAGGTCTTGAACGCACGCCTCTATTGCAGCTGGCACATTACGGTTATAAATCAAGATATCACTCAAATCTTGCTTGCTGACGATGTCTATAGAAGAGAGCTTCTTTGCACCTACTCCAGGTGTGCACAGCTGCCGGAGAATATGTTCTAGCTGCTGCATCATCCGTCTTGCCTGCCATTTTTCCAAAATCGTGGAATCAAAGCTGATGCGGAACTGGATGCCCTCATCTGCCAGGTTGCATTCGAGGAGGAGTGCGTACGGATTGAACGCGTCCAATTTCCAATTCTTGTCAGTGGCCGGCATAAATAGAGAGCTGTCTCTATCTGTCTCATTCTCTGGCGGCTGGATGACTAGTAATGTCTGAAATTGGCACGCTTTTTCTGCATCCTCACAAACCCGTCGTATCCATTGTAGACCCATCTGCTCAACGGCCGCCATCTCAATAGCTTGCTCCTGTACCTGTTCAAGCAACTGATCAACATTTTCTTCCCAGTCCAGGACTACACGGATAGGCACCGTGGCAATAGTTGGCCCTGTCATCTGCGCGACTAGTGGCACAGGCGCTTGTCTGCCCGATACTGTAGCTCCGAAGACCACATCATTGGCAGCGGTATACTGCGCAACCAGTATTGACCATGCTACCCGGACGATATTTGAAGGAGTCACGCCTGTACGTGGCCAACAAAAATCGCTGATTGCGTGCGTAAGTTCTGTGTCCGCACTCGGCTGGGTAGTGGCTTGTGGAATCCGTGGGAAAGTCTGCACTTCTGTTCCCTCTAGATATCTGCGCCATTTGATGGCTGCTTCTGCTTCGTCGAGTTGCTGAATGTGTCGAATAAATGCTTGGAAAGGCGGCGACGGAGGCACGGATTGGCCATGATAAGCCTTTTCAGCCATACGGCACAAAAGTGGTATTGTCCACCCATCGCATATTGCATGATGCATGGTGAGTGTGAATATTCCCTGCCCATTGGGACTTGTTTGCAAGTCAAAGCGTGCCAGCGGTGTTCCAAGACCCATTGCATAGGACTGATGTGTCTCATTACAAGCACTCTCTGCGTCTAATGACCACTCAATCGATACATTAGTGACAACTTGCACCAAGCCTCGGTGCCCAAGGTCAACAATACGTGTCCGAAGAATTGGTGATTTTGATACAACTGTCTCCCAAGCTGCTCGAAACTGGTCCAATCGAATTGAGGATAGTAACCCATGTACGCTACGCACTACATACTGATCTGCCCGCCGAGCCGATAACGCCAATAATCCTTCCTGTAGTGGTGTGCATGGAAATACATCTTCAATATGGCTGGCCTCGATGCCACAAATATGAGCCACAGTTTCCCGGATTGTTGTTTTATCCCGCTCATTAAGCAAAGAGAACGGTGGAATAGTCTCGCTTGTCATCTTTTCTGATGGTATCTTTCTCACGATTTTCGCCAAGTCACTTAATCGGGGGTGCTTGAACACATCCCCGACGCTCACATCCAGCCCTTCCTGGTACGAAAAAGACATTAGCGAATCTGTCGCAAGACCAAAGACTAGTAGCCAACACTCACCTGACGAGCAACCGCCACTAACCTCATGATTCCAATAGAATCGCCGCCAATTTTCAGAAAGCCATCCTCGGCATTGATTGTTGTTGAATTGATCTTGAGTACACTACTCCACAAGCTCTGCAATTGCCTCTCCATCGCGGTCTCGGGTGGTCGGCCTCTTCTTCGAGCCAGGTTCAACGCGGCCAGCCGCTCCAAGGTAAAAGTTGCTCCAAGACGACGTAGTTGCTGCCGATCAGTTTTTCCAGTTTGAGATATTGGAATGTTCTCAACAGATATGTATGCTGTGGGAACCATATACGAGGGTAGTACTTCGGCTAGCTTCTCTTCCAGAGTAGCCACAATACCCTCCATCGAGTCGGCAGTTTCGATGAATGCAACCAGCATCGCATTGTCACTTTTCAACGGTTTGATAACCTCCGCCACTACTGAGTACGACATATTCTCATGTAAGCTTTGACGAATATGGTGCTCAATTTCCCCAAGCTCCACACGCTGGCCACGGATTTTGACTTGTCCGTCCTTTCGGCCAACAAAGTGAAGTGAGCCATCCGCAGCGTAACGAACGAGATCTCCCGTCCTGTAGAGACGGCCGGGGCGGCCTTCGAATCCTGCTGCTCCTTGTAATAGCCAAGCTGGATTATCCACAAAAGTCGCCGCTGTTTTCTCCGGGTTATTCAAGTAGCCACGCCCTACGAGAGGGCCCTCGATCCACAATTCGCCCACAGATCCTATCGGTGCTAGGACGTCTGCATTATCGGCATCAACCACCCAAGTCCGCACACCGAGGCCTTGGCCAATCTTTGATGGTGTTGCATGCTCATCCGCTACCGTGGAGAGGATAGAGCATTCTGCAGGACCGTATGCAAAGCGCACCTTGGTCATTTTCCTCATCCGACTAACTTGCCTCTCATCGGGTGCCTCTCCGGCCAGCTCTATCATCTCTAGTGCTTGCAGAGAAGCTGTATCAAGAAACTCGCAGAGCTTCGGTGTTAGGTTTGCGAAGTTTGGCCGTAGGCGACTAATACAACCAGTGAGATCGTTCCGGCGGTCGTTTTCGGAGGGAATGCAAAGACAGCCTCCGGCATAGAATGTGTGCAACGTGTTGTACCAGGTTGCATCAAAAGCATATGAGGCAAAGTCGAGAACTCGAGAGGTCCTCCGGAATCCGAGTTGGGAAGTCTGATATACTAGGGCACTGCTAAAGTTGCTGTGTGTGATGACGACGCCCTTGGGCTTCCCCGTGCTGCCGGATGTGAAGACTAAATATAGCATGTTGTTCGGACGGACTGATTTGGACGGAACAAAGGTCGAGTTCGTTGCTAAGCATGGCAGCCGTTCCAAATGGTCTTTGTCAACTACCAAGATGGCTGTGTCGTTTTTCGAAAGCTTCTTGACCAATTCCAGTTGGCTTGCTGAACATAGCACAATTCGCGCCTGTACTTGTTCTGTGATCGCCTGCAGCCGAGCCTCTGGCTGGGTAATATCAATCCCACAAGAAGCACCACCTGCCTTCATCACAGCGAGCATTGCCACAGGCATCCACATAGACTTCTCGAAATATAGTGGTACGATACTTTCTGGCCGAATGTCGAGCCGCATCAGCTCATCCGCGAGTCGTGATGAATGGGAGTCCAACTCCCTGTAGGTAAGTTCGCCATCCCAAGAATAGATGGCTCGTGCATCCGGTTGCGCTTTCTCTCTGATGAGATCGTGCACACAGGCGTCGACTGCGGGCGATATGTTGGCGTTCCAGCTCCATATCTGGTGTAGATCATGGTCACTAACTATATCAGCCCCTGGGTTCTCCAGGTCTACTTCGTCTTGCAATAGGGGCATTGTTGATACAGAAGGTTTCAAAACAAACTTTTGGTGATCGAACTCTAATCTCTTGACAGCCAACCCTATCTGCCTATAACGTCAGACTATAAGGCTTCTATCTTTCAGCATACAATACCCATGTTTGGCCCCTTGGTAACACATCTTCACCGGAGGGAGGCCTAGTTCTGAGTGTCTCACTTGATTACGTGCTTCTACAATTCTACACCGGAAGTCTAGTGATTCCATTTTTGGCAATACTGGATAGCTGAATAGTACGTAAGTCATCGGCACCCCCTAAGTCGAACGCTACGTATCACCTACCGTGCTTTAATCAGCACGCGCAGTAGTGTCCTCAGTCTCAACCAATGGTGACATCGCGAACGTATATGCAGCCACCTTGATCTAGAATTGAAAATACGTAATGGATTACTTCAAGCTCTCTATAGACTGTAATTCGGAATCCGAGGACTTTCGCCACGAGGTGTATGAGGATGATCCATCATGGTTTACAGCTAAGAATATGGAGAAAGGATCCACTTAGGGGTTTGCCGAAGAGACTACGTAGGATTGTACGGAGGATTGTACGGTATACAGAATAACACTCGCATTAGGTAACTCCGAGAGAGGGGGTTCCTCGCTCTCATGTATTTGATTTATCCGTGGATTTCAAGATGGGGGCTGTTTCTGGGGAATGCTACAGCCTATTAATATGTCTGGGGTTAAAGCGGCCTGACGCTTTAGACATTGTCCAAGTTCAAACCCCTTTCCTCATTCAAGTTTCTATTCAATTCACTTGTTTAGCATCCCAGAACAGCAAAATGGGCTCAATATCACCACCCTCTACAATCCCAACAGTCGACCTAACCGACTTCCTCGAGGCTAGCGACCCCGAAATCCGTAAGCAAAAGGCTGACGAACTCGTCGAGTCTCTTCGTGTCCATGGCACCTGTGGTGTTGTTGGACATGGTATCAGTGTCGAGAAGCTGAGGACAGCCTTCGACTGGTCTCGCAAGTTCTTCGACCTACCTATGGAAGAAAAATTGAAGGCTAATCACCCTGATGGTATTGTGCCGCATCGTGGCTACTCTGGGTTTGGAAGGGAGAAATGCCTAATCTATACGGAGGAGGAGTTGGAGAAGATGGAGGGAGAGTTAAGTGCTGAGTTTAAGAAGCCTCTTGACTGGAAGGTAGGCAAGCTAGAATGCGAGTGTTCTTTATTCCTAAGCTAATATTTTAAAGGAGCACATCGATATTGGCAGTGAAGAAGAAAAAGTCCATCACAATCTTTGGATCGACGAGGATGCCCTCCCAGGATTCCGTGGTTTTACTACCACCTTCTTCTGGGAACTCGAACACCTAAGCAGCGAAATCCTAAACGCTCTATGCCTCGGCCTAGAAACAGACGAAGAAACAGTCAAATACCTCCAAAGCATTCACACCGGCCAGCAAAACGGACTCCGACTCATCCACTACCCAGCCGCCATCGAATCAACTATCGACCGCACATCGACAACCTGGTGCCCTACCCACACCGACTTTACCACATTCACCCTCCTCTTCCAGGACGAGAACCAGGGCCTCGAGATCGAAGATCGTTTAAACCCAGGCACATTCTTCCCCGCAACTACCGAAATCGAGGAACGGCTGTACCTTACTATCGGCGATTTCGGCGAGATTTGGACAAATGGATATCTTCCCGCCTCTAAGCACAGGGTCATGATTCCTCAGCCGCCGGAGGGACGTCGGTTGACTTCCAAGCGATACTCGATGCCATACTTTATTACGCCGGAGCATCATGGAGTTATCCGGCCGATGGAGACGGGGAAGCCAGGGACTATGCCTAGCGGAAAGTATAAAACTACTACGATTCAACAGCACATTGAGTTTCGGATGAAGTTTCAATATTAGGGCTGTTATTAGTTTGTTTTTAGGGTGTGGCAGTGATGAGTGGGGATGAAGCTATCGGCGCCGTAGTATTTATGAATGTATGAACGAATATTCATAATTTTGTCATAACAATTATACGCATAACTATCTGTTTGGATTCTTGAAAGAGCTACTGCACGATTTTGCGTTTCCAATCCAATAAATGTAGCGAAATAGTCCCGTGGTCGTATTTCATACAGAGACACTAGTTTAGCCCTAGCCCTAGCCCTAACTCCCGCCCAGTTACGCGTATGCAAAACATAACGCATCGTGCAACCCATTGACTAATAATCTCCGAAGAAGGATTCCTAACGAAGTGGGAAACACAAATGTACGTACATTCCTACATAGCCGATGGTGCAACTCGTATTGACATCGTATTGGCTCCGCATGGGCTTCGTACAAAACCATTAACCAAAAGGGGAAAACACCTTAAATACACAAAGGCTTGACGAATGCTGATGAAGCACGGGCTTTCTCCACAAATCTTAGCTCTTTTTAGCGCATAGTTAGTTACAACTACAAGCCATGTAGCACTTCTGATTTGCCAGCGAAACACTTTCCATAATAGTACATGTCCGAGAGATGAAGAACAATCGGCCCCCGGATTTTCCTTCTGTGATGCTACGTGACTAATGAGGTCAATGACGCCATGTGATTAGACCTTTTGTAGCGGTCTCTCCAGCCATAGAGTGTTTCAAACTGTGTTTGGATGTCTACGGAGTTTTGGGCATCGGGGTTTTGTAGGATAGAGTCCGAGAATCCCTGGATTGGGTGTGGTTCATGATCTGAGATTTCGGAATTGCTTTGAACGATGAAAACTTTTCTATGTTGGCTTGACAATCTACGTACCATCACCGACATGAGACGTACGTAAAAACGATTCGGCGATTCTTGTTTTGGTGAATGCTGCAAGACCGAACGTAGGCGCCCTCTTTGTAACGTGGTTGGTATGTAGTGGCGAAAGATGTAGATCACTCTGAACTGGTAGTATACTTCTAATCTTCAAGAATCTGTCTGCGAGAATCTTAATAGTCAAAATCATTTAGAACTCCTGGATTTGAAAGCCACAGCAAGCAACGCTGAGTGACCACCAAGATGCCGGCCAACATGACTGCGTTTATGGACAAGACAAAGAAGGATGATGACAACGTAACCGAGCAAGTGCGACTGGAGGACCAGCACGAGACGGTGGTAGCAGCTATGGGAGGGAAATTGTTGTATGCCCCGATAGATCTGTCCAAACCAGGCCTCCGGATTCTGGATTCTGCATGTGCCAATGGTATGAAATCCCAATTATGATCACCCTGGATTCATGATCATGACAACTAAGATATATACAGGCCGCTGGATCGCGGACCTTCAAAAGGCAGCATCGCCAGCAGAGCACGACTACATAGGCACTGATGTTGTCGAATCACTATACCCCAAGCCGCCGCCCAAACGAACTCACTTCCAAGACCAATCGATTAAAGAGCCCTTCCCAGCCGAATGGCAAGGAACATTCGATGTCGTCCATCAAAGACTGGTCATGGCAGCAGCCGCACCCGAGCAAACTCCTGGATTCGTAGTCAAGAACCTGGCAGGATTGCTGAAACCAGGAGGATGGCTACAACTGGTCGAGGTGATTACAACACCCGTTCCCGAAAACCCAATATCCCAAAACGAGTATATCGACATGTTGGACTCCTTGTATAAGAATCTATACTCGGGTACCAAGTATGCCAAATCGAATCTGATGGCGGATCTTCCACAGGAGATGGAGAAGAGCGGACTTCGCAACGTCCAACAGGCAGAGGTATTGGTCAAGTACGGAGCAGCTGCTGAGGGTCTCTCGATTCGGGAGAAGAGTCTTAGGACTGCGGTCGCGGGTGTTCCAAACTTTCTAACGGTTCTCAAAGGTGTGTACCGACTTATCTATATTCTATAGATGACGTTGATACTAATTGGAACGCAGAAATGCCTGGAGACGTGTGGAAAGAAGAGTGGAATGATCTTCCACAGCGACTTCATACGGATTTGGCTGAAAGTGGAGGTTATATGAAATACATTGTTTGCTGGGGACAGAAGTAGGTAGGAACAAAAACACCAATGTGGAACGAAGGAAATCAAGTTTGCGAAGGATTGTGGCATTTCAAAGCACTCAGAGATACAGCTTTCTCGAGTGAAAATTCGAATCTGAGGAGCTCCCCAAGGTTAACATTGAAATCAATTGTGCTGAATACTCAGGAACAGTTATTTTCACATGTATTTTAGGATTCTAAATTAAATATTATCATCTAAAGTCGTCCCATACCTAATGCATCCCGTCATGTAGTTAAATACGTGATCTAAACTGACGTTCGTTACCCAGTGGCCTCACTGAAGAACCCCCAAGACATATCTCGACACTTCATATCCACCAAATACAAAGAGGACCCCCCCACAAAAAACGCCACCCGCTGGCATCAATACGTCGCTTCATGCCCTAAGATAGTAATGGGAGAAGGATCTCGCATAATTCCTTGAGGCTGTCCCTATCCGTGAGCACCCACGGCCCACAAACTTGGATAGAAACCCTTGATCCTTCTTCGGGTCGAACTTGAATTCGGGATGAAGGTATTTTTCATAGTCCTCTTCTGTTTTGGCAAATAAGAGGTAAACCTCGTGCCGATCTTGGGTGATGAGGACCCTACTGCAGCCTGCTAATTGCTGTAGAAAGGGCATGAAGGCCCCAGGCCAATCTGGGTCGTTCTCTTTCAACTCATCGATATTTTGCAATCTTTGAGGGTTGTTGATGACACTAAGCATTCTTGCATATAAAGTAGAAGCTCTGAGAAGCTTCCTGGCGGATTTTCGTGCCTTTTTCAATCCCAGCATAGAGGTACTGTAATCCTTGAACATATTTGACGGCAAGATGGGGGGATAATATGCCCTCAACAATGCGAATTGTTCGTTCGTTACGTCGGATCTAGATTGAGACCCAGATTTGAATTCGTCTGCAAGCAGGTCGTGTATGGTCTTCTCTGTAATGAGCTTATTCAACAGCGCTTTGCAATCTTCCGTAGAATCCGGAATCCAAAATCCGTACTCGGATATGGCGAAGATGGATATTTGTCGCGGGGAAGGAGCGCCCCAGACAGAGATCTCCAGAGATGAGTGTCAAAGTTGGCGAAGACCAAAGCGTGGAGAGCACCAGCGATAGAGAGAAGAATATTCAGAAACAAAGGGCATAGGATCGAGAGGGGCATTCAAGATCGAGATCGTGAAGTGCCAGAGATGATGAAGATCAGAGTGTGGAGAGCAGCACAGACGAAGACAACTGGAAATGGATGTCAGAGGGGACAAAGGAAAGAAGAAGAAGAAGAAGAAGAAGAAGGACAAGATATCAAGATATTAAGATATCAAGAACATCCAAGAAGTAGATCGTGGTGTAGATTTTCAAGTCTGGAGGATTAAGTAGCTGGAAGCGTTTGACTCTTTTTTATCATATTGTCTGCAATTCCTGGAAACTCCCAGGAATACAAGCAAACGTTTGACCATTCGATAGAATTCTTTTCCTTTGTTCAAGATGCTTTTCTTTCAAACGGATCTGACGGCAACAGTACTCGGGCACTCACATATTGGATGAAAAGGACATGGAGGTACAAAACCGAGATAAATACAGCGCGTTGGCGATGCTGCCCAGACTATCTTATAATAACTACATAATCCTTTCTATTAGTGGTTTCGTAGAGTAAAGCGTAAACTCTCTCTTGATTGAATAAATATTTATCTGCATACAATCTCGAGCACTGCAAACCATATGTGGAGACAGAAGCAAACACTGCATGTGATAGCTCGCAGGCTAAGACCAGTTGACACACTGGCTAAATACACTGGGTACCTTTGAGTGTCTCGGCAAGTATATTAAAGAAAAGAATTTTACCATGTCACTTGTCTAGGATTTCAAGTATGTTGGCGAGCTGCCCGATTACACCTGGCCAAGCCATTTGACAGAGCCTCCTCGTCCAGGGGAAGCCCTTGAATAAACCACCTAGTAAACTCATACCCGAGAGCAAGTGAATAACCTGACATATGCTACCTAATTATTCTGCTTGGAAATGTGATATTGTAATGTTCCAATGTTCTACCAATTTTCAGTGATGTAGTAATGGCAATCTCAGAGTTGGTGCTTGGTTGTGAAAAGACATTAAAGCCTACGTAACGATACAGAAAGGAAGGAAAGAATAGAAAAAAGGTCTATTATGACTCACATCCATGATAATATGGAGATCCATGGATGCCATCAACACAAAGGTAGGGAGGCTTCAATGCGATGTTTTATCGTATCCTTTCTTTTCTGCCACAAACGACCAGTGTTTCAGTCAGAGGCTATGCGCAGATAGCATTTTATCTATCTAGTTCTATCTAGTACTTGCTCACAGGTCTGCGTGTAGTATTGAGTCCAAAAATCTCGGAATCGTGCAGTTGCCTAATTAGGTGCTGACTTTCCTATTTAGGAAATAGGCATGAAAATGTACCCTGGACCCAAGCCAAGACTACTTTGAGTGATAAGGCAATAGTCACATCGCCTACCTAAGAGTTTTCCAAAATATTCATTGGGGGAAAGCACCGCAAACATCTGTGTCATGACAGGGAACAGACAAAGAAAGTTGCGGTGGTCCCCTGTTGTATGACGTGCCGCCCACGGCCTTCGCAGCCTTCCACTTAAACAATGCCAACCTCAGCTTTCTCTTTTTTCAGCTCTCACTCTCACACCATCATCATTCTCCCACAAATCATTCATCATGTTTGACATGGCAGCAATCGATCTCTCCCAAGATGGGCCTCTGTCCTTCGACACTCGAAGATACCTACTCCGGTTAGCCATTCAGAACTTATACCAGAAAGTTGCAGCAATGACTGAGCCAGTCCTGGAGGATCGACATATTGCGACACTTCCAATACGAATTACTGAATGGGACTTGACACACCAGGAAGTCAAGCACTCTAAGTCGGGAGATGTCTCGTTTTTGAACCCATGAGCGGAGCAGATTACAATCGTTATCGTATCGTTGCGACTAAAGAAGCCAAAGTTAGACAAAAGGGCTACAAGAGGGTCTTGGATAAGCCACGTCCGGCATGTCTGCTGTCAGGATTGCCTATTGTCTGTCTACCAGCCTCACTTGGGTTGTGAATGGTGCACGCAGAGCTGGAATCGAGACAAGCCTCGGTTTCTTTCGGGGATGGCTTCATCAAGCGTAAGAGTTTCCGATCCTCGCTGAATCAATACGATGGTGGCTAACTTGTCGTTGACAATAATTACAGGAGCTTTTACGACTATGGTATCCCCGCGAGCTGCTGTGATACTATATTCAATAATCGTGGAACAAAACCACGAACTGAATATGCGAGCTACTGGAGGAGATATCCAAATGCCGATACGAAATACAAGCCACATTTCATGTTGACTTTGGGGCTTGATTGTGACGGCGAGGATGGGCTTCATCGAGTGGAAGTACTTGCAATCCTGGAGGCTATTCGAGGTCGCTTGGCAGAACCTCGACTTGAGGATCATATTGTCTTTCCTGTAAGTGAAAAGAGCTCCGCTCGAGAAGATCTGAACTAATCAAACTACACCATTCTTTAGATCATGCTCTTCTCATTTATGGGAAGACAGGCACGAATCATCCAGACCTATTATGATGGACTAGAATTCGTCATTCGCAAGAGTCAATTGTTCGCATTCCAAGACCCAACCACCGCCCCCATGAATCTACTCGCTCGATACGTCGCCAATAAGCCAGTAGGAGACACCCGACGATTCCCACAGCAAATCTTGAGCCAGCCGACTGAGTCTACAGTCAGTTCAACTAGCAAGACCAACGCCCTTCCATTAGATTCAACGAACCATCTCAACGGTCAGCCGGTAGAACAACCCATCCAAACGCTGAAGGTCACGGGAATGGGATCAAGGGAGGACACGTCGGGCGATTTGATACGTCAAAACAAGAAGGGCCGAGCTGATGTGAGGTACTCTTTTCCGTAAACGGCTTTTTAATAGTGAAAAAGCTGGAGCATGTATGATACCCAATTGCTATTTGCTTTGTGATACCCAATTGCTGCTTGCTTTTCTTTGCGAGTCTGAGCGTACAGTCCTGGTTACTAAATAATTGTTATGGATATTAGCAATATTGCATCTTCCGATCGTAATAGCTGAGTGTTTGTGAACAAACCCTCTTCTCTACTCCGACCGCATATAGATATCGGTAAGACGAGACTAATAGATAGTATAGCCTACTTCGAAACTTACTAGCCTAGATCAGAGATTTTGGGTCATGAAGTTGCCATTATTCTAGCTTTTAGAGATAAAACTGTCAACCTAAAAGCGTCACACGTCGCAATTTCCATTTTTTGAATTTGTTTTTCCCCTTCAACCATTCAACAAAGAACAAACTTTCGATGAATGAGAGACGCCGCCGCAAGAGAAAGTCCATCAGATCATCCCATTTTTGTAGCGAACCTCTTAAGAGGGAGGAGCAGCACCACGGCCACGACCGAATCCACCACGGAAAGTAGGAGCGAATTCACCAGGGGCACCACCCTCCTTTCCTTCCTCACGGCGACGGTAACCGCCATCGCGGTCACCACGAGGACCACCACGGCCACCGGGGCGACGCTCGCGTTCCTCACCACCGAGCATACCACGGGGAGGAGCGTGAGAGCGCTGCTGCTTGATGTGAGTAGCAGGTACGATCTCGGCGGGGACGTGGAGCCATTCGCGGAGGTAGTCGAGACCCTCAGGAGTGAGGGTGTAGTAGTAGTATTGCCAGGAGAAACGGGTCTTGACGTATCCACGGGAGTCTAGGGACTGAAGAGCCTTGATGACCTGTACGTTGTGAGCATTGGTTTTTTTTTCTTCGCATGCTTGTCGTCGAACTTACGTAAAGGTTCTTGGTGTCGATTTCTCCATGCTTGGGAAGGTTGAAGTCCTTCTTGGCCACGAGCACACCCTCTGTTCATTGTCAGAAACCATTTCCTTAACGGACCGAGTCGTCGTTATTCGATTGATACATACCACGGAAGAGGTACTCGTGGATCTTCTTGCGGTCGGCCTTGGGAATAAGCCTGCTCAGAAATTAGCATTTGCATAGTCGCAAAGTTGTAAAATACCAAGGTATACACACATTGTCGCGAGTTCCTGGAGCTATTCGTGGAATCGCTCTGACTATGCTGGTTGAAGTGATTGAGAGTCGGTTGGTTGAACAGTCAAATCGATCTCGAATTTCCCGTTGGGTAAAAGTGCGGATGGAGTTGCGGGCGAGGGCAAGCCCTAATTGCAGCCCTAATATGGAATAGTCTGGCCGCGTCAAAGTCACGTGAAGAATATGCAATCTCCGCCCAGCCTCCGATCGCGATCTCCATATCAACTTCACCTCAACGACTTCGTCTTTGATTCTATCGTTTATATCACCGGGACATTCAACAGACTGATCGCAGCGACAGATTAACGTCATATAATGGCACAACACATCAACATCCTCCTCTCGTCCTTTCCGGGACTGGCATTGCCACCAACCCTCTCATTCTCACTCCCGATTACATCAACCGTCACGGACCTCACAGAAAGAATCGAGCATTACCTACCAGAGTCCCTAAAGCGTAATGCAGCAAACCTCACACTTACAACAATCGGAAACAAACAGCTTCTACCCGAATCTTTACTCCCTATATCATCTCTCCTCTCAACACATCAATATGCTTCGCCCGAGAATAATCTTCTACCCCTCCGCCTCTCCGTGCCCCTGCGAGGAGGAAAAGGTGGTTTCGGCTCCCAGCTCCGTGCCGCCGGTGGCCGCATGTCCAGCAAGCGCAAGCGCAATCAGGGCGAAAACAACGGCTCAAACAGGAACCTCGACGGACGGCGTCTGCGCACCGTCAACGAGGCCAAGGCTCTCGCCGAATATCTCGCTGTGAAGCCTGAGATGGACAAGAAAGAGAAAGAAGAACGACGCCGGCGATGGGAGGCTATAGTTGAAATGGCCGAAAAGCGTACCGAGGAAATCAAGAATGGAGGTGGGAAGAGTCGTGTGGATGGACAGTGGATGGAGGACAGAGAAGAAATGAGTGAGAAGGCGCGTGAGGCTGTTCTTGCTGCGATGAAGGATGGTGGGTGGAATGATAATTTGCGCGATGTGATTATGGGTGGGTCGAGTACGAGTGAGAGTGAGGGAAATTCGAGTCAAGAGGAGGATGAGAGCGAGAGTGCTGAGGAGGATGAAGACGAGGATAAGCCAGAGACTTCTGCTCCGGTGCCTTCATCTTCTAAGCCTGCTACGGTGCGGAAGTTTATAGGTTTCGACGACGATGATGAGTTTATGAGCAGTGATGAAGACGAGGATACTGAAGATAGTAAAGGCAAGGGCAAGGGACCGGCTTGAACCCAATGGCGTTTTACTTATATGAATTATTAGCAAGCACATAATGAATTGTATTATTAGCAGTTAGTAAATGCCATCAAGATTTGATCTTATTTTTCAATTTTGTTCTTGTCAAAGGAGGTAAATCCTTACCGGTATCAAGCTTATCGGGATCGCCACTAAGAAATTTTACGGCCCGGCATATGCACCAAACCCGCCGCGCTCATCATTTATTTTTGTCCTGCCAGAAATATATCCATCAACATTCAATACCCACCAATATACGTTATGTTTGTGGCATGATGTCCCTATATTATTCTCATTTATCTAGGAGGATACCAGCTTTATCGAAATCCTGTCATTGCCCGGGTAAAATTCAGCTCCTATTTCGATCGGCGCGGAATGTTTCATCGACATGTCTACGTATACGTCCGAATGCGAATAGACAGAGTGTACAATGTGCAATAAGACCGCGATATTCGAGTACCGATGCATCTACAACATCTCAGTCTCCTCCGGCACCACTACAGCATCCCGAAATAGTGATTGAAGGAGCACCGCACGACGAGCAAGAATCCGTGACTCCCCCATTACCTCCGACATCGATTTCTCTTCATGCAGATACATTACCTATATCGTGTCCGGGATGTGGCGCATATGCGCAGACGATAGACTCAAATGAGCCGGGGTTTTATAGTCGGACTCGCAAGAAGGCGAAACAACAGTGGCATAAGAGGCAGCAAGCTATTGCCAAAGAGCAGCGAACCATCTCTCAAGATAGAGAGAGTATGGATGCTGGAGCTACCGGTGCAGCACATTTGGATACTGGTGAGTTCGCCTTCTTGCAAGGATGCATCAAGTCAACGAGCTAACAGAAATATAGAAACCACTATAGAAGATCTCCAAAACGAAAGCACCTACCTCGCAGCCACAGAATACATCCAGTCCACCGCGCAACACACCCAAATCTGCGACCGCTGCCACGACCTCCTCCACCACAACAAGGGCGTCTCAATCCCCTCCCCAACCATCGACTCCATAGCCGCCTACCTCGATGAATCGCCCCATCGCATAAACCGTGTATACCATGTAATCGACGCCGCCGATTTCCCCATGTCTCTTCTCCCAAATATCTACGAAGCACTCGACCTCCAGGATCAACGATCACGGAATCGAAGATCCAAGACTGAGAAATACAGGCATGGCAAGAGGATGACCACGATAAATTTTGTAATTACGCGTGCGGATCTGTTGGCCGCGACGAAGGAGCAGGTTGATTCGCTGATGAAGCGGATTCGAGAAATCATTCTCCGCAAGATGGATATGAGGCGCGAGGATGTGCGGCTGGGCAATGTGCATATGATCAGCGCCCATCGCGGATGGTGGACTACGCAAGTCAAGGAGGAGATTCGGCGGCATGGTGGTGGTGTCTGGATAGTCGGGAAGGCGAATGTTGGCAAGAGCAGTTTTATCGAGTCTTGTTTTCCGAAGGATTCCAAGAATCTGGATAAGATTGCGCATTTGCTGGAGAGTCGGAAACACGAAGATGCCCTAAAGAATTGCAAGGATCATACCCCTGAAACGGTACCATACTTGGATCCAGATGCCCTTCTGCCTCCCGCACCACGCGAGGAACTCTATCCAACTCTCCCCGTCATCTCAAGCCTGCCAGGTACGACTGTTGGTCCAATTCGAATCCCCTTTGGCCGCGGGCACGGTGAAATGATTGACCTCCCGGGCCTCGACCGCGGCACATTACAAGACTTTATGGTAGACGAACACAAATCCGACCTAATAATGACCAAACGCATCAACCCCTCTGAACAACTCAGCATCCGCCCTCAACAATCCCTCCTCATCGGCGGCGGACTCGTCCGCATAACCCCCAAGGATATCCCCGAAGACTGCACGGTTCTAGCAGCATGCTTCGTCCCCCTCGAAACGCACGTCACCCGCACCGAAAAGGCAATCGAAATCCAGTCGGGCGTGAGGAAATACAACACCGGCGGCGGCGACAGAGGGAACAGCGTAATCAAGCCCGACTATCTAACCGAGGCCAAAACCGAAGAAGCGTCCACGATCAGATCAGCGGGTACATTTACGCTATCTACGGATGTGACACTGAGTCATTTGCCAAGTATGATCAAAAAGAAATGGGACGATCACGGCATTCGGCCCAACCTCGACATTTTACCCTACCGCGTGTATGCGACGGACATCTTGATCGAAGGGTGCGGATGGATTGAGCTCACCGCACAGATCCGCACCAGAGGACGAGATCTACAAGCAGACATGAACACGCTGCCGCAAATAGAAGTCTTCACCCCCCTGGGGAAACACATCGCATCGAGACCACCGCTCGAAACATGGAACTTCATCCGCGACAAACGCAAGGCCGAGAAACGGAAACGGTTCGCGTCGGGTGCTCATAGACCGCGACGAGGGAATATAAGTCATAAAAAGAGGACGTTGCATGGTGGGAAGGGTGCGTAGTCATTCTCTTTTCCTTTCTCATTTACTGCCGCATGTGTATATATATGTATGATATCTTCTTTCTTTACTCTGTTCGTGTGTAATAGATGATATGCTGTATGCCTGTTCATAGAGTTGAACTTGATATTTTCAATCTGCTTTTCATTTCGAACATGGACACTATTCGACGAAACGGCAACGGATATACGATTTTATTGAACAAACCAAAAGATGATATCATTGCTTTCAAGGACTTTCGGGAGGATATAAAAGAAGAAACTACTCGGACGTTGAAATTGAATGCGCGAAACAATAATGAGCATACCGATGAGGGAAAAGGGGTCTCGACAAAGTAAACATTTAGGGGAATAAGCAGAATGATGGATGAGAAGAAAAGAGAATAGAGATAGTAATATCTCATAAAGAGTGACTCGGATAGACATGGGAAAAGGATAAAAAGATGAGTGATGATGGTATGATGATGGGTTGACTCTATACACATGCACATGAGAAAGTAGAAAGGAAACTGCGTCACGATGGAAATAGATGGAAGGTCCGCCTAGTATTTGTTTTGATACTGTTGAAAACTTAAAGACGAAGGATGAGAACCGATGCATCAGATAGAGATCACAGATCAATCAAGCTTCCGCCCTGCTGTTGCTGCTGGTGTCCCGGAGCACCGAATGGATTATTCGACTGTCCAAATCCAGTCTGCTGAGGCACGCCTGTGAATTGCTGGTGGAAGAAAGGGTTGCTTCCGGTCGGCTGGGGTCCGAATCCCTGACCTGCAGAGTTGATGAATTGACCAGGCGCGGTATGATGAGCAGGAACACGCAAATCACCAGTATTACCAAAGGTGTCTTGGCCTTCACCGCTTGCAAGAAGAGCGTTCAGTCGGGAGTATTGGCCGTCGTCGCGAGCGGCGAGCGGTTTAGCAGATGTTGCTGATGCTTGTAGCGGGCTGGGTGCTTTGTAGTTTGCGATAGGGTTAGGTCCAGATGGCATGGTGCTGAAAGCGGTGGTGGCCCTCTCCTCGGCTAATGTGTTCAATGTAGGTGGGCCAGGTCGCGAAGGCTGTGAAACCGGCCGGTTGATGGCTGAAGCAAAAGGATTGTTTGAACCAGTAGGCATGGGTCGGAGGGCATCAAGTCCTTGCTGCTTGTCGGTAGCCCACGGGTTGTGACTGCCAGGCTGTAGGTAATTGTCTTGCTGAGGCTGTTGTACCTGCCCGTACATAGGATTGGTTCCGTACGGGTTGTTATTGTTAAAGGCCGTTTGCTGAGGCTGGAGGGACTGGTTTTGATAAAAGTTGTTCTGTGGCTGTCCAAACTGTTGGTTTGGGTCATAGCCGGTTGGTTGCATTTGGAAACCATTACCGTACGCATTCATCTGACCGGTAGGCTGGTATCCGTTTGGTTGGGCGTATTGATTGTTGAGGTAACCGGTCGTCAAAGGTTGTTGAGCATCAAGAGGGTTGCCGAACCAGTCAACAGCTGGTTGCTGCTGATAACCCTGATTGTACCCTGTCGGCTGCGCCGCAGCTACCGGAGTATCGTCAAACAACGACTTGGCGTTGCTTTCCTCCAATTCGCGCCTTCGCAATTCTTCCTCCTCTTTGCTCAACTTGATAGCCCTGGCAAGATCGTCGTCGTCGTCGTCCCGAGCAGCTCTCTCACGTCGCTTGCGCTCTTCTTCTGCTTCGACCTTGCTAGCCTCGATTGCCAGTTGATATTCTGTGTCATCTTCTTCACGGCCTCTGCGCTCGCGTCTGTCGCGGTTGGGGCGCTGACCACCAGCTGCGCCAGATCCTCCATATCCTTGTATACCTTCATCGATGCCGCTCACGCGAGATTTCCACAATTTCCGATCGGACCTCTCGCTGCGCAAACGATCTTCGTCAAGAATCAATGCGGTAAGTTCTTTGGCAGATACTCGGACTAAAAATATATCAGTATCGACCGTTGTATAAGCTTGCAATGCTGTGATAGACATACCATTTTGACCAACGTCTCGGCCTTCGTCGTCAATGTACTGGAACTCACGGAGAGTCTTGATAATATAAACATTCTTCCTGGCCCAGGTGACGACAAGTTCCGAGCCCTCGTGGAGACAGTAATCGAGCACTTTGAGCGATTTCAGGACGTGGCGCCAATTCTTTCCCTTATCATTTAGTCGCTTATCGAGCATGTCGACAATTTCGTAGAAATCACTGGGGCTGACATAGTCATTAGCACGCATTCTGGCTGAGACTGGCATATCGTTGGAATCATACTTGTTGAATGTGAGGGCAGCAATCTCGCCCATCTCGGTGCCCGTTGGGCCCCATGGATCGTTACTTGTGGCTGTAGAGAGTGGTTAGCCTAATTGGACTGATACTAAAAACAAAAATACAAAAATATCAGAGGCGACATGTTTGCAATACTGCAATATGCAATATGCCAGTGTCTGATTGAGCATGATAAGACAGAGTCTTATGGAGTGGCGCACTCACCATTGCGAACTTTGACTTGGACTGAGGAATAGCCCTTTGTGACATTCTTCACACTCCTGAGTGCTCGCGACATGTTGTATGATTGTTATGAATTTGGCACACTGATATCTAATGTGGTCGTGAGATGGAGGCCAGCTCTCAGTGAATCGGCAGGCTAGGTAGGATGATGGCGGGCACGGGGAACGGCAGTACCAACAGGCGCCACTTCTCAGGGTAGCGGACGTGCGCGGCGAGCGGGATGGCTGGAAGGCGACCGAGAAATAGGGAGAGGAGATGGTAGTGAGTGTGTCTTCACTGGGAGTAAGGAATACCAAGTTGGAAAGACAAGCGATAGACAGGATAGATAATAAATAATAGAGGTCACACAGATTGTGGTAAGTTTAAGTGGTGAGGTCCGTCCCAAGAAGAGGAAGATGGGCCGAGTTCACTACGTAATCTGCAGAGTTGACTGAAAGTTACGGCAAAAACGGCTGCATGCCTGAGCTCTAAGGCCACAACCAAGCGTGGCTCAGCTGCCCCAGGCACCCACATACTGGCATGCATTAATACTATATATGGCTTAGCTGATACATTGTCTTGTATTGGGCATGTTTTAGTACGTGTATTGAGCCTTGTATGCTGGGGAATATGCACTACATAACATTTTATCCACATTATGCCTGCATGCCATCCTCCAACCCTAATTTGATCTAACATAAGAAACCTATTAGAATATGCAGTCACTACACTTAGTATACTACATGCATTGGAATGACTTCTACAAGTCATGGCCTTGTATGTCAAACAGGCTAATCTTCAAGAGGCACACAATCAACAACACTCTAACCACTGGGGAGTAAAGAGGCTAAGAGGCTCATCATGTCTCCATCTCACACCCAGTATTCCGCTCACAAACAATAAAAACTGACTCACATGAACACATATTCAGACAACCAAGCATTTTGTTTGATGCTCAATAGAAGGAGACTACAATAGAAGCTTTGTCCGAGTCAAATCCATCAAGCTCGTGGTCAAAGAAGCCAATCGGAAAGCAACCATGGTGGCATAACCCCACAGCCGTTTCAAGATCCATCCCTTTAGGGTTTGAATCAGACATCCAGAATCTTCAAATCTTCAGTCTATGTTTGCTGATGCGATGTAAAACTGAGATGTTATGTTATATCTATGCAGGAGATAACAGTTCATCGACTGCCTCCGAACATCAAAATGTATTTCGACATGCTATCTTATCTCAATACCATAACAGCAAACAACATATTCTATTCAACAACCTTCAAAACCTTCACTCGGCAATATTGACAAACTCAAACGTAGGCTGACCCGGCACGGAATTCTCCGCATTAAGACCTTCCCTCTTCTCGCCCGTCGCAACAACAGTGCCCGTCTTGCCACCTTCCTCGACAGCCACAGTCTCAATTTCCTTTGCGCCCGTCACACGCTTCAATCCCATAACCATCTCAGCGAGAACCTCGAGCTCATCGAAGGGCAACTTGCGGTCAAAGACAGTCTCGGGAGATTCCTTGTTACCGATCAAGCGTTTCTTCAACCCCTGTACGAAGGGCATTGCTTTCTTCATTTCGCCGAGTTTGCCGACCTTGGCGTTCAAGCCCTTGTCGTCAATTTTCAAGTTCAAGGCATCAAAGGATTCGCGGACGAGGTCGATGTATTTCTCTTGCCAGGCGGGGAAACTCTTGGCTGCGTAGATGATGACCTTTTTGGGTTTGCGGGGGTCGAAGCTCAAGCTCTTTCCCTTGGCGAGTTTCTTGATGAAAGTGGCCTCGGCGGATGTGATGTTGGAGGAGATATCACGGACATAAGCTGCGGCGGCAGACAAGGCAACATCTGCCTCTGGGACTTCAGGGAACAATTGTCGGTGAATTGTCTCGGGCTATTCAAAGTAAGTATATGCACGATAAAAGGATTACAAAAATGGTGAGGGCTTACCTTCTTGAGGACATCCAACCAGATGTACTCTGCCCAGTGAGGAGTAATAGGAGCAATAATCAACGCCTGCATTTCGGCATAGCGGAGGAGAACATCGCGGTGCATTCCCAAACCGGCACCCAAAGTCGCTTCACGATACACATCACGGGCATTCACAAGGTCGTAGAGTGCTGACTTGAGAGCCAATTTGAAGTTGGTACTAAATGGAGTCAGTATATCATCAATCATAATATCAACAAGGACATACTTTTCATAATGTTTCTTGGCCTCCTCCACAATCACGTTAATCGTATTGTTGAACGACTTGTCCCAGAAAGAGTCTGCAGGACCAGTGCGCAATGTCTCGTCCTTGATAGCCTCCTCCAAAAAATCCTTGAGTGCGTAGAGACGCAAAATGTTGCTGTTGGCAACAGTTTCGTCGAAGTTGGCATCCTCGATACCGTCACCGGCATCAGCAAAGGCAATTCGAGTAGCGTCAGCGCCGTACTTGTCCACGGAATCTCTGAGAGTAAGGAAGTTACCCGTGCTCTTGGACATTTTCTCTCCGTTGAGCAACAAGTGACCATTGGATCGGACACCTCGTGGCCAGTATTCCTGAGGGAAAAGAGCGATGTGAATGTAGAGGAAGAAGGTAAGATGGTTCTGAATCAAATCCTTTCCACTGACTCGGACATCAAGTGGGTAGAAGTATTCAAACTCTCTTCGCATGGCTTGCAAGCTTTCTTTGCTAATGCCACTCTTCGCAATCACCTCGTCATCAAGCTCGCGTCTTGTGAAGACATAGTCCCAGACTTCGTCAATCATGTTCTCCGGCTTGATGTTCAAGACGCCGGTTGTCTTTCCGAATCGGTCACCGTGGAGCAAGTGAGCAATAGTGTAGTATGCCATGTAGACAGTACTATCGCTCAAACTCTCAACAAGGAATTGCTGATCCCATGGAAGCCTAGAGCCGAGACCATAAGTTCTAGCGCATGCCCATCGGTTCAACCAACTGAGGTTCGCCTCGAAACCGTGGCGAGTCTCGGGAGCATAGGTATTCAAGTCATTGACCACATGGTTCAAAGTGGTCTTTTGCCATTCGGCATCGTTCTCACCGTAGTTCAAGAACCACTGACCCAAGTAGGCAACGACACAGTCATCACCACTTCGGCTGACGACCTTTCCAGATGGGTCTGCAAAGGCGAACGCCAAGCCATCTTTGATGAGAGACTGACGGACCTTGTCTTTGGCGGTCTGGACAGGCTCGCCCTTGAACTCACCCACAAGCATGGTACCCTTGTAGAAACCCTCGCTGTAAGCCAAATCCTTGGCCTGGGCCAACTGAGTGGCATCTTTAGGAGAGTTGATTTTGAGCTGTTTCACCAAAGCCGGTGCAGTGAGATTTCCATAAGTAGGTGTCTCAATAAGGGGAAGAATTTCAAGCTCGGCCCATTCTTTCTTGATGCCATAGTAGTCCGCTTTCTTTGCGAGATCAGTAATAGTAGCAAAGTCGTCGGGACTGTCAGATGGGACCGAAGTAACGACACCAGTTCCCTTGGTGGCAGAGACAGTCTCCATAGGCAAGATCTTGATAGTTTCGTGGAGAGCCAAAGGCGCCGAGACGGATGTACCAACAAAGGTAGATCCGGTGGCTTCAGCAACCAAAGGCAACTGGTCCTGGCTCTTGGGGAAGTTCTCGCTGTTGAAGAACACTCCCTGGAAAGCCATGTTCCAAGCAGCTCTCTTGGTCACAACATAGTACTCCTTCTCTGAAACTTTGTAGATACCGTATGTAATCTTAGGACCCAAGAATATTGCAGTCTGTCCGTACATAGTCTCCGGGCGCAATGTGGCGGGAACAAAGTAGACGTTGGCATCATCCTCAACCTTGCCCTTGACAAGGTCAGCAGCTGCCTGCGACCATTCCGTAACCTTGACTTTCAACGCGGTGTACTCTTGAGGTCCAATACCCTCACCCTCCGTCCGGTCGTGGTCCATACAAGGTTGTCCGTCCTTGGGCGAATAGATCGTATATCGGCTACCGTACATGATCTTTCCCAACTCGTGCAAGCGGTTCATTTGCCAGCGGACAAAGGCGTCGTAGTAGGGGTTTGCGTCAGTGGTCACAAACTGTCGTCGCCAATCAATCTTTGCACCGAGGCTGTTCAAGTCCCGGATAGCGAGAGGGGGAAAGTATTCAAGCCAGTAGTTTTCATCGGCGAATTTGTGAATATCCTCGAGGGGAATACCGATGCTCAACATGATCTATTCTGTTGTTAGAGTGAACAGCATTACAATACGGAGCGTCTTACCTGAAACTGGTATTTCGCCTTGACCGTCTTAGCGGCAGCCTTGCTCTTCTTACCCGAGAACTTGCTTGGATCAACCGAGACCTCCTGGGTAGGAGCAGGCGGCTGTTCAGGCATAACATCCTCCGGCTTGTATCCCTCAAAGTTCTTGCCAAAGAGCTTAATCTCATCCTTCAACTTATCGGCACACGCAAGAATCGGCATACCGGTGCAGTGGAAACCGAGAGGAAAAAGAGCCCTCTTGCCCTGCATACGAGCAACACCCGTCATGAACTCGACTTTACTAGCTGTAAAGCTGTGGCCCGCATGTAGAGTTCCGTTCATATAAGGGTACGCCATTGTGCCGAAGAACTTGGGATACTTCGCACGAAGCTCCTTTGCGGACATTGTGCCGGCGGGGACTTCTTGTAAGGAAGGGGCATCGACCTCGAAGATACCGTTGTCGCGCCATTGTTGTTGGTATTTCTTTTCGATCGCTTGGAGGGCGTTTCTCTTATCGAACTGTATAGCCAGGTAAAGAGTTAGCGTTTGTCCGTGTCTGAGTTCACAAGTTCACACGGAAAGGTGGTTTCATAGTAAATACTCCGTACTATTGCAGAGAGGGACCATACGTTTTCTATTTTGAGAGTGTTTTTCGAGCTATTGCTAGGATCGAGGGCTGCGGCCTCGGCGGCGGCAGCAGCCATGATGAAATTGGCTGTCTTTGCAGACTGAGCAAAGGGAGAAAATCAAACGAAGAATGACTTTTCGTCTGTTGTCACAGAAATTCTCTGTGGAATAGCTGTATGTCAAATGTCTATCACCTTGGAACAAGATGAAGGTATAACTCTGATTTTTTATAGTGGGGGTTGTTGCTCTGCGGAGTGAGTCTTTCTTAGATTTATTTCCCGCACTAAGCACGATTCGGTAAGGCGCATAGTTCAGAGCTAAACTTAGATTGGTCAAGCGTTGTAACATTGATCCTGAAATTTGATACAGCATCAAAGACTTGGATATCAAAAGGTCAGGCGACTGGGATTGAACAATCAACTCAACGGATTCTGAGTCATATATGCATAATTAATGAGACTTGGATATATGGCAATTGATATCTCCCAGCCATTTTCGAATCATAGGAGAAAAAGTATGAGTCATATTCGACAGCCTGCCGTAATTTATATCTTAGGACCCTGTAATGCGCTTGTAATTTTTTATTACATCGTAATTATCGGCCAGAATCAACACGTGACCTCAAATTAATTATCTCGAGCATCTTTTCCGATGTCCGTCTCCGGCATCAACAGAAGCAACCATTGCAACCCAATCGCTTCCCGCAACCAAATAATATCACATAGCCAAAATGGTCAATTTACTCAAACGAATGCGCAAGCTTAACCAGGTACTTCCCCCGTATTCGCCCCCAAACCTAGTCTCGCATTACTGACATTCTCCTGTCCTTGAACAGCGCCTTATCAACATCCGAGTCGGCACAGGTGCAGCAACACTTCCATCCCTCAGCACACCCCTCAACGACCTCCCCACCGTAACACGCATGCACCTCACATACGGCAAATCCATCGGAAAGGGCCACATCGGCGCCCAAAAATTCTATCGCCAATGCCTCGGGCGCCTCAAATATCACAACCCAGCCATCCAGATGAGCGTAAAACCGTACGAAGGCGCAGAGGAAAAACTCACACCTGCACTTACAATTTTCTTTTCGGGTGCGCAACCGAAAAAGGCACAAGCCTACCATGATGCAGCAATCAAAGACGAGTTCGCACCCAAGCCTACAGAAGCGGAAAAAGCGGTTGTGTTGAATTTGAAGGATTATAATTTTGAGGAGATTTGGCAACAAGTCAAGGAATTGACAGGTGCGGTTGAAATTGAAGCCACGCCTGAAGACAGAGAACAAATCGAAAAGTTTAAACAGATGGATATCAAGTCGGAAGCGGATAGGATACGGGTTGCTGCTATACGCCAGGCGAAGAAGGACCAAGAGCGGATGTTGCAGGAGGCTAGAGGTGAGGTTGAGAAGTTGCGAGAGTTGTAGACTGGGCAATCAGCGTTTGATACCCTTGTGTGTCTGGTTATGATGTTTTGGCATTGTTTCTGTATATTAGCATTACAAAATGTTTCTTATTTTCATGTATTTTTAGGGATCAGTTAGGCTCATTGATATGGTCTGGATTCATTTGGCATTGAAGGACTACAGTAGAATGTGCAGAAAGCCGGACATCGCACAGCAAATACTGAAGCTCTGCTAACATGGGTATTTGCCGTGGAGGAAATAAGAACCCCGATATATGAACAAAGGTATATTCGCTAAAAGCTCCACCAACTATTATAAGGCATTATCTCATCAATTAACATGTACTAAAATCTATATAGACATCAAGAATCCACCTGGCTTCTCCTCAAGGAGCAAGCAACAGCGACATAAACAATATCCAACAATCACATCTCAGGAATGATCCGGAGCGTATGTGGTCTCACCAAGCATATTTTGTCCCGCAGCTACAGTAGGTGCGGCTGTACCTGAAGGCGCGGAAGGAGCCGGACTAGACAAAGCGGGAGGCTTGCTAGCAGTAGCAGCCTGCAGTCGCTGATCAAGAGCTCGGAGCGCAAGTGCTCGTCGGCGTTCAGCTTCCTCTCGCTTACCAGCGCTTCTCGCACTGCTTCCAGAATTGCTCAACAAACTAGGAAGACCGGCCTGTCCTCGAGCCACGGCATTTTCGGTGCTGGATGCAATATCTTCGGCGGAAAACGGGGTGATGACTTTGACGGCAACAAGGAATGCGTATATTTGATCGGTGACGAAAGCAATCGGAGGTTGAATAGCATCTGGAAAAAAAGTTGCAAAAGTAAAGGTCTCGCTGGCATCGCCCTTGAAACCAAGACCAGTGGTAGAGGTACCCGTAAGATCAGGCTGATATTTGAAGAATCGAAGATATGTCCAGCTAGTCAAAAGGCCAAGCCAAGCGAGTATAGCAGCCGTGTCGGTGCCAAAAATGATGCCGCTGATGGAATTAAGAAGCAAGAAAATAGCAGGGAAATGCTTAACCCGCATTTTGATAATTCCCTTCAAAATCGTGACAGTATGCTCGGGGACAAGCTGTTTGAATGCGACAAGAAAGGAAGCCTGCAGTGCAACACCGCCGCAGATTTGCGTAAGACTGCGAATGATAGGGTCGTCAGCTGGCATTGCGCAAAGAGTTGTACATTCATCATCGGAAGAGAACCAGGAAGCGTACCCTCGAACACTGCTACCAGTCACAGCACCCCAAAAGATATAAATCACAATCATCAAAGCATTAGGAATGAGAGCAATAGCCAAGATGAATTTTCCAAATTCTTTCGAACCCCATGCTCGTTCAAGGTATTTCCCGCCGTAGAACACCGTCGCTCCGTTGATCAGAACTGTGAAGATGTTTTGCTCGACGAAGGTTGCTGTGAGGATAGTCCATGGGTAGTAATAGAACATCGAAGGAACAAGCGTAAGATATGGAACGATCGGAGTGCTTTGTGTTCCTGCGGTTGGAGGGCCGTCATCCAGTTGTCTCCATCTTGCGACGTTATACAGAAAGGAGAGCGCCAACTGACTGATCAGCAAGGCACGCGTTGCGGGAGGCAGATTTATCCTGATAGGCATGATGAAAAGACTGTAAAGGATGATGCGACGCGACTCCTAGAGATCGCTCGCAAGGACGAACTGACGAACTGTTTAGCCCGTATGTTGGGATGAGGAGTAAACTTGAAGTTGTGATCACTTGACAAAAACTTTGGAGCGGTTTGTTGTCGGAAGTAGAGACCAGCATGCGTGATATCATTGGTCTAGCTCGGTATTTTGGCCTTGGTGCCTCAAACTTGGAGTCCCTGCGCCGCGGGTATCCACTAGTAATTGCCGTACTTTATTCATCCATTTGTCCATTTCATCCTCGTTGCTTGGACTGCTCAGCAACAATTATTTATATCTGATATGTAGTCTGAATGTAGTTTATTGGGTCAATGTCATGATACCATACATCTTATACGGTACTTCGGGAATAAAAAGTCAGATGGGTAGCTTTCGACTGCAGTCCAATCTCCAGGTGTTCAAACGGATACTGAATAAAATACACAACGATACGGATGATTACACGACGATCACACAATTACTATTGGCTGCTGGTTGAAGCCAAATTCCATGACTCAGATGATGACTCTGGGAGACATTCGTCCCTAAACAATGGCGGCGTACCTAAACATGAGCAGCAAGAGTCGCAGCTCGACTTGGTCTATATACAGTCAATGATAGTTACTTGAAAGATCATCCATGAAAGGCGAGTGTCATGAACCTCTCCAGATGTTCGACGGCCCGGTATCACGGGACCGGCAAGCTTCAAGTCTCGACTGGGATTAGCGATAATCCTAACTTTATGTGAGTGTAATTAAATTACACAATTAACTTACGATAATTACAGATTTTGTATTATCAGTTGAACATATGGATGAAGTTCTGCTTGATAGATAACATTCTACCATGAATCATGAAACTATATTGGCCTAGTATACATGTATAATGTATATACATTCACCCAGCCCTGAAGGCTGAAACATGCAGATGAAACAATCAGTCATCGTTTAATCGAGGTATTCGCGCGTAACATACATACAAACACTGATACAGTCTGGGCTGCGTGGACCATGGAGAGGCTCGCCCCGATCGAGCCTAGTGGATAAGCTTAGCGCATGCATCTTAAGCCACAGTCTGGCGTTGATTTTCCTAGCGGCTAGCCTGCTTGTTCCCGTGCGAGTCCTTTCTCCAGGACGCCTGCCTCAAATCTTCAATTCTCCCATCATCTATCAGTCTCACGCCGACCAAAACTGTTCACCCCCAGGAACCTTTCAGTCAGTTATCTACTCTCCACAGACCAGCTTATGTCCTCTGCCTATTACTTTCATCCCCATCCTTCGACTACAACACAGACAGCTTTCTTTTTCCCGTCATTGTTGTAACTCCACTCTCTCGTGGTCCCACGCCGTTCGCTGTCTCCGCGCATCTGTTGGCCCTGGTCTCTAATCCAATTTTCGCTACCTGCACCTCGACTGTGCGATTGTTCCATTTGACCTGGAGCGCATTCCTGCCCTGTTGAATCCATCGTCTGACACACACGCGCATATTGCGCCTTGCCGTTTCGTCTTGAATTTGCTGAGGCACGTAGCGCTACGCCCGTGCGGCCCACCCTGTACTTATTGGGTTTTGGCATGCACAAATCTCATCCGAACCAGCCAGCGACCCTAATGTGATCATGGATCTGACATCTCATCACGTAAATTATTTAATATGGAGGTGTGTACTATTCCATACTATCATATCATGAATCTTTATACAGCCTTATATTAACATTGTTCCAGGTATCTCCAAGAATCAGGTTGGTCAATGCCCCTGCCTTCACATCGTAATAGCGCATTCAAAGAAAAATGAACTCATCACAACATTCTTTCTTTTTTATTTGAGACAACATGACTGACAAAGCATAGGCCATGGCGAAGCAGCTGTCATGCTACAAAGAGCATGGCTAGCCAATCCACAGACACTACCTTTTGCTTCCCATATAAAATCGCATGCGCTAGTGTCCCTGGTACAGAAAGGTCTGCAATATCATGAAATTGAACAATCACTCGACCAGGTAAGTCGTACTCAACAACTTTTACGTCTTATCTAACATCATTACAGGACGGCAATCCAATTCCATTTACACCATCGAAATCATTTTTTGGACCAATTCCGCTTGATCCAGAGTCGCTAAAAGTACGCGACGAAACTATCAAAGCACAGAGCGGGCTCAGCACAGCTACAGCGATGCATGTGCCTCCGGCAAACAAGCCTGTTCCAGAGCCCAGCGTCGCTACGAATGGGCACCCAGTCACCGAAGCTCCTTTACCACCACTGACTGTTAAAAAAGGACGCAAGTCACATCGAGCCGAGCCTGCTACCAACGGTGATGACAGCGCAATGGAAATTGACACCAACGGCATCGGTCATGATCGAGTGTCAGCCCCTCCAACAGTGAAATCACCATCGTCGGCAGGGCTTGCTGATGCGGAAGGAGATGTCGACATGGATCTGGTGCCTGCTGTCGATATGCCACACGAGAATCAAGAGACACACGTGGACACTTTAACGGCCGGACGAAGCGTTGGCGTACAGTACGTTCCCGCCAAGGCGCACGACCTTAGTGCCAACACGACAATCCTCGATGTCGACGTGGCCCGAGATGACCACGTGACCAGGTCGGCTTGGCGGCCCTATGATTCGTCAATTCTTGCCTCGGCTGGCCTTACCGTTTGCAGTCTGTACAAGCTGTCGCCCAGCAGCACGGAGAAGATATACGACAACAAAGACGATGGCAGCTGGGTTACTGCTATGTCTTGGGAGCCCTCGGGTCAGAAGTTAGCTCTCGCCACTTTTAATGAAGGCCGATCGTCCATACAAATGTACGACAGCAGTGGGAACGTTGTCGATCTATTACCCACGGCATCCGGAATGATTAATACGCTTCATTGGGCTCCTAAAGGCACGCATATGGTGGTATGCTCATCGAACAAGGTGAGCTCAGAGCTTTCTGTCTGGGACGACTCTATAAAACCGGAAGATTTCCCATCGTACCAGACACTCGACGGACATGTTCACGACATCACCTGGGCGGACGATAACCATGTCTTTGCGTCTGGCGTAGGATCAGTGTGGCAATGTGAAATTGACTCGACGTTGCGAATGCAAGTCGTGAATCGTTATCAATCTCGAGAAGCAAACGCCGAATGGGACTATGTCCGAGGCGTCCAGACCAGCAGCGGTCCCGTTGCCGTCGCGGCTGAATCTTCTGCGGGTAGTCTTTGGGTTCCTACTCATGATATCCTCCTTGAAGATGCGCATCGTGCTGATATTACGGGTATCGAGGTACGACCTAAACAACAAAACCAGGATGCGAACACCAGCACTTCTTTCACGTTTGCTTCTGCATCCGTTGACGACACTGTGAAAGTATGGACCTTCGACGTAGAGTCCAAGAAGCTGACCTGCTTGCATACACTATTCTTATCGCCAGGTCTTCCAGCACTGGCCTTGGCATTTTCTCCCGACGGATGGGCTATTGCGGCTGCCAGCACCGATAGATTTTTTATATGGAACACAGATCGCGGGGGCGAGCCAGTCGCTATCTGGACTTCTCCTACTGATTCTACAACGGAAGATCCGGAGAGGCCTGTAAATGGCGAGAATGGCTCTGGTTCAGTAGACCGTACCATCGCATGGGATGCGGATGGCAAGAAGATTGCAATGGGATACGGCAAGAAGGTATTATCTGGCTGGTTTGAATAAACAAATTTGGTACGACACTAACGAGATTCTAGATTGCGGTTGTCAACCTCCACGGTAGGGTATGAATGTCCTTCATAAATTCGACATCTTCGATACTACCTCCGACGAATCGAGCGCCCTTGACATACATCACTCACGATGCATAATACATAATAGACGTCTCTCGCTCGACTACACGAGATATACGGTCATTATCTTAAGACTTACGGACTGGTTTCCCAAAGCGGGTCGTTTCGGGATAGAACGGTATTGTTTTGCACATTGCTCGAATCAGCTGATACGATACCCTTTCTTTTCTTACTTTGTACTTTTCTCTTCTTTTGCCTCAGGCCTTGATATGCAGTGCATACATGAGCCAGGGGAAACAAAACTTTGTCCTTCACCCTGTCGAAATGTGTTTCTACTTGTTGCCATTGTAAATAACCGTGGGTTTATTGGGGAAGGGGTTGTTTGGTTGTTTGGTTGTTTGGTTGTCTTTGCTTCTCCCTTCTGCTTTTCGCATACTGATAGGTGTTGATTTCTCCTCATATTTCGGAAATGGCGGTTTGGGGAGTTTTCTTATTTTTGCAGCATTGCATTGATCGACACTACCATATACGGGTCAATTTTGTTCGACATATTCGTTACACGCACATTCTCAGATTATTTATGAGGTTGATATCAATTGGATAAAATCCCTTAAAAAATGTATTAATATGTACAAGAATGAAATCATTTACACAACCCGAGTATCAAAATCAGGTAGATCCCAAACCCCTTTTATCCCGTCTCAACTTCCTCCTCCTCGCCCTAATCAAAAATCCTTCCTCAACATCATTCCACCCTCTCATCCAAGCCAGTACCCCATCCAAAAACGTATCAAAATCGTTTCCGTCTTCCTCCTCCTCTTCGTTTCCGGCTGCAGGTTTGGTCTTCCGTCTCCAATAACTCCTCCCCTTTGACCGTCGCACAGCATCCGCTTTCGAAGAAGAAGAATGGGAAGAAGATTCGCGCTGTCGTTGCCATCGACCAACCCAACTATCCAGACCGCGGACCGTGCCTCGCAGACCCTCGAGTTCGATTGTGTCTTCTAATATATCCGATTTCCTATTTACCATTAATAAACCGCACGCATGCATATGGTTTGGGGATGGGAACAGGTGGGAGGGGGCATACAGTTCGTGAACTTCCTCCTCCAACTCGAGGATGCGTTGCGCCAATCCTTCGCATTTCACGATGAATACGTCGTGGATGTGTCGGGATTCGAGGTATCGTTGTCGCAGTTCGGAGTTTACGCTGGTTAGTTCTTGGAGGATGGAGGTTAGGTCGTGAGATACGGTTTGCGATTGCGTTGTGACCTTTGGAATCGATTTGAGTCGGTAGTCTGCAATTGCTGGAGGTGTTTTGGGTGTAGGTGTCGCATGGCTTGTGGATGAAGAAGGACGATTGAGCGCAATAGTCCGACTTATATTCCATCGTGGATCGAGTATTTTCTCAATATTGTCCAGATATGTGCTCACGGCAGCGCAGTCGTCTTCCGATAGTCTCTGCAGGGCATTTTTGTCCGCGACAAGCTGCGCGATGTGCACAATCCGCTTATTCAAATGAGTCACATCGCTTAACGGCACAGTAGTAGCTAACACCTCGTCCTCATCTTCGTCCTCATGGCCGTGCAAAATCTCCTCTGTAAGCTCAACATCAATCGCAGAATCGGTAAAGGACGGCGTTAAGCGATGGCCCCGAACAAGCGGTGTTCCGGCAGTCATTATGCTCAGCTCACTGAGCTCAGACGACCTATTTTTGGGCGGCGTTGTCCATTCGCAGATGGACACAAGAGACGGAATTCATTTTCGCTATCGTATGTTGAAGCGTAACCTAGGCGATGATAGCTTAATCTGCGCTTGCAGGGATTAATTGCTTTGGGAAGGCGGGGCGGTGAAGCTTGTCAATCTTCCGAGCCGATAACGCTCAATTAAATTTTGATATGACTCAACCCACTACGACGCTTCTCTCTGGGAGTATACGACATTGTCCTGTTGATTCAGGACATTTATTTTCAGTGGTCACTTTTTGAGGCCATTTGCCACTACACAGTCGTCATTCGCAACTCAATTGCTCTTGTTGCGGTATCTTGTAGTATGCCTATGTCTACTGGTCAATAAGACACCACATACTTCTGCTTGACTACGACCATAAAACTACCATTCACAGTCAAACACACCACCATGTCCTTTCCGAATCTACCGGTATGTCTATTTACCAATTGCTTTACACAAAATGTATCTAACAGTCACAGGCCACAGTAGCCCCAACCCTCGAGGTTGCGCGCGATGTCATCGCCAAATCTCGGAATGCCGAAAACCCTCCCAACCTTCTCCCTTTGATGACCTCAATCCCGGCTGAGCTTTTGACTCCTACATTAGCATACTTGAGAATTGCTGCAAAGTGAGCCATATCTTGTCCTTCGCTATGCCGGTCTGACTTCTGGATAGGTCGAAATTGTCGTTTTTGTACGAGAGCGCTGCTACTACGGAGACAATTGGGCGATACAGTTTTGTCGGAGCAGGTATGCAATAGTCTACATCATATTGAGTCGGAGGGTACTACTGACGGACAAAGATCCCAGAAAAATACTCAAAACCGGCGCGGGACATGGACCTGAGTGCGATCCTCTGCCCATCCTCGAAAAAGAACTCGCACAATTCCGCAGTGCAACGGTGCCTACCCTGAAATTACCTCCCTTGACCGGAGGTGCCATTGGTTACGTAGGATATGACTGCATTCGATACTTCGAGCCGACGACAGCCCGACCACTAAAAGATGTCCTCGGTGTTCCGGAATCTCTATTCATGCTTTTCGACACCATAATCGCTATCGATCATTTCTTCCAGGTCGTCAAAATCATCACATATATCCCGATCCCCGAGAACGATGCAGATCTCGAGACGGCATATCACAAGGGTCAGGCGTTGCTGCAGGAGAAGATTGATATTCTGATAGATCCACATCTTCCTCTCCCGCCACAGGGACCTATAGTTCCTAACCAGGAGTATACGTCAAACATTGGTCAGGCGGGATATGAGAGCCATGTCACTAAGCTCAAGCAACATATTCAAGTTGGCGATATATTTCAAGCTGTCCCCTCACAGCGGTTGGCTCGTCCAACATCGCTTCATCCTTTCAACATATTCAGACATTTGCGGTCTGTCAATCCGTCGCCATACCTGTTTTATATCGATTGTGAAGATTTTCAACTCGTGGGTGCCAGTCCAGAGCTTCTTGTCAAAGAGGAAAAGGGTCGAATCATTACTCATCCTATCGCGGGAACTGTCAAGAGAGGCCAAACCGCCGAAGAGGACGAGGCACTTGCCGCCGAGCTGCGGGGAAGTCTCAAAGACCGCGCCGAACATGTCATGCTTGTAGATTTGGCTCGAAACGACGTCAACCGCGTGTGCGATCCTATGACAACACAGGTTGATCGACTAATGGTCGTTGAGAAATTTTCGCACGTCCAACATCTCGTGTCCCAAGTGTCTGGCGTGCTTCGACCGGACAAGACACGCTTCGACGCTTTCCGTTCCATCTTTCCTGCGGGTACTGTCTCCGGCGCACCCAAAGTGCGCGCAATGCAGTTGATTGGCGAATTAGAAAAGGAGAAACGAGGTATCTATGCAGGCGCAGTCGGATATTTTGGGTATGACAAAGCCAGCATCGACGGCTCGAGTACGATACCTGGTGATATGGACACCTGCATCGCGCTCCGGACGATGCTTGTCAAGGGCGGAGTGGCGTATTTGCAGGCTGGAGGAGGTATTGTATTTGACTCTGATGAGTACGATGAATATGTGGAGACGTTGAATAAGCTGGGTGCGAATATTGCTTGTATCAAGGGGGCGGAAGAGATATATATGCAGCTAGAAAAGGCGGTTGCTGCTCAGGGTAATTAGATAGCCAATCCAATCCAATGCATGCGCAATAGATCATACCTACCTAGATAGACGATCAAACAGCCTCTTTGACAAACTCCAAAAACCTATCCACCAACGTCATCTTTTCTAGCCGTTCAGTCGTACACGCATATTCATCAACAGGGAACCACCCCCTAACAGCCTCCTCTCCTTGCAACAACATCTCCGCAATCCCCTTCCCACTAAGCCAACAATTCACCATCCCATTACCACAAAACCCCGCAGCAATCCACTCCCTCCCTTCTTCTTCTTCTTGATTTGGGGCTGTCGGAGGTTTTCTATGCGATATCTCATACGGCACTTTCCCAACAACGGGATTATTATCAATAGTAAACCCCATCACGCCCGTCCACTGATCCACAATCTTCGTGCCATGTCCATGCTGTAATCTCTTCTCCACCGCATCTTGCAGCGTGGTTAGCGCCGCGGGATTCTGTAAATCGTCCCGCGTACTTCCCACATCAGCATCCTCGACGGATACTTGGCCCGTAACGAGAGCCTTTAGAAATCCACCACCAAGATAAATATCATCCGTCGACGAAGACGACGGAGAAGGAGGAGGAGGGGGCGCCTGCGTAACATAATCATAACCAAAATCATAATGCAGAATCCACGATCTCCGATCCCCCAATCTCGGAAACCCAGGCGGCGCGGTTTGTCGCGTCATTTGGCCGCGGATAGGGTATATCTTGCCCTTTAAACCGGGCAGGAGATGGGCGGCAAAGGCGTTTGTGCAGTGGATTATATGTGTGGCTTTTATGTGTCCTCGAGAAGTCGATAGTAGGAAGGGGTGGCTTGCTTCTGGCAGATCGGTGGATGTTGTTATGCTTTCGACAGGGGTGTGTGTTTCGATGGATAGATTTGGGTATGTTTGTGTGTCTGAGATGTGTGTTGTCACTGCGCCGACGAGTTTGTAGGGCCACATTGCGTCTGCCGGGCCGGTGATGCAGCCTACTGCATTGATTGTGCCGAATTTCTATACTCAAAGTCAGACCATTGCTGAAAGTATACAGATGGTAATAGAGCAAACCTCGTTGATATCATCCCCCTCATGCACAACCCACACATCCTTTTCTTCCGGAAAGTCCTCCAAATAATCCTTGACCTTCCTCTTAACCCTTTCCCACGCATCCCGATCATAGAACGCATCCAACCCATCCACCCGCCTCAAACAACTCTCCTTCTCGGCATCCTCGCCCAATTTCCGGGTCACTTCCACCAACGCATCCAACTGCGCCAATCGAAATCTCACAACTCTCTTCGCACCTTCCTTTCCATACAATTCCTTCAAATCCTCATAATCATCATAAGGATCCTCTTTACAATGACCCCCATTCCGTCCCGTAGCGCCAGAGGTCAGACTACGTGCTTCAAGGATTGTAATCCGCAGATCGGGCCGTTGTTGGAGTAAATGGTACGCGGCACTGATGCCGGTCATACCGGAGCCGATTATGGCTACATCAACGGTGGAGGGGAGCTCAGGGGCTTGATGGTTTGAGAGGGCATGGGGCTCGGATTGCCAGTATGAGGATGTTGGGTTGGGAACGGGGAGGCCTGGATCCCGAGCAGCTTTTGCGGCGAGGGCGGTGCAGAAGGTGGTCATGTAATCTGATTCTGACATTTTGTCCGTTTATATATACAAGTTGTCTGGTTGTTGGGAGAACATGGAGAGAGATGGAAATGTTATTTTTTTATTGATCAATGTAAACTACCCCGCCGGTCTGCGGCCCCCATCATGGCTTCACATAGTAACTCCGACGCCTTGAGCTGCTGTATATTCGGTTTCAAGGTTCTTAGATACCTTGGAATTACTTCGGATATCAGCCCTGGAGACATATTCAAAGTTTCTACCAGTTCTGGGCGAATGAAGCTGCCATGGATCATGCCGGGAGGGTTCCTGCCCTTTATATATTGTAGATCCCAAGTTCCAGTCAGGCATTACCCTGAGAATGAGGGCACAGACATTCAGAAGGATACTTCCATGAATATGCTCAATAGTACCTTTCACATTTCCGTATACAGTCCACCAAAAACGAAGAAATAATAACAGAAATGAAGAAAAAGAGTGAGTACATCTGTTGTGCCAAGACATGTGGTGATTGGATCCCCTGGGTGATGGGCCCAGTCCAGCTTTTGTTGACATCAAAAACATTCACTCTCTCTACACTACGACAACAACAACAACACATCTTTCTTCACCATACACCATACACCATACACGGCTTTCACTCAGAAACAGAGAGCATTTCTGAAAGTGAATCTTTATTATTTCACCACTTTCAGACTGTCCTGTCTGTCATTCGACTCATTCACACCAGAGCGACTCCCCCGCTTCGATTGTTGACAATACAAGTCGTTGATCGTCGACTCTGTTGTCGCAACCACTCCCAGTCGATTCGAGAGACTGCGCGAGCCATACAATACGATCTTGAGGTATATATCGGTTTCCATCGAGTTTCTTCACTATATTTGCTTTTCGCATGATGTTCATTCAAAATGCTGGTACTAACAACACCGACATGGCCATAGAAACCGCATCCTGGCAGCGCCTTAATTGCCTGCATCCGCCACCATGGCCGACGCCGAGGAGGATTTCTCCTCTCTCCCTCTACCAGATCGCTTTACACACAAGGTCAGCATACAACCGCCGGTCCCACTTGTCGGCCTTACTGATTGGTGCCCGATTGCATAAATAGGTCTGGAAAGTAAGGAAAGAAGGATACGAAGATGCCGCCAAACAGTTCGAGAAAACACCAGACGAATCCGATCCCGTGTTTACGCCGTTTTTACAAGACCCCTCGTTATGGAAAGGCGCCGTTGCCGATTCGAATGTTGCCGCCCAACAGGAAGGTCTAGCGGCGTATGGTGCGTTTTTGAAATATGGGGGTGTTCAGGCTTGTACCAGGTAGGTGCTGCAACTGTCTACGCAACGAAAAAAATTGCTTATCATTGATAGAACCCGAGGAGTAACGGTTTCCGCCATCGCTGAAAAAGGTCTTCCGTCGGCGCGTCCTGCCGCCAAAGCAAACGCTCTTGAAGCGCTACTCTTACTTATAGAACTTGACGCATCCGCCCCTGTCATCGAAGACTTGATTCCTATTTTATCCGCCAAACAACCCAAATCCATTGCCGCGGGACTGGCTGCGATTACAGCCATATATCACAACTATGGATGCAAGATTGTCGATCCCAAACCGGTTCTCAAAATATTACCCAAAGTGTTCGGCCATGCCGACAAGAATGTCCGTGCCGAAGCACAGAATCTTACCGTGGAGCTGTACCGATGGCTTAAGGAAGCGATGAAGCCGGTTTTCTGGGCCGAGTTGAAACCAGTGCAACAACAGGATTTGGATAAACTGTTCGAGAAAGTTAAAGAAGAGGCTCCACCGAAGCAAGAGCGATTGACTAGAGCGCAGCAGGATGCGATGGCTTCTGCCCCCGCGCCTGGTGATGACGATGCCGGTGGAGACGCTGGGGACGACTACGGTGAGGATGAAGCTGAAATGGAACCCCTTGATCTTGCAGAACCGGTGGATGTGATGCCAAAGGTACCGAAGAACCTACACGAACAACTAGGTTCGACCAAGTGGAAGGATAGGAAAGAATCTTTGGACGAACTCTACACGGCGCTCAACGTCCCTCGAATCCAGGAAGGACCATTCGACGAGATTGTCAGGGCACTTGCAAAGTGCATGAAGGATGCAAATATTGCGGTAGTTACAGTCGCCGCCAACTGTGTCGACCTACTCGCCAAGGGTCTGCGCTCTGGATTTGCGAAATACCGTTCGATAATCATGGCACCCATTATGGAACGTCTAAAGGAGAAGAAGCAATCTGTTGCCGATGCGCTCGGCCAGGCGTTGGACGCCGTGTTTAGTTCTACTGGTCTTTCGGATTGTCTAGAGGATATTTTCGAGTTCTTGAAACACAAGAACCCCCAAGTCAAACAAGAGACAGTCAAATTCTTGACCCGATGTCTCCGGACAACCCGCGATGTACCCCAAAAACCCGAAGTCAAGTCAATTGCCGAAGCTGCCATCAAATTACTCACCGAATCGAGTGAAGTCGTACGATCTGGCGCTGCTGAAATTCTGGGAACTTTGATGAAAATCATGGGTGAACGAGCTATGAACCCTTATCTTGACGGACTCGACGAAATTAGGAAAAGCAAGATCAAGGAATACTTCGAAACGGCTGAAGTCAAAGCTAAAGATCGTCCTAAGCCCATCGTGGCACCTCCCAAACCCGCCGCCCCGGCTGCGAAGAAGGCTGCACCAGGCGCGAAGAAACCCGCTCTCGGATTGAAAAAGGCTGCTCCTGCTGCCGCACCGCCGCCACCAGTTGAAGAGGCATCTCCGCCTCCTAAGCCTAAAGCTGTCGCTAGACCAGGACTTGCACGCCCAGGCGCGCCCAAGTCGGGATTGGCTACTCCTGGCGGTGGGTTGAAGATGCAACGGCGTATTCCAGGTGTTGGTGGAGCCGCAGCTGGATCCCCCCAGCGACGTGTATCGTCGCCGCCAATAGAAGAACCGGCAGCCGCACCACCCCCGCAGCCAAAGTTCGGCTTGGGACGAGGACTTACTGGACGACCGATCAGCAAAACTGCGGCGCCTGCAGAGGTAGCGCCCGCTGCTGCACCTGTCTTGTCTGGTCTTGCGGCTGCTGAGCGTGCCGAACTAGAGGAGCTTCGTATTGAGAAAGAGCGCCTCTGGAAACTGAATGAAGATCTTAGGACCGAAAAGACGAGGCTTTCATCCCAAGTGACTGAGCTTCAGAATCAAAATGCACAACTCATCGAGGACCATACTCGGGACGTGCTGAGCATTAAGGCCAAAGAAACACAATTGGTTCGTGCTCGTAGTGATGCAGAGACCGCAGAACAAACCGTCCAGAAGCAACTACGAGAAATCGAACGACTCAAGCGTGAATTAGCTCGAGCTGTTCGTGCATCCACAATGAGCCCACCAGTGTTAGCGGATGGACTCAATACTGGTGTCTCGGACAACGGCCCATTGTCACCGGAAATAGGTACTTATAGTAGCAACGGCTCTCGTGCGGGCTACATGGGCTCGAGGTTGGACGCCGGTCGACCCCGAAGCTATGTTTCTAGTCCGAGTGAAGACAAGGAGAACAACGGCTTCGGCTCGCCCACCGCCGAAACAAACCTAGACTCAACATTTGGACGGAGGAAGTTCAGCCCGCCCGTGGGACAGAGTTTGTCGAGCAGAGGTAGCCCTGTTAGATCGACGGCTCGATATGCATCTACCGGTAGTACCCATAGCGGTGACGACCAGCCTTCGATAACTAGTCGATCAGCCGAGCCGGCAGAGAATTGGAAACGAGCGGCAGAAGTTACCAGTCAATTGAAAGCCAGGATTGAGCAGATGAAGGTGAGTCCCCTTAAAGACATGATGTATCCAGCATCTCACTAACAATTGAATGACAGGCTCGACAAGGTCTCTCCCGCCCTCCACCATCGACTCATTCATAAGCATAGCTATAATATCCATCAGGTCCTGAACATCAACAAATTGCCCGGAAGGAGGACAAAAGATACCCCATGCCATGACTTCTACGACTTAATTTTCTTTTCTTTCCATCTCTTTTCTCTTTCTTAGCAATTGTTTTACTAAATGCACACATATGGGGATTTTTTAAGCATAAGGGTGTGATTTACTTCTTCTTTCTTATGCTCAAATGGTCAGGGGGTTGTACTAGATAGGTCAATTGGCTGTTACATAGGTTTTCTCGAGGTTCTATATATCTTATTTAATTGAATTCCCTGGTGACGCTATGGGGCGTTGGTCACCGTCTATACTCTATCAGACTTGTTGTATCATACCTAGGTACTTTGCCCTGAGCCAGACATCTACAGATCAAGCGTCGTCCTAGCCTCAAACTTGAGCAAATCGCCCCTAACAATATCCTCCTTCTTCGCCAACAACTCCTCCAGATCCCAGGTAGCGCTCACCAACCTCCCATTCAACCACTTAAACCGTGCTGAATCCCGACTCAACCAGACGCAAAACGCGCCGCATAGGTCAGGGTCATCCGTTAAATCTGCCACAACAATCAACATAAACCCATCCCAATCTGGATATCCCAGGGCGAGGCTTGACCTACATTTTATGAATTCTTCAGGAGCAGTCTTAAGCGCATTCTCACTCCCCACAGCCCCCGGATGCACACTCATCGCCAACAACCCTTCCCCCGCAAACTGTTCCGCAACACACTCCACAATCCTCGCCTGTGCAAGTTTACTTACGCAATACTTCGTATTCGCTATCGTCCCTTTTGTGATACACGCCGCTATCGAGCCCACGACAAGAAACGCCTTCGTTTCCGACTTCAGCAGGAGAGGGATGAAGTAGTGCGCGACGTGGTATGTGCCCAGGGTGTTGGTGTTGAATACATCCGCCCAGTGGCCGTCCGATGGAGAGCCGTCTGTGATGACGAGTTCGACGGGTCCTGATATCCCGCTTACCAGCACGAGAGCGTCCAGCGCGGGAAAGGAGGAGGATATGTATTCCGAGAGGTTGCGGACGGAGTTGGCGGAGGCGATGTCGCAGGGTTGGATGTGTATATTTATCCTCTCCTCCTTATCCTTATTCTTCTTCGTATCACTCTCAGAGAGGATATCGTTCGAGACAGCCTTCAGAGCATCGACATTCCTGCCCGCGAGAATGAGATCGCTGCATCCAGCCAGCGCGTAGGATCTAGCGACTCCAGCGCCAATTGCGCCGGAAGCACCGATTACGCAGATTGTGAAGGGGCGTTTGAGGCGGTTCAAGGATGGGGCAAGGGTGGGAAGTATGCTTGAGTGTGTCGTTGATGTGAAGGAATCCATGTTGAGGACTCGGGGATCTGCCATTGTGATGTTTTTGGAGTCGAATTGATACTTAGGGCTAAGTTTCGCTCAAATGTCTAACCGAATTGGATTTGGACATGGCGAATGCGCATCTTATATACGTTTTTATGCTGTATATGAAAGATAGACCCAACATTGCGTTGCAATGGGTTGGATACATGATAGTATACTGAGTTGCTCATCTTCCAATGAACATTGATCGTTCAAAATGACTCATTATGATAAACGGATATAGATTAATAGCGTGCTTATCTTGTATTTTGAGAAACGTTGGATTGTTGGTCGTGAGCAGCAGCTAAAGTAGCGTTGACATTTGACAGTGCAGACGGATCAATGATGAGTCCGTTTTGATTCACATCACGATTTACTCGAATATTATACGAGGAAGGCTTTCAATACATCTATGATTTATATCGACACTCCTAAGCGCACTACCGAAGCGAGACCTTTCAGTCCAAAATATTATTTTGGCATTGATGACGAACATGGTAGTCAAAGGGGGTATCTGCAAGGAAAAAAAATAGAAATATAGAAAGAACATTTGAAGGTAGTCATCTCTTCATTGAATTTTGAGAACTTTTATAGCCCATGATTAGACGTGACGAATCACAGGTCATAACACTTTTCGTTCAGTTGAGTAGTGCTGGCAAGCTTAGATCTTGATGGCAGACTCGATGGCCTTGCGCTTCTTCTCCTGGCGATCGTTGGCCTTGGCACCCATGATACCACCACCCCAGTGACGACGGTTCTCCTCGTACTTGTCAGAGTAACCCTCCTTGATGGCGGAGACGAGCTTTGAGAATTCGGAGTTGTCCTCGGAGCGGACCTCGGTCAAAGCGACCACGGCGGCGGTCTACATCAGTTAGATTAAGATCAGATAGAAACGGAAGGAAAAGGACTAACCTTCTTGTGGACGACTGTTCCGAGACGAGCCTTGCCCTTGATGATGGCGTAAGGAACACCCATCTTGCGGCAGAGAGCGGGAAGGAAGACAACCAACTCAATGGGGTCGACGTCGTGAGCAATCAAGACGAGAGAGGCCTTCTTGTTCTCAACGAGACCAACAACGTGGTTGAGACCGTACTTGACGGCGTAGGGCTTCTTGGAGACATCCTCCTTCTTCTTGCCCTCGGCGACGGCGGTGGCCTCCTTGTGGAGACGTTCCTTCTTCTCAGCCTTGGATTCGGGGCGGTACTTGTTGAGGAGCTTGAAGGTCTGAGCAGCGGTGTTGCGGTCAAGGGTGTTGGAGAACTGGGCGATCGCAGGAGGGACCTTGAGACGCATGTTCAAGATCTTCTTCTGGCGCTGAAGACGGACGTATTCGGGCCACTTGACGAAGCGGGAGAGGTTGCGCTTGGGCTGGACATCCTGGCCGATACCGAAGTTGCGGCTGCGAGACTCGAAGAGGGGGTTCTACGGTTGTCAGCACGAGTCTTATAAATGCATTTCAAGGAATGGCTACTAACCTTGGTCTTCTTGGCACCAGCCTTACCCTGGGGGAAGGGGGCGGCAGCAACTTTCTTTCCCTTAGGAGGCTATCA
The DNA here is from genome assembly GCA_022814505.1 of Talaromyces liani. NCBI lineage: Eukaryota > Fungi > Ascomycota > Eurotiomycetes > Eurotiales > Trichocomaceae > Talaromyces > Talaromyces liani. Next base: position 814,440 of record JAKLNL010000005.1, read on the forward strand.
TTGAGAAAAGAAGAATCAGCAAATCGTGTTCAACACGCTGTCTTCTTTGAACTCTAGAGAGAACACGAAAATCGCAGTGATGGCCAGGTATTTCTACCGGACACACCACACACGACAATCATGGCTCAAGCCAAATCATCACCAGTCTCCTGTAGAGATGGATATATCTCTTTTCAGGGACATTGATCAGTCAACTACAGAAGACAAGGCGGAATTGCTTCGGAAGAATTTCATCTTCGGCCAGATGAGTTGCTTTGGAAAAAAGCGAACCCAGCAAGAAAGTCGACGAGAAGTCGTATAACTCTCATAGAGCTCAGGAGAAGACTCTCAAAGAGTCATTGTAGTGTCTAGCTTACCATGTTGTCGATTGGCGATGGTCGAGGTGCTGAATGTGCACTGTGTTGACTGAACGAGGGGACGAAGAGAGGAAGAGAAGTCAGAAGGAGAAGCAGACTTGAAGGTGAGAAGATATCGTGCGCGAACAAATAAGCGAAGTGGGGCGCCTACTTCTCCACCGAGCCAATGAAAACTGCTTGTGTGGATGGCTACGCTATTCCGTTTTTGTCTACCTTGACAGGGCTAGCCCTTATCAAATATTCTTATCACAGATAATCCGATAAGACGATAAGCGGTCTCAAGTATCATTCTGATCATAGAATGTCAAGTCAAATTAAAAACGCTAAATACATATCAAAACTCCATAAATGCAAACCCAGTATCCACCTCCTACTCGTAAGAAGGCTACCGCCACGGCCCAAAACCAGGTATACTCAACTGCCCAACCGAACTCGCCGCATCAACAGCCATCCTCTTCCCCCTCGAACCCTCCTGCGCCTTCACGCCCGCCACAATTTTATCGGTACTCGTCTCAACCACCACACCGCCAATAATCATCTCACTCAGCGTCGCATGCATAGTCTCATACCCAAATATGAGATCCAACTCGCACACATTCTGGAACAGTCTATCGAGCGCTTCCACGAAGACTTGGATTAGGTCGATTAAGGCTAGCGGTGATTCCGTGGATGTTGAGATCATAATAAAGGAAAGGGTTGCGTAGGTGCGATATGTGATTTGTGTAGGCGCGTCGGAGGGACCGCTGGCGGCTTTGGAGCTTGCGCCTTGAGATAGTAAAGGCGGGAGGGGGAGGAAGTTGCATGCCGAGGCTGGGCGCTGAGAGACGAGGTCGTAGATTTGTTTTATGAGTTTTTGTTGGATTTGAGTGTCCTATTAGAAGTTAGTGGTTGGTTTCATAGGAATGTCTGAGGAACGTACAAGTTGGGTGTAGAACTTGGTCAGCCGAGGCTGACCTGTGTTGTTGAACACGAGCACAGCGTTGATCATTGTCAGCAGTAGGCAGTAAAAGAAGAAAAAAAGTATATAGATCCCCGAAGTATTCACTGTGCAGATCTAGGTATGAGACTGCTGATGGTGTCGATGCTGTTGGTGATGATGATGATGTCGCGGGGAACAACCTAGCTCCGTCCGATTTAGGCTTAGCGCCGGAGGTCGCAAAAGTTCTCCGACAAGCTCTCATAATTTATCTGCATCACTTTCACGAAGCTTCAAGAATAAACTGAAATATTCAATTACGACGAATCATGATGAAATGAGCCAGGCATCTCATAAACGCATTGGAAGCGCTGAAGATGTGGAAACCTCATTCGCCCTCGCCATACAAACTCCGCCAAACTCTCCTCTCACAACAACACCACCAACAACGATGCCATCTCCAAACTCTCTCACCAAACCTCTCCCAACACAGCAACGCAACCTCAAAATCCACACCCTCAACACCCCACCGCACATCCTTCGACGATCTCCAGCCCACCGACCTAGCAGCCTACTGGGACACCCAACCCCCCAATCCCACCCAACTCAAATCCGCCTCCCGCTTCTTCGCGCACACCCGGCACTCCCCCGTGAAACTCTACTCCGCCGCTCAATTCCGCACAATCCCCTATGACAGCAAAGAACCCGAAGTCGCATTTCTCGGCAAAACGAACGTGGGGAAAAGTTCACTCATCAACGCGCTTGTGGATCATGAGATATGCCGTTCTGGCGACAAGCGTGGGAAAACCACGGAGATGAACGCATACGGGATTGGGGGCGCGAAAGGTGGAGAGTCAAAGATTGTATTGTTGGATATGCCGGGCTACGGCACAGGGAGTAAACTTGAGCAGGGGGAGGAGATTATGAAGTATTTGCAGAGGCGGAAACAGTACGCCCCCATCCCCTTCCTCCGGTCGGTTTATCTTTGATATGGGATGTGGGCTAAGAACGATATAGATTGCGCAGGACATTCATCCTCCTCGACCTCCATCACGGCATAAAACCCGGCGACCAACAAATCCTCACCTTGCTCCGGCAATACGCAATCCCGCACCAACTCGTCGTCTCAAAAGTTGACCGGTTACTATGCGACAGAGTCCAAGACCTCAAACAATGGCACACGAACCGAACAGTACGAAACGCAAAACTGGAAAAACTACAGACTGACCTTGGTACGTTACGGGCGATTGATCAGATACCGGCCGACACAAATGATGCGCGGTATGAGTTTGCGGCACGACTAAAAGCGACAAAGGGCCCGCCGCCGCTCGGGGAGATAATCTGTGTTAGTGCCATGAAGGATGTGGCGAGGAATGTGAAGAAGAGTCATTTGAATATTGATGCATTGAGATGGTCGATTATGCAGGCTACGGGGTTTGATGGGAGTCTTCAGGGGAGTACGCCCATGACACAGAACAAACCCGTCTGAAACAGACTAGATGTTCAGTTCTGCTGATGGAGGCGAAGGCCTCAATATAGCGAGCATTGTGAATATAAATGTATCAATTGATGTATATATAGCGCTGTATAATAGTTAGATAACACTAACAGATACCCACCAGATGGCCCTTGATCTTCACGTCCTCATTGCAAATCGGTTGCATCCATATGGTATCAATATCGATACTGGGATTTTACCACAATTTCGTCAACAGATATCACACCTTTACCGTCAACTGATATATAATCGCAACGCAGAAAAAGACGTTAATTGCCGGAGAAGTTGACTATATCGCCAAATTCTTGTAACAACAGCTCCTCAATGTTCTCGCTTTGTGACTCAGGCTGGTAGATCGAGTGAGCTCGTAACTCGCCGAACAGATCATGGCTTGTGTTTGCATCATCGACGGACGAAGGTTCCATATCAATCTTTGGGCGCTTGGAAGCGTTGCCGATATTGGTGGCATCACTCAGTGGTTCAACTTTTCTCTTCGTCAAGGTCGTTTCCGGATCAAATTCAAGCCTCTTGTCATACGATGCTTGAGTTTGCGCATTTTCCTTTTCAAATGAAGACAACTTGGCTTCAATCTGTGAGAATGTATCTCGCTGTCCGAACTTCTTCGTGACGACATTTGCAAAAGTACTCTGAATATTGTTCGACGGCTCTTCGTTGCTGGGACTCATGATCTGATCAAAGTGATCATTCAAATCGAGACCCGTACCAACTGTGGGCGAGTCGGTTCCAGTCACAGTATTTGGCTCAGGTCGCATTGGAGAGAATAATTCCTCTAAGCTACTATCATCATACTCACTCGACGAACGTCGCCGGCGAGTGTTGGATCGCTTCCTATTCCCAACTATTTTCCTGACAGTAGCCTTGGGCAATGTTGCTTGGGATGACGCAAAGTCCAAATTAGCCATTCGCACTGCTTTCGAATCTGGGACTGAACGCTTCTTTTGCTGCTCCTCATTGCTGGTCTGGGTAAGATCTAAATAGTCGACTGTATCAAAGGAGAACCCCTGGCCCTGTGAAACTTTGTTGAACGCCTTTTGACTACCGTTGCTGAATAATGGAAGCTGGATGTTGCTCTTTGTTCGTTCATTCTGACGAGCATTCTTGCGCATCTGTGGGGGCTTGTCGAGTCCTTCGCGGCAGCAAAAGTGTTTGCATCTAAGACCTCGTTAGTCTTTCGTACTGCTATAAGTAGGTCAGGGAACGGACGTTGATTTATCTTTGCACTTGTGGTTGCAGATGTATTTGCCGTTTTCAAGCATTACTGGTTGAACTTCATCTGTATCCTCGCGAAGGCCACTCGTACGCACTTCGTTCTTTCGGCCTGTGCTTGAAGCGGTGTCAACTGAGCCTCGCTGCTGGGGCTGATGACTATCGAAACTATGAACTTGGGGCGTTGTTAGCCAAGATCGACAAAATATTTAAAAGATGGTGCCACCTACCAGCTTCCAAGAAAGCATCATCCGGAATATCATCATCCTCAAATGCCTCATTCTGAATAGCCTTCTGTCTTGAGCCGTCACCATTTCTGCGTCTGGACGTGTTCATGGAGAATGGCTTGTTCATATCCGAGGTATCACCAGAAAAAAAATAATCTGGCACATCAGGCTTCAATACTGCGTATTGACAAGTTCCACCTGTCAACTGTTAGGGCAATGTAAAAACTCGTAGACATCTCCTTACCAATTTCATCACACATCACGTAACACGTAATATGCTGTAACGGGCTTTTGATCTCCGCGCTTAGCAGAATCTCCTGATCATTCTGAAGTTTTTGAGCACTATATGGAATGTTAGTGATTTATAAAGCCTGAGCGAGAAGATAATCAAATGTTCACCTCAAGCGTCGAAAGTCTAAAAGTCGACCGTCAGATAGCTCCGCAAGGAAACAGACATATACTGGACGCTTGTGGAAAGTTGTTGGAGTCTTCTCGTTCAAAAATCCTATGTCCGCTTTGAAATTGACTCTGACCGATCCACCGTGCTTGCTCGCCTAGAACAGTCAACAAGCGCCCTCAAAGCGATTGCATTGCATCAATGCATCACTCACCTTGCCTAACATCTTGATACTCACACGTAGCTTCGGAAACTCGGCAAGCCTTGCAAGAAGTTTCATACCGAACGGAGGATTCTTGCTCAATATCATGTCGATCTTGTGAGCTTCCGTTTCCTCCAATTCTTGGATGCTAGTAATGCCGGCACCAGCTAACTTTCTGACCGCAACAACACCAATCTGGTCAATCTGTTTCATCTGAAGGGGTGAATTCTCCCAGACTCGACTAGCAAAGCTCCGCGCGAGTTCGAGACAATTTCTCACGGCAACGCCATCCTCGTTGTGTATCTGACAATCGATGATACAGCGTATGAGACGATTTATATGTTTGAAAACGATTGCTTTATCCTGGAGCACTTGCAGCTTGTGTTTTTGGAACTGCTCAGCAGAAGGAAAGTCCACAGCACCTAGTTCGGATTGTACGAGAAGAGAGATCTTGTGCGCATTCTGAACCAATTCTACTTTGATCGGGAATCTGATTCCATGAGCACGATTGAGTTCCCTATAAAAAGGGCGCTCCGCTGCTTTGAGACGCAGCTCGTGGAATTCCTCTGCTTGAGATATGGCAGATAACTACCTCATATTAGCGAGTCCCCAAAAATGAAACACGACAGACTTACAATCTCTGAAATCTTTGCTCTTGGAGGTAGTGCTAGTATGATTTTCATGGTCTCAAACTTGACATAGTACTTGGCCATAGCCTCACCGTACGGCGTAGCCTTAAAAGGACCTTTCTTGACGACGAGCTCAGTCTCCTGGAGAAGTTTGATGTCCTTGTCACATATCTGCTGCAGCATTTCATCCTCATCTATGCGGTCTGCATTTTCTTTCAGCTTGTAACGAGTAGGGTTTCTCCTGAGTCGCACGAATAGAAAAGTCCCGGCTAGCCACTTGATAGCACTTTGGATGTCCGAAACTGTGCCTAGGGATATCTCTGCGTTCAAATGGTCAATGAGGTTCAGGTGAAGACAACTCTCTAGCTGCATCGTGCCCGATACCAGTTGCTCATAGATCGAAACTCGTTCTTTCTTAGTAAGTATGACAGCTACTGCAGTGTCGTCGAATTGAGGGCGGCCGGCACGACCGAGCATCTGCATCATCTCCAGGTCGGTGTATTCTTTGCAACCACCTTCCTGCCAGCAGACAGTATTTTTTATGATGACCAAATAGCAAGGGAGATTGACACCAACAGCAAGTGTGGATGTGCAGCAGATAATACTCAGTTTGCCTTCAAGAAATGCTTTTTCAACAGCATGACGGTCATCGCTATCTAAGCCGGCGTGATGGAAGGCGACACCAGAGGCGACGAGTGCTATGGATGTTAGTATAGCCTAGCCTAGGGGTTGTGGGACATACATTTCAAATCAGTATTCTTGACAACAGGCATCCTCACTGGCCCAGCCCAGAGTCGTCGTTGAGGAATAGTGTTTGACCACAGTTTGGCTAGCTCCTTTGCAGTAGAAATGGCAGAGTTTCTCGTACAGCAGAAAATCATCATTGGTTTTTTGTTCGAATGCTTGGAGATGATCTCAGGAAGCTTTGAACCCAGTAACCTGTCAAACGCAAAGTCATTCCCAATACACGGATATCCATAAACGAACTTCTGAAGCTTCGTCGCACGAAATTCCTCGCCAAAATGTTCCTTATGAGCAGGTAGATGTTGCAGCGTATCATTCTTGCCCAACCATGTAGCAATATCTTCCGAGTTCGGTATCGTAGCACTCAGAGCAATGAAACGGACATTTGAACCGACGGACTTCATTCGAGATACTACAGCCTCAAGGGCAGCTCCACGAGTTTCATTGAGGACATGCACTTCATCAATCAGAAACAGTCTGACAAGTTGCATCAACTTTGAATGATCTCTCCACCTTCTTGTCATGCTATCCCATTTCTCCGGAGTGGTGATGATAATACTGGCAGTCTGCACCAGTCTCGACTGAACATAATCAGTATCACCCGTCAACTCGGCACACTGTAGTCCCAACGAAGTGAACTTCTTGGACCAATCACGAAACCTCTCAGAACACAAGGCTCTTGTCGGAGCTTGATACACAAGCTTGAAGATACCATCTTTCAGATTGTTCACCAAACGGCAAATGGCTAGTTCCATGATAACAGTCTTGCCGCTACCTGTAGGAGCAGATACGACGACATTGTAGTCATTTTCGTAGACATGGGGGAAGCACTTGGACTGCACCGCATTGAAAAGGGGATAAGGAAACAGTGCACGAAAACGATCTGGCAGTGTCTTCGTTTCAATGAGATGAATACCTTGGACTACCGGAGGCGCATGGCTGAATGAGATTTGACGGGGTAATGAAGGCGATGTTGATGGCCCTTTTCTACTTGAAGTGCTGTCCTCCGTATTCTCTGATCTGTCGCTAAGTTGAGCGGGCATATACTGATACTCCGAGAACCCCGGCGTTGAAGTGATTCGAGGCTGACTAGGTCTAAAATACCGTAGCAACGGGCTTGATTGGAATGATGTATCCGGTGAGCTGGAGTACTGCGCTATGGCTGGAGATTCAGGAGACACAGCTACAATATTAGCAATATTGAAGAGAAGATAGACTGAGAAGTCTCACAATCCTCTGTAAATCGACGCAGCAGACCTCCTCTCTCCGTGGCTGCTGGTCGAAGATCCTGCTCTCCAAGCTGAGCTAATAGCTCACGATCTGCGTACGTAGTTAGATAAGTCCACAACACTTGTCAGGAAAGAACAATGCATCCTTACCGAATGTGTCGAGGGGGATGTCATCATCCTCCATTGAGAGGAAGGGGTTTTGCGGACCGAAAGGCATGTTGGCGGCGAACTTCACATCAGCTCAGCATCGAGTAAACTATCGCATGAGTTGTCGTCAAGATTTCAAGAGAAGAACGAGAAGGAGATGAAGAAAATGAGAAGTTGGGGAAGAGGTCCGACAAGCAACTACCACGGAAGGAAGGAGCCCACCAGGTCGAACTCATTAGGAAGGCACCTACCCGGCTACACCACCTTCCTAAAATCAATGATGCAAGCAAGAAAGAGACTGAACTCTCAAATGTATTCCAAATAATTGTACAAGCAAACAAATCATACCCGCTGCAGCAACATCCATCTATATAAAGCTCAAGCAAAAAGCAAATCGACAAAAATGCTATGATATCCTTTCTTTTCCATACATTCAATCATCAATCGATTCAATCCTTTTTGTATCTATTCATCAGGTTCAAGGAAATATCCCGAACCGCTCTGGTTCGACTTTACTCGCGAATGGCTCGGAGATGCAGGCCGCGACGTCGAGAGTCCTGCTGATAGTAATGGTGTAGAAGGGAGTTTGATGGAGAAGTCGTTGGGGGGAGAGACACCAGGTCTATTATCCTCGTCAAAGCTCTCTATTCGAATTGGAGGTGGTCGCATTCGGGGCGATGTGGATGGTGTAGAACCGTATAAAAAGGTTGCAATTAGGACTATGACGGCGCCGATGGAGAACTTCTAATCATTAGCGCTATGATCTCAACAGAGGGACGATGGAACTTACGTTGACGGACAAATCCAAATCAAACACAGACAGACTCGACAAAATTCCAACGACAAGACTAAACCCCGTCGCCGTCGTTTTCGCAGTCTTGTCTGCGTACGCAATGGCGTATCCCGCCCCGATACCCCCAATAGCCTGAATGAAAATGATCACCCAAACAATCCAACTATAACCGGCAAAAAAGCCTTGCTTCGCAATAACCTCTCCATCGAGGAAAATCACACCGACAAAAAACGCAGGCACGACGGATTGAAGCGCCAACTGCACATTGCGCACCCACAGCGACGTCTTCGCTGCACTATCGCGAATCACCTTCTCAAAACTAACCGCAGCCAACGCCGACGCAACACATGCGCACAGAGTCGCAATCAGACCTACCCGCCCATCAAGAGTTGGATGTTCCAGCAACATATCCTCCTCAATCCCTTCGTAACTCGCCGATCTTTTCACGATCTTCATCGGCGAATACCCTTTCTTCTGCTTCCATTCCTCCAACGACCTCGGAAAATGCACGATTTCATCTCTCGCCATCAGACGATCCGACTCATGACCCGGCGCATGTAACAGCACCACACCCGCCGCCAAAAACAGCAACAATCCCCAATTCCGCGCGGGAATATACTGCCGCAACACCACCAGCCCAAAGACAGCCGCAAAGAGCAGCTTAACCTGATACGTAATCTGATACGTAGCCGGATCCAGATTCGACAACGCCACGTACTGCAGCGAGTTGGAGAGTGTATAAAGGCAGGCTGGAAGAGCCAGCTTCCAGCTATCACCTGCGAAGATTGTGTTTGATAGATTCGAAAAGAGGGATGTAGCGGGCATGGAGGGCGGGGCCCGTTTGGAAATTTCGTAGAGCGCCATGGTTAAGGAGATGGCGAGTTTGATGGCTTCGGTCAGGAAGACGGCGGTGGAGGTTACGTAGCGTTTTCCGGCGACGGTGGGCATTACCCTGGAGTAATGGATCAACTTTGGATAGAGGTTAGCATGAATACAAGTCGTCATCTTTGGGAAGGACTTACCACGACAGTTGAAGCATATTGTACCGTCAACTACTCGGATGATCAGCCCACTACGGCCTCTACTCGCAGGATGCGGGCAGTCTTACCAGCAGTAACGATAAATTCCGGATATAAGTCGACCTCGATTTTGTCGCCGTCTGTTTTACCCCCATCTTGTCGCTTCCCCTCAGTTTTTGTCTTGTGTGTTTTTGTCTCGGGTGTTGATCCCACACAGATCAACCTTTCGGATCGGAAACCCAGTACCTATCGCAGCGTGTGTCGTTCTTGAATATGTGCCAGGCAAGCTTGCGAAATATAGCCAGCGACCGAGAGAGTCGTATGTAATGATGCTATGTCCTGTTGTCACAGTGCGGTCAAAGGGCGAAGAGAAGTGACGTCTTCCAATCTTGGCACCCAAACGGAGATGAGTCGCAGATCGCCGAACAACAAAACCAGCCGGGCCCTCTTGCCGGTTGACAGAAAAGGAAACGAAAACCCTAACAACTTACTCTGTTTCCAATAAAACAAGAGAACAAGTAACCTTTTCTGTGTACGCAGTAGAGTTTGGCAACATGCAATTTTTGCGAAAATAGGAGACATCAGAAGAACACCCCTGACACAACACGCTACAACACGCTACATACTGAAACGGTCTAGTGCTTCTGGCTAGTTTGTCTGGGGTAAGAGGGCCGAGGCCCCTGGTTGGGTTCTAGGGTTCCGGCCAATCATAGCGTGTACTGCTTCTCTCGATACTCTATGCTTCAGACTTCCAAGGTTGGAGAGAGATTCGTGACATGGCTGTCTAGATGACAATGACATAGTACGTTTATCTGCCTGGGACAGACGACGTCATATCTGTACTCCGTATGACATTCCAGGTGTAATTCCTTACAGGCGGGTGTGGACTGATAGTGAATTTTCAATTCATATTACTACGTACAGGCAAGTAAGGGATATAATGCAACAAATATTATACAAACACAAACACAAATGTATATAAAAGACGACCCGCTTCGAAGAGATTGAAAGAAAAGACAGTGTTTATTCCCAATGCAACCAACCAATCCATTACCATCCCCCTCTATCTGGACAAATGAACAAAGAAAAAGTGAGTAGTATGTACTTACCTTCGAGAACGAAGGTAGATATGATTATAAATGAATTGAAATAACAATGGAAAAGATTGAACGACTAATGTGCAAGAGCAACCTCGTCAGGATCTCGACCCCACTTCACAGCCCACAAGGGGTAGACAGGTGGACTCGATAACTTTTCAGTCTCGCCTTCTTCCAAGACTATGGCATCGCTGCTATCTGTCCTGCGACGAGAATGTCGTCGTGTCGCGACTTCGTCTGGAAGTGGGGGCAGTGCGTGGGATGGCGGAGGAGCCGCCAACTGATGAGAGAATCGGTGAATGGGAAGAAGAGTGGGTGTGACGGGAGATGCATGTCCCATGGTCGATGATGATGAGGGTGTTTCCGAATATGCGAGACTCAAGCGAGGCGATGCCGTGAATGTGTTGTTATGATCGTTCTTCTGATCGGTCTCAGACGCAGGACGATACGACAAGTATGAGTCTTTGTCAATTAGAGATTCACTCTCGCCGAGATTTGGCGCAGCAATTGGCGGGATTTTCATAGCGGCACTCAACCGGAGGAATGAAGTATCAAATTGAGTCTGGGGCTCGGGAGAACTAACGGCTGCAGAAACTGACTCCGAATCCCCGTTGTCAGCCGCTCTCTCAGCACCAGGTTCAATGTCCTTGAAAATGCTTGGGGTGATTCGACCATTCCGCAACCTCATCGCCTCTAGCAACGACTCCTCCTGCCGCGTAACAGCGATGATGCGGCTTCTTCTCTTCGCGGAGTGGAGATCACTGTACGATTGCGACGAAAGCCGGGGTCGTCGAGTGTTGTTGGCCTCTTCCGCCTGCTCTTCGGGTTCTTCAATCAAAGGAACATCAAAATGAGCAGACGACCCATACATCTTCGTGGAAACGGATGATCTGCTCATAGAGGATAGCGAATCAGCCCGCGAAGGAATAGGACGTCGTTGTGTACTGCGCGAGTCGGAGCTAACACTGGATACGTTGGAATTGGCCCGGCCCAGACGAGTCAATTGATAACCTTTGGTAGCAACTACTGCCTCGGCATGGCATATCTCTGGCTCAACGTAATCGTTTGTGGCGAAACTGTCCCGAGGTCCTCGAGATGGTGCTGCTTTTCTCAAGAGCTGCTCACCATAGTCCTCATCTGCATCAGTGCCTTCATCTTCGGATGATGACAAAGATAAGACACTATTTTTTGTCAAGTCCTTGGTGTGAAAGGTGCTACTGCTCTTTTTCTTTAACAAGCGGCCAGTCGGCTTTTGATTGGCCGAGCGTAAATCACCTTCGGACTGCCATGTCTGGAGGGAGGCGCGAGGTCGATTGGAATTTGAGGGAGGTAGTGGCTGGCGATAATAATGATTTTCGCTTCCACGGCTTCCGCGTGATGTATGGTTTGATACTCTAGAAGGAGTCCGTGACGACCTCCTGGAATCGACAGCCGAAGAAGTTTTGGCAGGTTTTACTGGAGGTTGAATTGGTTTTGTGACCGCCGGTGCTGGTGTTGGTGCTACTGGTTTGGAATGCTTCGCCTCCTTCAATGGCTTTGACTCCACACGATCGGGCTGCTTGGCATCCTCCTCATCCTCAACTTCAAGCGTTTCTCCCAAGCGGATAATCTGCTCCAAAGGCACATCAAACCAGTCAACGGCAGGCTTGCGTGTGGAAACTCGTTTTCGTGGAAATGGCGGCTCGTCTGGGATAGGAGCGGGAGCAGGAGCTTCTTTGATCGATGCCCGGACATTACTCCTGGAACGTGGCTTTGTGAGTTTGGCCGGCTGAGGTTTTACCGAGAACTCCGAGGTGACCGGCGATGGCGAATTGGTATATCGCTGAGGAGAAAGCAAAGGAGCCGCCGCAGGTTTTGGTTTAGGAAACAGCAGAGAAAGGTCGAGTCTGCTTGGTTTCTTTTTCGGTGCGTCTTCCGCTCGTCGGTCTCCTTTTGGCGTTGTTGGCTTCGCAGGCTTAGCAGGTTTAGCATTCTTAGGACTCTTCGAATTGGGGTCCAATTGCGGAAAACCAATTCCACGCATATCATCCACCACTCCAAATGCCAAACTCAGCTGGGACCGGGTATCAAATGCAAATTCGTCGAAATTCAGGTCCTGTGCAAAGCCCGCCGTCGAGCCGGGTTTGTGCAATTGCGAATTATCCATAGGCATAGGCGGACGAAAGGACTGTCTTGCTGAGGATTGATTCGATTGATAAGTTCGGCCAAGTAACGGAGACGATGCTCGCACACGGAGTTCTCGATTGAAGGAAGAATTCGCTGGATCCAACTGTTGTAAGGTAGCCTACACAAGAGACAAGACGTTAGTTTTATCAAGAACACGGCGGGTATGCCGGAAAGTTCAATACCATTCTGTTTCTTTCCGAAGCCATTCTCATTGTGCCCTGACTCGCCTTCCTAGGCAAGTTCCTTTCATCGTACATGGTAGTCTCTGCGTTGACGCTCGAAGTTCGCACAGCAATAGGAAAGGGACTTCGTAGTGATTGCCGTCCCATGGCGGGATCAGAGGATAGTCCACGGGAGATTTCTGTCTTGCGCGAGACGGTTCAGACGAACCGGGGGAAGTTTTCTGGTCGGTGAGATGACCATGTGGTTTTGTAGTGGGTGTATTCGGGGGCTTCGTCAGTCTTTCGTGGGGGTGAGAAGATATTCTTGAGTGTCAACTTGACTTGGTTGTCACTTCCCTTTGCTTCCCCTGTGCGGGCTGAGAGTTTAGAGGCGGAGAACAGACCCACGGCAGGAACTACTTTGCCTAGGAAAGCACTAGCCCGTAGTTTATTACGGCCAAGTTAATTCTGGCACGCTACGCTTAGTACGTTGACTACAGCCCGTGCGAGAGGAGGCAGTTCAATTGTGGACTTGGATGATGCGTGCCATTTTCAATTTTGTGGTCACGCATCTATAGTAGTTGCTGAGTATAGTTAATACTGATCCCAATACTTACTAACTTAGCAGTAGTATGCGGGCAAAGTGGACAGAGGTCCATCATAGAGATCGATCAGCCAAACTAGAGAACGCAAAGACTGGTCGCTAACCCGATCTGAGCTCCTATTGCTTCATTGGTAGAATAGTGGGCAGGTGCTCGCGATGATAGTATGTCGATCACGATGATAATAGTCCGCGTGGCTGCTTTCCAGTTGGAGAACCAATGCCTCTTTCTAGAACAGCACTGATGCTATGGGATGAGAAATAGGAGTCGTCCTGTCTGATAGAGCTCTGAGAAAAGAGAAATCCCCTGAACTGATTGAAATATCGGCCTAGACCTGATTGAGACGCCTCTCATGATTGGATCATGTCGGCCCACCGTACCAAAGCCACTAAAGCCACTAAACCGGAGAAAGCGCTGAGTCTGATCTCTGATTGGCTGATTTTGCCCTTAATCAAACCAACGCATGGGCGATCGCTTGTTTACTTTCCATGCAAACAAACACTGCAAACATTGCCGAGCTCATTATTTCCGTTGACTCAGTTAGCCCTTCATCCTGAAACAATCTGTTGCTTTTTCATGTTGCTTTTTCATCGTGAAACGGTCGTGATCTGCTGGCTATTATGACATGTCTCGTCATTCGATGCTAAGATGACTTGCATGTTCGTACTTGACCCTTGATGCGGGTCCACTGTCAGACTTTAGTATCCGATTTCGTGCGCTTCATATCGACGAAGAGCTGGCGATCCTTCACCCGTACTCCGTACAATCGGGGGATTAACATGTGCGCCTGATAAAAACAAATCATCGGCCCATATCCGACTTCTTACACAAGGCACACGTGTCTGACCTGTACTACGTACTACGTATGCAGGTATATTCCAAATTCTCTGATTTCAGCCCTAGCAACAGCCGCGGCTGATGGGGGCACCAAAGGCTTGACAAGTGATAAACATCGAATAGCAAGGATTTCCTACCGACTGAGGACGTAGTACGCACTCCGTGAAAAAGCAATTTTAGGGCTGAATCCACTTGATCTTTAACATCTACCGCTTCGTTAGAATGTTATTTCCACACGCTTCATTTGGAGCTGCCCTGCTTGAGCTACATTTCTCAGCCTCGACCATGGCCATGTTCTTGGGTGTTCTTTATCTCTGCGACCCAAGATCCGCTTCTTCCGACTCGCCATACGCCCGGATATGACTCAGTTGCTTGAGTCGTGTAAGCTTCTAGACCTCCGCGGTTCTAGAATTTCGAACATTCGAGCTAGTGTATGATGACATCGACTCTTTGAGTAGACGAGAATTCTGAGAAAAGCACTTGCAGTCAGGAGATCACTTGAGATGTATCTTTTAACGGACATAGGTTCAGAGCTAACCTTAGCTAACCCTAACCGAGCGCAACGTCGTGCTTCCCAAAATTGGCAACTTCCTAAAGAAAGCCCAATTGATTCTATTGTCTAGTTACAAGACCGTTTCTATCTAGGCAAACTACTTCCTCAGCTCGCTTTTCTCTACTACCACCCCCGCCAATTCCGCCAGTCCACTCGCTTGCTTGATATCAAAAATACTGACCTCCGCCTTGAGCTCCTTTGAAATCCTACTGGGTCTCGAGCGAAACAAGTGAATCAATGCCGGAGCTATGTAGAGGTTTGCGCGCCTCGATATCAGTCAGCAAACTAGCTAACTTTGAGACGAGTCCCTTGAGCGCAACTTTGGTCGGAACTGCTTCATCTGATGAATAGCCGCCCATAGCTCTCCTGTTTCGAGTCCACTTGTCACTGCCATTTGCATAATCCTGGAAGGTTATCCGATTGACTTCTTGCAATTGTCAGAATATACGTCTTCCAGTCCAGTACTTGAGCGACGCAACTCTGGGAAACCTAGGTATGCAATTTTTTCTACTTCCATGCAATATAGTCAGTTCAAAAATATCACCCATTTTACTTTCTACTCGCACTCTACAACGGCCTCGACTGGACATCAGTCGAACTAGCTGTTGCCGTCCGCAAGTATGAGGGATATCAAAATGGTGTATATGATGACTTGGGATGTAGTATAATCTATTTAGATTCGGGAGTATAGTTAATGGAATTTGATGGGTTCTTACAGCCGGGGGTTATGTTCCTCTGGGTAGTTTGATTATTAGGGCAACACGATTAGGGCTCGAGGGCCTCTGAGGGTAAATGCTTGCGATCTTCAGACCAGATAGAGACAAGCGGCAAACAGCAAACGACATCCTTCCTTTTTTCAGAGCAAAAGAAATAAGACTGCATAACATCCTGTAACTTTTGATACCTGAAGAAATTGGCACATGCCTTGTGTTACCATCAAAGTGCCACGAAAATACCGTCGAGACAATACATGTAATTACATGACTGGTATTTTTCCTTCAGACAGACGCAAAGAAGCATAATAGATTGGTGGTCAAAGAGTTCAGTTGAAACGCAATGACCAGCTGACCTACCTCACTTCATTCTCTCAACTCCTTTCTCTCAACCGGTTGACAACCGGTTGACTTGACAACTGATATTCGTTCATCACAAACATTAACCAGCAACCAGCAGAATGGTTGATAATTGGGACCCAGCAAAACCACTGGTAGCTCGCCAGCCATTCAAACTGATTTACACACTATATTATATCCTCAGTAGTGCAGCCAGCGTCCCAGCATGGGCTATTCTCTACATTATCCCCTATCTGCGGCCAGTCTCGTCATGGCCGTACAAAACAGCTCTAACCAACAAAATCTCCTATTACCTATTGACTTATTTTAGTAAAATCCGCATCTCAACACTGCAACCTATAGCACCAGGGAAAGAAAAAGATCTTTTCGTGGCTTTGAAACCGGCAAACGATGCCAAAAAGACCTACGCCGGGCTTCTCAACAATCCGCAAATCCAGCCTATGACTATCGGTGGATTCTGGGTTCCTAGTCTTGAAAAACTGGCAACTGTATCTTCTGCAACAAACAATAATTGGGTTGTGCTTCATTTTCACGGAGGTGCATATGTGCTTCTGACTCCACGAGACCCCACTGTGCAACGAGGTCCCAAACAGCTTTGCGAAGAGCTCCCAGCAGATGCCGCCTTGTGTGTCGACTATCGACTCTCATCAAATCCTAAAAGTAGTCATCCAGCTCAGTTACAAGATGCGATTACTGCATACAACTATCTCACTCAGGATCTGAATATTTCGCCGTCC
Organism: Talaromyces liani; assembly: GCA_022814505.1. NCBI lineage: Eukaryota > Fungi > Ascomycota > Eurotiomycetes > Eurotiales > Trichocomaceae > Talaromyces > Talaromyces liani. The sequence goes on from JAKLNL010000005.1 coordinate 831,050, forward strand.
AGGATTCTAGTTTCTGGTGACTCTGCTGGAGCGCATCTCGCGATTCTCTTACTTCGCCATCTTACTACTCACCCTGAAAGCGGACTACCACTACCTCGGGCGCTACTACTACATAGCCCATGGCTTGACCTAACTCACAAGGGGACATCCGTCGACAGCATGCCCGGAGGACGAGACTACATCTCCGACGCCTTCCTCCAATGGGGCGCCACAACATTCACTCCCAACGGATCACCGCGCGACGCAGAGTGCGTCAGCCCCTTTTACCATCCATTCGCCAGCACCGTTCCAATCTGGGTTCAGGCTGGTGGTGTCGAGAAGCTGTATCCCACTATCGCGGAGTGGGTTGGCAAAATGAGAGATGCTGGATCTACGATTGAGTTGTATACTATGAAGGATATGCCGCATGACGTGTTTCATTTCTCGAGTGACATGGATTTGGAGGCTCAGGCACGGGACGCTATTCGTGCTGCGAAGGGGTTTCTTGAGCGTACTCAATGATCATGTCGTATTCAGGGTTCTGTTATTACCACTCATTTCATAGTTCACTTACATGCAAATGAAGTGCTCGACTTATATAATACAATTAACACTCGAATTCACAAATCGTACTTCAATGTTCGTTCAGGATCCTAAATCCCGGATATGTATGCATGTCCAACTTAGTTCCCAAAAAGAGGGGTCAACCCCAGATTGTCGCACTCGTGTAACGACACCGTACTGGTAATCCAATTACCCATACATACCCAGTACCCATACATACCCAGTACCCAGTGCATGACGATCTTACGCTCACCGAGGTATGACAAAGCATAAATCCAGGGAAATGACTGCATACGCATTGCCAAGCCAATTCCCCAGGGTCTATGTATTCAAATCATTGAGCAAGGAACCTCATCCCCGCCCTCCCTGTCACTTGCAAGCCACATCACTGTATTTCCGAGGGCTTTTGACTGACCTGGAATATTGAACGGGGTTGCTTTTCCACGCCAGTTACATCACCCGTGCTCTCAACAATTCGCTGGAGGAATGGTGTTCATGATATCTGCAAAGAGCATGTTTTTACCGAGAATTATCACCGGATAGCTCAAGATTTTTGGAGAAGTCCAAATACTTACATCCAGGCTTCATAGCATTGCACCGCATTTTCCTCACTGCGTATTCAATAGCGACCGACCATGTAAACCCGAGAATGTCGCATTTGGCAGCGCAGTAGGCTGGTATGCGGCCAAGAAATGAGGGGAAGACACATTGAATACCACGCAACTATACAGCCTCGGCTGCATTCGAAAGGTACATAGACAATCAAATAAAAGAAAAGCAGATTTACAGCATTGGTAATTTGCTAGAGCCAGCAATACGTACTCGAAATGTTGAGTATATTACCCCGAAATCCATGCCCATCTTCGTCCTGGTTCGGGAATTGGGTCGTCTCGAACTCGGTGGCCAGGATCGTAGTTACGTCCACCGCGCTGACGGGTATCTAGACTCAGCGATCTGCGAACCTTTCCAAATAAGGAGGGAGGGACATGCAAGCTTTTGTTGTCATGCATTGGAATACGTATCCAGAATTCCCTGCCCCGCATTGTTATGTAGGAATTCAGTTTCAAAACATACCTAGGTATCCTTGTTAGCTCTTTTTTTTCTCGGGATACTAAATCAAGGCACAGAAGAGAAGTAGAAGTGTCACAAACAAATAACTACTCGAGTATGGTAATAACCCCTGCTGGCGCATTATAAGGCGCCGAAGCACTTCTAGTGACCCTCAAATTTGACAAAGGAATTTTGATTGATATTGCATGATACTCTTGCGATTCTCAGTAAGAAGGATGGTGGATTACAAATGCTGATTACTGTCAGGCTCATATTTTGTTTTAGGGCTTATACTAACATGGCTGATTGATAAGATCCTGAATCTGATTGATATGCATATTATACAATTGAGAATGAGCAGCTTGCCATTTTTATTGCGTCTTTCGGGAGGCGCAGGTACGTCGACTAGAAGTAAAGACAATCATACCAGTGGGAAATCTCATTTTATCTGTCTTCGCTCTTGGTTAGGTCTTTTATGTAGAGCTTATGATATCAGGCTACAGAGGCCGTTCACGTGATAGTTGTGATCATGACTGGCACCGTTCATTGCATATTCGAGGATCTAGATATGGAAAGATAGATATCTGGAAGCTGCATCAAACGGACACTCTAGTCAATAATCTGGTCTATCAATAGCTTAAATTTAGAAATGGGCTTCCATCTAGTTATTCTACTACAAACTGTGCAAACCCCAAAGATCACCCGATTGCCTAATCGAGATTGATTAGGGCTTGATCCACAGCTTATCTCAGTCCCCACCACCACAAGGCGACCAACGAGACAGTTGATAGGCTTGATTCGAAACCACACAAGAATCCTTTCAAGCAAGTTATTGCACTTTAGAATCGTCATATGTAGAAGGAAAAGAGAAACGTCGGACGCGATGAAAAGTTGAGAAATTACGGTAAATGGAATAGTTTCTACGGTGTAACCTGATATGTACAAGTGTAAGAGCTTTTGATCAATGAAATGTCAAGAAATGGACGGTGTGGGTCTGTCGGCGACGAGAGCTCTCGGGCCCGGGTATAGAAGCCCTAACATGAAAATCTGGCTATTCTCTGTGTATATAAAAGGTGGACTTCAGACTGTGATCTGGACATTTGCACTGGAATAAATCACTTTCTAAAGACATTTTATCTCTCGAAGTGACAGCTATACTCCTTCTCATATCTGCTAAGTCGCTCTCCAGACCGGAACAATGAGTCGAGCTCTATCACCAACGAACAGCACTCAGTCTGCTCAAGAAGATCTTGAAAAGCAAGACAAACCCTCCATAGGGGCACCTTCTCATCCCCAACAAGGCAAACCTCCTGGACCACCAGGCGGCCCACCCGGCAGCCAATACGCTCCCCGAACCACCAAATTCTGGATCATCATGCTATGCAACTACCTCTCCCTCTTCCTCGTCGCCCTCGACCGCACAATCATCACAACCGCCATCCCACGCATAACCGACGAATTCAACAGTCTAGGCGACATCGGCTGGTACGGCTCAGCCTACATGCTGGCCAGCGCCATATCCCAGCCCCTTTTCGGCCGCATCTACAAATTCTACGACATGAAATGGGTCTTCATGACGAACACAGTCTTGTTTGCGGCTGGTTCTGCGCTATGTGGTGCTGCGCCAAACTCCAAGGCTTTTATTGCTGGTCGCGCTATTGCGGGGTTTGCTTCGGCGGCGATTTTCTCGGGGTCGATGCTTATTGTTATTCCGTTGGTGCCTTTGCATAAGAGGCCTATGTTTCAGGCAGTGAATGGTATGATATTTGGTGTTGCCTCTGTGTTGGGTCCGTTGATTGGTGGTGGGTTTACTGATGGTGCTACTTGGCGGTAAGCTCTTCCCACCGAAGGATGGATTTGAAAGTCCTACTAACACTGTTTTCGAAAAGATGGTGCTTTTATATCAACCTCCCCATTGGTGCAGTAAGTTGGACCTTCATGGCCCTTGTTTGGCACCCAGCAAAATCAAAGCGCGAACCCGCCTCTATCGCAAAGCACATCAAACGTCTTAATCCTTTGGGCATGTCCCTTCTCGCGCCGTCCATCGTCTGTCTGCTTCTGGCTTTGCAATGGGGAGGATCAACCTACGCCTGGAATAATGCTCGCATAATCGCTTTGTTTGTTGTGTTTGGTGTCCTCTTTCTAGGCTTCGTCGCTGTGCAGATCTGGAAACCAGAGACGGCGACGATTCCGGCTCGTATCATCAAACAACGAAGCATTATTAGCACGGCCGTATACATCTTATCGGTGTATAGTACTATGATGATGCTGATATACTATATCCCTATATGGTGTAAGTATCCCCTAAGCCTTCTATCGCAAATAATACTGACAATTTATAGTCCAAACCGTCAAACTAGTCAGCCCCGTCAAATCAGGCATCTACACAATCCCCCTCGTCCTCAGCATGGTAGTCTCAGGCTTCATCTCCGGCTTCATGACGCAAAAGATCGGCTACTACGTGCCCTCCATGTACATCTGTCCCTGCATGCTAGCCGTCGGCACAGGGCTTATGTCAACCTTCACCATCTCCACCGGCTCCTCACACTGGATCGGCTATCAATTCATCTGCGGCTTTGGCCTTGGTCTCGGAACCCAAAACGCTTCGTTGGTCATACAACGGATCCTCCCTATGGCCGACATGTCAATCGGGTTCTCGCTGTTACTGCTTCTACAGCAACTCGGTGGCGCCGTGTTTACGTGTATCGGTGAGACGGTGCTAAATAATGTGCTTATTTCTCAACTTGCTGGTGTGCCCGGTATAGATGCCAATGCGATTGTGGATCAGGGCATTACGGATTTGGTTTCTGTGGTACCGGCGCTGTATATGGTTGATGTGCAAAAGGCGTATAACAAGGCGTGTACGAGGATATTCCTGGTTTGTATGGGGTTGACTTTGGTGGGTGCAGTCAGTTCTTTGGGATTGGAGTGGAAGAGTATTAAAAAGGGGAAGAATGGGCCGGGTAGTGGTTCTATTGATACCGTTTCCAGTGACGAGAAGAGAAAAGATGATAAGAAGGAGCCGACAGAAGGAGGCGTTGAAAAATGAGCAGCTGGAATCGTATCAGTTGAACTTGACTCACAATTTACTATGCTTATTTCTCTTGTACTGCTATATAGATACCTCGATAGACTCAAAAAGATTTCCCCGTTGTCAACACTCCTCCGCAGCCTTTGAGAGAATACGAACCCAACTAGGTCTTTTTGTTTTACCACGGAATCTCGTTTCCAGTCATGACATCGATAAACTTTCCAGACATGCCTTCTCGCGTGGCTTCAGATACCTAACAACAGTCAGTAAGACAGACTTAATGGACAACTTGATACAAAACATGCCAGCTGAAAGATCTTATTAACCGAAGCTTCCACATCCGTCGGCGGCTCAGGCACATTAACAGCATCAGCATACGCCTGCCCATTATCCGTCTTGACCCATCTACCACGATCACAATCAGCCGAATATCCCAAGCGCACGAGAAGGTATACTCACCCCGGATGAATAGTAACAGCAACCAACCCCCTATTCTCCTCATGCATCTTCCTCAGAAAATAATTCCCCGCCGCTTTACTTGCTCCATATCCGCCACAGGGCGTAAAATCAACATACATCAACGACCCAAGCACCGAACTCACAAAAATGAATTTCGGATTCGCAGATTTTTCTAACAGATCTTTCCATAGTTGTTGATATAGCTGCACCGGGCCGAGGGCGTTAACGCGATAGAATTGCTCCAAAGCGTCGATGGATGCGTTCAGGAGAGTGTCAAAGGGTTCGCCTACGCCGGCGTTGGCGATTATGATGTCGATTTTGCTGACTCCGTTTTCGGGGGAGAGCAGTGAGTTGCGCAGAGCGATTGCGTCGGTTGTGGAGGCGCTGTCGAGCTTGTAGATGCCTTGCAACGTACCTGGGTAAGATGGAGGAAGGGCGTTGAGGATGGTGGATGGGTCGTTGGTGCGTGCGGTGAGGATGACGCGGGTCTTGGGTTGGTTGAGGTAGAGCTTTGCGAGACCGAGACCGAGGCCTGACGAAGCATTAATTAATTTGTTCAAATGGGGCATCTCAAGTTGAAGGGATGAAAGGGATGAGATGAAATGGTACTTACCTCTGTTCGCGCCAGTGATGAGGATCACAGTTTCGTCAGACATGATGCTTAACGTTCGAGTCTGATGATACGAAATACTTTTCCAACTTGATGATATTAAACTAAGTATATGATCTGATTTTAGACGATGATATTCAAGACGAAATCAAGTAAGAAGATAAAAAGGAGAAGAGAAGAGAAGATACGAGTGAGTCTGTGGGAGAAACGCACTTATAAACACCCCACTTTAGACCAAAATTTAGCCCCAGAATTCGTTACGACTCAGCCAAGTGTACAAGAGAATTGACTCATCGAGGTCTACAGAAACTCTGTTGATGAAGAATACGAATAATTTATAGTGGCATGATCTATTTTGAACCTAGCAGCTGTACTAAGAGTCTGTTGATGCTCATGCCAGCACTGCGAGAGCCGTTCGCTAACCATCGTATCCTAAACCACCCACCATGAGAGCAATTTCCATGATCTTCGATAACCAAGAAAGGAAGAGAGAAGAAAATAAAAAGTGACTTGTACACAAAGAAAGAAAAAGAGTGTGCAACTAAGCAAGAAACCCCAAGAAAGGGACAATAACCACGAGAAAACCTTAGCCGGAACAGAGTCGATTAGGGCTAAATTTCCTATTCGGGCTCAGCTTCGGCCCCCACGGAAGTTTTTGTCACCTTCCTAAAAGGTCCGATTAGGAAAGTAAAAATTCAACACACAAGCAAAAAGGTAAAAAAGCAACCATCACCATCGGCATCCCGTGCTTAAGACAAAGGTTTGTAGGTGAAGCAATCAACACAATCTAGAATCTTCCAGATTTGCTGATTCTCCGCTGCGCCGTTGATGGACATCTCCGCCTCAAGCGCGCCCCAGCTAGCGGCATAATTGATGATTTTGCTTTGCTGATCTGGATGCAAGATGTTGTTGACGCTCATTGATTCGGCGATGATGCGTTGCCAGAGATGTAGTGGGAGGCCAAATTTGTATTTGGAGCGGTAGTTGCCCGTCGTCATTTCTGTGGTCGATTTCTTGCCGCTGCGACCAGAGGGAGAGGACCCAGCTGTATGGTTGTTGCCGTTGGTAGCAGATTTGGCGCCATTTTTGGAGACATGCTCGAAATCCGAGTCTTCTTGTATTCCGTAAGGATAGTTTGGCATTGCAGGAGCGACTGGTGGAGGGTTAATCTTTATCAACGGATTTTCGGATTGACGATGCATGGCCGGGAACATGACGTCGAAATTCGACGAGCGAGGATCAAACCTGAACGAAGAAATGAGTGCCCCGCGCGGAGGAGGATTAAGGTGTTGTCGAAGGGTCAATGGGTCTCCTGGTACTATCGGGCATCCTGGAGCTGATACTGGCACACTCAAAAGTGTTGGTGTTGGATCGATTGGCGATCCAGGATGACGTTGGCGAGGTTTCACTACCTCGCAGTGCACCGAGGTTCCTCGTACTGCTGTTGTAGGATTATTTGGTGGTGATCGTGCTCGTCCTCGGGTGACTTGGGTTTGCGCTGAGGCTAGTCGTGCCTTTCTAGCTGCCGTCAATTCATCCTCAACTGGCCGTGGACGATTCTCATAATTGAGCAGAATCGCTCGGGAGACAGCCAACATGCGCAGCGCACAATGCCACAGAACAGATCTCCGAAGTCCCTCAGTAGCCAAAACATGGATCCGCTGTTGACTAATGGTGCGACCAAGATTGATTGTCAACTTTTGGCGGTGTCGACGACGACGTTCACGTTCCTCCTGAGCACGCTCAATTTCTTCGTAGTCAAAATCCATGTCCAGACCATCGAAATCTTCGGCGAGTTCGTCCTCGGAATTGGCTTCGGCTGTGGTTTCTTTGATCTCCTCTGTGAGTTGCATGAGACGGTGTGATAGGACGCTGAGATTCTTGTTTGGCAGCCAGTAGATTCCACAGCGGCCCTGCTCGGTTGGCGGGAGAGAAGGTGGTTTGCCTCCTGGTAGGAATGACAAAAGGTTTTCTGGGGCGCGATGGAGTCTAAGCATCTCGGCGAGGTGGACGATGGCGCCGTTGGTCATGTTGACTTCTTGAAGGATGAGATATGGAACTGAGCGTAGTCCGCGGGTGCAGGCGTAGCGTCGAACTTCTGCGTCGGTGTAAGTTTGGTGTTTGGATCCAGAAGCCTGGGATGAGCCTGTACGGTGTCTGTCAGTTCTTTCTTATAATCATACATATGGAGTCTCTCGTAACCAACCTCTTCGAGCCACCTTCGTTCCCTGACCAGCACCACCAGCCTCATCATCACGTTCAGTGGAGTGCTCCCGCATCAAATCCTCAGGAACATCCCCATCTTCCTCCTCCGATTCCACAAGCTCCACAAAATCAAGCTCACTGCGAATATACACCCTTGCCAGTAACTCAATACCCCACGTCCCCAACGAATTCCCACTGAAATCAACCTTCTTCAACACGCAGCACTGTCCAAATGACTGCAGGAAATACTTCCATTTCTGCGCATCAGAGACCGTGACGATGTTAATCTCATTGTCCGAAATATCGAGTTCCTTGAGATCCCTTGCGCTGAGCTGAATCACTTTTGCGAGTTCCACGAGCGCGTTGGCGGTCAGACAGTTTCCTCTAAGGCGTAGTTCTTGCAACTTGTTGATTCCCTGGGGGTATTCGGGGCTTGTAGACTGCAAGGCGATACGGAGATCGAGGATAAATTCGTTGAAGCCGTCGTCCGTGAGTTCTTTGCCTGAGACGTCGATTTCGAGAATTGGGTCGCGGATTTTGAAATTTGGGGTTGAGGGGATGCGTTTGTTCTAAGACATGTTAGTAGATTTGACTTGAAGAGTAGATGAAAATAAATTACCAGATCCTTTTTCACAGCTAGACCAGCTTTGACACCGCTGATTTTTCGCTAGGTTTTGTCAGCGAATACACAACGCGTTGCTACGAAAGGACTTCACTCACAGCAATGTAGTTTAGTCGTGCCATATTGTGCTGTAGCAGAGGACTGATTTGATCTCCTAAAAAAAATGACGAAAATGTCAACAGACTGGATGTAATGACCAAAAGAGGAAGCAAGAGATAGGAGAAAAGCAAGGATAAGACCGACAAGAAGATATCCCAACTCTCGCCAATAGGAAGATCGCTGTCAGTGTCAAACACCCAGACAGAGAATGAGGTAAGAAAGCAAGAGGAAGACCCTTATCAGATAGAAACAAAAGACAGAGAAGATGAGAAAGATGAAGAGGAGGGGAACTTATAAAGATCTTGCGCCCAGCCAGTCAGCTTTGTTTGAAGGTGACGTCTTCCTTCAAGTCCAAACAAATCAGTAAACAAAATTCTGCAAGAATAGGATCGAGAAGGAAGGGAGTGTCCAGTAGAGGAAAGAAGAGAATTGAAATAGACGGGACTGGGCTCAAATGTAATATCAAATCTTGACTGGGCGTTTGTTTTTTATACCCAGTAGGAGGAAGCCTACCCAGGTACACTAGAAAAAAAAAACACCGCGTCCAAAATATCAATCTCACGAGCACAGAGATAAAGGAGATTCGAGAAAGAGCTGGTGGTATTGTCATTCGTTTTTCTCAGTGGTATTGTCAAGAACTGATTCTATCAAACAACGACCTCGATATCGTTTGAAGGCAATGAAAATCGATTATAAAAATGAACACGAGAAGATATCAAACCGGTTATTGGGCTCGATAATTGTGTTCTTGCATAATAAGATTATCAATGGCATTTGACGACCTATATATGCCTCTAAGTTATCTACCACGCTTTTTATCGAGGTTGAAAATCGTGGCTACTAATAAAACCATGGGAAACCACAGTTTCTTAACACAAGTCATGATTGATAAATAGTTAAGCCATTGGACACGATTTGAAGTGCTTAGCTTATTGCTAAATGTACATTGGTAAAGTAAAACATTTCCATCGTGTGGTTGATTAGGTAGCTCTCGAGGTATCTAGACACTTTAGGTGGCATTTTGCTCTAAACTACCTCAAGACTTCTGTGTCGTACTTTAATGTCTACGCCTAATGACCAATGCCACAACCATTCAGATGAAATTTCCATGCTTTTGAATTGCATAATCAATACACTTGTATAAACGGATCGCGCCCTGCTTGCAAATACATGGCTGAAAATGCTGAAACAGAAAAAAAAAAAAAAAGATCCAACACATACAGTAAAATGGATAAAAACACATAAGATATCGTGAAATAAAGGTGATAAGTGATAAAGTGATAAGACTCCAGCCTCTTTGTATGCCCATAGACAGTATAAAATAAAAAGATGCTTGTGATCAATATGTAATGCTCGCAAGACTTCAAGGATATCGGGGAAACGTTGCATGTCGTAACTTTGCGCAAGCCCGAAGAACCAAACACCTGTCAATCAAAGATGCCATTTGAGAAAGAGAGCAATACCGCCCACGCTATGCAATATGCAAACCTGAAGATGAAGAGAAGTTTGATAGTCATGAAGGGGTATCATGTCTAGTGATATTGTGCCAAAATCCGTCGTATACTGTTCGAAGATTCGGCTTGTGTAGTTGAAGATATACATATAGTGCTTATTCGGTAGCATCGTAATCGTCTTCATCGTCGTCATTGTCAAGGGAAAGGCCAAAGCGGTCGACCAGTATGCGTTTGCCAAGTCGGTATTCAGGAACACCATCTCGGAAAGCACCAAAATCGAGGACCTTTCTAGAATTAGTCACAGGATAGATTAAAAGGAATGGATAATTAAGCCTACCTCAATATAAGTCAAGCCATCTCGCTGAACAGCCGCCACGCAAGTGCGCTCATTGAATCGTACTTGCCACACCCCACTGAGGTCTCGAAGAAGGTCCTTGACGCATTCGCCGTTGCGTACATTCCACATTTTGAGCGTTCTGTCGGATCCAGAGATAATCTTTTCGCCGTCATGTTGGAAACAGGTAATGGCTCCAGTGTGAGCGGTTAGTGTGTTCTTGCACTGACCGTTCTCTGGATCCCAGATTCTGAGTGTCGAGTCGGCCGCTCCAGAGACCAAACGGTCACCCTTGAGATCCAAGAGACCTACGAGTGATGTATGGCCTTCCAGATTGTAGAGCAAGGCCCCGGTGTCCAATGACCAAACTTTGACCATGTTGTCCATGGAGCCACTGATGCAACGGTTTCTCTCCACATCCAAAACAACGCTGTAGACTTTGAGAGTATGGCCTTGTAGTCTGTGCATACATTCTCCAGTCGAGATTTTCCAGACTCGAACGGTGCAGTCGTAGCTTCCTGAAACCAAAGTGTCTCCGTGTGCCGCGATGGCGCGAACAGAGTATTGATGACCAGACAATGTACGTAGGAAATATGGACAATCGGTGTCTTCCGCATGGGAACTGGCGTTGAGATAATAAGGATCTGTCGGCTTTGGCAACTTCCAAACACGGAGATTGGAATCGCGCGATCCTGTAATGATAAGTGGTTCCTTGGGCATCATGATTGAAGACCCATCAGGATTCTTGCCAACTTCAGCGGGAAGCAAAATCTGCAGACATCGCACGGTAGATGTGTGGCCGTGGAATACCTGCGTACACTTGGCCTTTTCGATATCCCACACACGCACTGACCTATCCGTGGAACCAGAGACAAGTGTATTCTCGTGATACTCCAAAGCCCAGACGCCGCCTTCATGACCTTCGAGGACAGACCGTAAGGCACCAGTCTTCGTGTCGTATACATGGATCTTGGTGTCATCGCTACCGGTGAGTATTTTTTCCGAGTCGAACTGGAGACAAGTGACGACATGTCGGTCATGAGCACGGAAAGCCAGGTGCTTTGGCTTCATGTCGGAGCGCATCCAGCTTTTCTGAATAGAAAGGTGGCGTCGATAAAGCGTCTTATAAAGATGTAAACTACGAAGTGAGCTAAGGCCAACGTCAGGATAGGGAATGGCAGCGGCGGCAGCATTCGCAGCGGCAGTCGGACCCTCAATAAGTGAGACCTCGTTGATCCAGTCTGATTCCGAGGCTGGAGATCCCATCCTGTGAGATGACGTCAACTTACGCCTGGCGGTCTTTCGACTTGGGGTTCTGTTGGCTTTCCTCTTTGAGCGACGAGGAGAAGTAGGGTCCAAAGAAAGCGAGTTGGCTAAGAAATTTGACGAAAGATTCGATGTTTGGATGAAGTAGTCGGTATTGATCTTGACGTTTGTAGATAGATCCTTTTCGTAATCCTCCGGTCCGTTAGGATACTGCCAACCCCAACCTTCTCTAATAGCCTGCTGTAATTCGCCAGGTGGGAGCTTGAATCCAGCAGTCTCAAACAACTCCTTCCAATGCCGTTCGTCGGAATTGATAATATGACGCCATTTCTTGGAAACCTGAGAAGCACGGCACATGGTCTGATAGTCGAAATACTTCACAATGTTGAGGGTCAGTTCTGCGGGTAAAAGAGCCAAGAAGTCGCACTTCAACGCAGGGTTGACGATATCGGCCACAAACTGGAGCGTAGGTTTAGGACAGCGTTTCAAGAGCTGATACATCATATAAGTTTTCATCTCGTCTGGTATAGCTTCGAAGAATTCCAGCGTGCCCGGAATATCCATCAAGGACGTGGGCCGTGGCTGAAGAGCGATGTCATTCGTAGATGTTTGACTGCTAGACACGTTGCGCATAGTCTTTTGCCGGAGGGTGTTGGATAGAATAGGGACATGGTTATCTAAGCTGGAGTCTGTATCTGTTCCTTGGTCGTCTGGAAACTCAAGAAAGTAGTCTGGGTTGTGAGTATTCATGGCGGTTACTGGAGATAAGCTCGGGCTGGGCAGGCACATATCTTGACCGAGGACCGAACCATGAGTAGACAGAGCGGTTGGAGCAGTCTGTTGAAACGGCTCTGATTCTTGACTTCCTTCATTCTCCGCAGCGAAAGGTTCACCAGATCCATCGTCTTCTGTAGCCGACTGAGGATCATGGCCATTATAATCCGACAAGACACGCGTCATAGAGCTCGACTGATCTTCAAGTGCTGGAGTTGCCTCGACTGGACTCTGATGTCGAACACGGGTTTTTGAAGCGAATGACTGACTTGGAGTTGAAGTCTGGGAAAGAGCGACGTCGCCTTGAGAGGATGCGGCAGAGGTTACAGACTGTCCAACTTTGTCTGTGTGAAGTCGCTTTCTCAAAGCAGCATGTTGATCAAAGCGAAAACGAGTGGTTTCGGTTTCAGGGGTGGCTAGGCCGGCCACTGACGAATTAGTGGCGGAGGCAATCCCTCCCAGGCGACTCTTTCTTTGTTGCCCACGAGAATCCAAAGGAACCATTAAAGACCGTGTGCGTCTGCCAGATGCTTCAGGATATGTAAATGGGGAAACGGCTCGGCGTTTAGATGCTGCTACACTCGAGGGACGGGGGATAGAGGCACGAGGGCTGGCGTTCTGACTGGAACCATCGTAGCCTGCAACTGAGGTAAGTACCCCCTTTGATGACTTCAAAGCGACATGTTGTTCATGTAACTACAATCGTTAGTTGAAAAACACCGTATAAAGAATCAAAGTCTGGGGCGAAACACCACTAACCTCATGTAGAGCGGCATCGGTATCTTCTGGTTCGTTAAAGACCACAGACTGGCCATCAAGTTCGAACTGGAAATTTCGTAGAGCGGACGGAGTAGGGTACGAAGCAAGAGGATATAATTTGGGGTTGAGCTCGCGAGCCGAGCGTGGAGGATTGAGAATAAGAGGAGGAAAGTTGGTGGTGGTGGTTGTAGTGGTGGTGACGACGGTGGTGCGGGTAGCCGGAGCAAACGAAAACTGACCGATGCTGGGAGCTGCCCTGACGGTGGTTGTGACATGTTTCTCTACCTCTCGTCTGCGAGTGGACTTTGAGGACGTTGGTCGAGACGTATGATCAGAAGGACCTGGGATTGGTGACGCGTCTCGCACTCGAGATCGCGAGCCGGACACCTCCATTGCGTTGAGCGGCGATATTACCGAGCGTAGGATAGAGACGGGTTGTCGATGAGTACAGTGATCTCAGGGTTGGGGTGATATGTGCATCACAGGAATGGAAGTTGTAGGTGCAGACACTTAACAGTGAACGATGAGTAAAGCAGTTGCTTCCACAGAGGCACTAGCCACAACGCCCTGCTGGCGAGATTATGGCCGGTCTCGCAACTAGATGGCCAAAGGAGACATTCTGGAATGATGTGGTCGATGAAGTAAGATGATTGATCACAGGGCTGTTGATGATGATTGGAACACTGGAAGATAGTAGAGTCCGAGATACAGAGAGAACTGAGAGAAGGCGAGAGAGTGAGGTGAAGGCGGAAGGTGGGAATCGTCGGGTGAGTGGACACAGGGCAGGCAGTGGGCGGGCGATAATACAATTTAATCTGGAAGGCGGGATGGCAGCCTGAGAAATCAGGACGCAGCTGGGGCGGGCCAACCGATGGACCCACTGGAGGCGACTCTCTCTCTTTACAAAACCCTTCAGTATGTACTCCATGGTAATGTCTCTACGTATCATTATGTTCATTTTGAACTAATGTATTCATATGAGCATATACCAGATCTGTTCTTGCTACTGGTAACTGGTCTAGACACTCCCAAGTAAACCCAGGCCGGCTCACCATCGCCTTGTTTTACTGTCAATGATCTTGTTTTTCATTTCAACCGCATCCGACCCTTCTCCCTTCTGAACCTTGCCCTGCGTCTACAGAAACGAATAGCGTCCGTTTATTCCATGGGTCCCTCCGCATACTACTATCTCCTTGAGTCTTTATTCCAACAACCAGGAAGGCAAATGGCCATGGCGAATCTGAAATCTCAAGATTGTACTATGTATGAAAAACGGGGAAATGAGTGGGCCGGACCGGGAGCCGAATGGGTCGCTGACGCCTCTCCTACGGAGTGCTACACTATGTACTCCGTACCAGGCCAGCTGTTTGAAACGAGAAGCCGAGTTTTGCGGCGCTGCTGATTGTCTCACCATTCTTTTTAGGCTTATTCTTCTTTTGTTTCTGTCTTGATCGAATGGTATCGGCAGTCGTCGGGTATAGCCGAGTCAGTCGCATGTGGTGTGCATGCAGTTTACCGGACAAACATGATGGAGATGGGGTACAACTTTAACATCTCAATACGTATGTATGAGTGAATCCACGAAGCGAGGATCATGGCAATATCGGCTGCATAGTCATTTGGAAATTTTATCCTCTCAACGACATGACGTTGGGGATGGCCACCAACCTCGATATTCCTCGCTTCCCCACTGATGAATCAGGAAATGTTGTCACTCATGAGAGGGCTAGCGAAGACTAAGACCAGCCCGAACCTGGGATATCCAGCGGCCGCTACTGCTAGTCCGGAGTCTGGAGTTGGCTTTGGACGTGACTGCCGTAAAAAGTCGCAAGACAGTTGACCTGTTCTGTCGTGCCCTGTTTGATACGATGGAGCCTCCCGGTGACGTCGTAAGTAATGTGCCGAGGTGGACGATGTGCTCCTTACTTCAGTATCCTCAACGCTCAGTACACTGTCTCGCAATGTTCTGTCAATGGTCGACTGTACTCTATAGTAGGTATATAGTAGGTAAAGAATAAGAAAAGCCATCTTATAAGATTCAAGATCAGAAGCTGCCAACTCATGCAAAGCTTTGATTGGCTTAAATTGGGGGTAAATTTAGTGTGGGGCCAAGCCTCAAAAAGTTTAGCCTCAGGCGATAAGGCTTTAGCCGATAGGTTATCAGCCCAGGCACCCTTTGCTTTACTTTCCGTCCATACAACACCATCACTGCTTGTACATACTCAACCTTCACAAAGAATATTCTGTCCGCTGTACATATTTGTTTCGTTCTAAGCGTTTATTCTGAAAACTCCACAATAATGCTCCGCCGCCAGAAATCATATCACTCCCTCCCCCCTGAAGAACCCTCCAACGCGCCCTCCACCTTCAACGATAAACTCCCTTTACCAAAACTCATCGTCTTCGATCTCGACTACACATTATGGCCATTCTGGGTCGACACGCACGTCAGCGCCCCCGTAAAACCCAAAGACAACAATTCGCGCTGTGTCGATAAGTACGTCTCCTTTCCTTTATAGCATTGACCTTGAATTCTGACTGTTGAAGATGGGGAGAATCATTCGCCTTCTACCCCGCCGTGTCCTCAATCCTGCACAGCGCAAAATCGCAGAACATCCCTCTCGGAATCGCCTCGCGAACCCACGCCCCCGACCTCGCACGCGACATGCTCAAAGCCCTCCACGTAATACCAACATTCACCGACAACCCCGCCGCGCGGGACACACGACGCCGAACCGTGCGCGCACTCGACTATTTCGATTACATCCAAATCTTTCCGGCTGACAAAACGCATCATTTTACACGGATACAACAAGCGTGCAATATACCGTTCGATCAGATGTTGTTTTTTGATGATGAGGCGCGCAACAGGATTGTGCAGACGGAGTTGGGGGTCACGTTTTGTTTGATCAGAGAAGGAATGACCAAAGAAGAGGTTGATAGAGGGGTGTGGGAGTGGAGGAGGAATTTTGGGATTAGACCAGGGGATCAGCCGGGGGATTTGGAGGAGAGGGAGGTCAGTCGATTTGATGAATAGAATATCAGAGACATGTATAGATTAGATGGATGTTTATGACGTTGTATATAGGCATAGCACGATACAACCATAAAGGTGAGCATTTCTTGACTGGTTGTTGCAAATATATTTTCTATTTTACTCTAAATAAGAATTCTACTTGTGGAGTTTTTTTCCAACTTGGACAATGGCTGCAATATAGCTATGTCAGCTGGTAGGCATCCATATATCGACATGCGTAGCAATAGAGACGGATTTATCGTATTCTTATCGAAGTTGCATCAATCAATGGATGGTAGAATCTGGGAATGAATACGTATTATGAATTCCCTTTACGAATTCTTTCTTTCTTCTAATTTCCTAGTCAAAGTTGGGACTTTCGTTCAACACTAGCATTGATTCTGGCTAAAGTAGAAAGTAGGACTCCTCATCCGGTATATCCACATTCTCCACGCCGTGAATCCGATAGAAACGTAATATCTTCTTGACATTCAACTGCAAACACGCCTTCTGCTTCGGTCTCAGCGACGGCCCTGCCTGCACAATCCACCTCAACTTGGGCAACAACAGCATTGCACCAATAGCGGCAATGGCATACTTTTCATCGACACAGCCTGTCTCCTTCCTTTGCGTATCGTCCTCGTCCTCGTCCGAGTCCGAGTCTTCCTCGTCGTCATCACTGATCTTCAATCGGCCAATGTAGTAGACGATTGAAGCACAAACTTCATCAACCATCTGCTCACAGATCTGATCCGCCGCTGCCGCCTGCGAATACAAACGCAACAACGCCGCGCATCGAGATATGATGATATTAGCCATGATCCTCAAATAGCGATAATGATTCCAATCCTGCGCTACAGCTAGCGATGGGTACCTATCCTCCCAGTCCGGATAGTTTGGATAAAAGTCTGGGACTGCCTTTTTTGGCTGACAGCTTGGAGGAACATAATCCGGCCAGCGCATAAGTTCGCCATCGGCTTGCTCGGCAAGTTGCATGAGTAGTGTAGTTCTTTGGACGTCGAAGCCGGAGCAGAGGTTGAGATTTTCTATTTGTAGACGCAGTCGCGCGAGGGATGCCGAGATTGAAGCTAGGCTGTTGGTAGGTTGCATGTTGCAAGGTAGAGGAAGAGATTTGGAGAGATCAAGTAGTTCTTTCACTGTCTCGGTTTCTCCGCCGAGGACTACTGCTGCCTGCCGAGATAATGAGTACTTGATTCAGACTCATCGAAAAAAGAGACTTACAAGTCGGAAATAGTATTGGTGCAGACAGAATAGAGAGATGCTGCTATCCAGTGACTCCGGTCCGCGATGTTGTAATAATTGTGCAAGACCGACCCAATGAGTCTTTACCGGCGATCTGTAATCCTTGACGCTGCTGAAGTTCTACAGACAATTAGTAAGATTAACTTCATCTGCTCAACTTCCCAACGGTAGGAACTAACCTCAAACATAGACAACAACAAAACAGTCAATAGTGTAGCATCAGATTTACTTTCCACCGGATCCTCCAATGCCGCTCTTGCCAACGACACAGCAGCCGCAAAACTAGCCTCTGCATCTTGCTCCATCGCTCTACTTTTCGAGATAAATGAATAGAATCTATTGTAGACAGCGGACATGGCATGTTTAAGACTCGAGTCGTCGTCAGATTCATTCATGATTGATATGCAGCGTTCTAGACAGTCATCTGAAGTTGAGTCCCAGCTGAAGTGCACGCTATCGTATGACGCTATATGGGCTGTCTTGAAGAGGAGAATAGCTGCTTCAAGTGACGATTCATCTTTCTTGATCGATACCTTTTTTAATGGTGCTCGTTTCTGTGCTTGCGCAACAACGGGACCTGGAGATTTCTGTTTTGATCTTCTGCTGCGCGTTACCCTCCTATTACCGAGACCCGTTTCGAATCTGACTCGTGCATCAAATGTCGCTGTGTCCACGTAGCCGGTACATTTTTGCTTTGCTCGTTCGCAGCGAAGACATGCTGGTTTTGCTTCGTCGCACTGATAATGTGTCAATGAATTCAGGCTCGGGTCCGCACAAATATATATCCAGATTACCTTGACTTTGAGACGCTTGCATCTGTTGCAGCCTTTGCTTGGTCCTCCAATATTTCCCATCTTTAGAAGAGTACCCTTTTGTTATCGAGATACCGTCAACTGCACTTGTAAGAATGGTCAGGTGTTCTTTT
The DNA here is from genome assembly GCA_022814505.1 of Talaromyces liani. NCBI lineage: Eukaryota > Fungi > Ascomycota > Eurotiomycetes > Eurotiales > Trichocomaceae > Talaromyces > Talaromyces liani. The sequence goes on from JAKLNL010000005.1 coordinate 849,460, forward strand.
GAATGTTTTGTAGTTGTCTTCCTGAGCAGATGGAATGGGTCGATTTCTCCGCAGATGGCGCATTCCGATTGGCTGGCCGGTGATGCTCCGCGATAGAGCTCCCGATCTATCGCCAACATCAGAACTAAAACCTCAACATTAATCCAACGACAACGTCCCTACCCGAGTGCCTTTGCTCATTTGCTACATACAAATATCGAAACGCCTTCAAATTCCCAAACAACAATGTCATCAACATACCTCAAACCACCGCCCGCAGCCTCAACCTCCACCCAACGCCAACGTGTCTCCTCATCCTCCCATCAACAACAGCACTCAGGCCCAGCACCTCCGCCCCGCGCCCCCGTCTCCGTACACTCAACAACCACTGTCTCCGAAACAGCGACTTTCCACGGCACATACCCCATCACAATCGGCTCAGGCACCGTAATCCATCCACGTGCAAGACTCTACTCCTTCGAAGGGCCCATCCAAATCGGTGACGGATGCATAATTGGCGAGAAGACTATCATCGGGGATAATGAGCCGAATAGCAGCTCATCGACAGATGCAAGCGGCGGCATACTTACGCGCATATCGTCGTCGGTGGCGGTAGGACCCCAAGCCACAATTCGCACAGGATCATACATCCGTTCCGCCGCCATGGTCGATTCATTAGCCATCATAAACCGGAACGTAACAATCGGCGCACACACCAAGATCTGCTCCTCATGCGAAATCGCCGAGGGAGCCACAGTCGAAGATTGGGTTGTTATATGGGCCGCTGGAACGGGGATTGGGCAACGCAAACGTAGACGGTTTGTGGGCCCTGCTGCTGAGGAGCAAGGGTATTCGCATCGGCCGAATGCGAAGAGAATTGAGGACGCGAGATTGTTGGTTTTGCATAAGGAGAGGGAAGGGTTGGCGAAGATGATTAGTTTGTCCGCTAGTGGGGGGAGTAAGAGGAGGTAGTCATATCGGATCGTTCATCGGGTCAGTTTTACGAGTTACGATTTTTTTTATATATACCCTAGAAGCTACAATTGAATGTTTGCGTTGAACGACTTGTTATACAATTAAGCAGGTATGTAGGGAATTTGCTCGAATCACCGCCAACACACCGCCAACACATGGCAACTTCATACAATACATTTCCTCTCTTCACGACAAGTCTCAATTCTAAATACATCCGAAAAACGAAATCCGTTCCCCAAACACCACCCACGATCCTTGTAGATAACAACGAATTGGTCATTAATACAAAGTGCATCAAGTGCAATATATAATTTTTGTAGACAAAGGAAATTTTGACTTGGTCAATATGTTTTTTTTTTTTTTCTTTTCGTTCTTCACGATCCCCGATTGTGTCCTCCACCTCTAATTCTCTTTCCTGCACCACCGGCATCGCCACCGGCTGTCTCGCCGCCATCTTCGCGAGGACGTTTGTTACCCTGAGGAATGAACTGGCGAGCTCCAGCATTTAAGGCGCCTCTGCTGCCGCCGGGACTATCCTGAGTCTGGCCAGCGGCTTGAGGTACATTGGTCTGAACTTGTTGACCACCACGACCACGCCCTCGTCCGCGTTGCATACCAGTGCCGCGCTGGGCTTGGGCCTGACCTTGCTGTGGCTGTTGCTCCGTTTGTTGATGGCCGGCACCACCTCCGCGTCCGCCTCCTCGTCCCCGTGCAATCGGGAGCCCGGATTGGAGAGCCCTCAGTGCAGCTGGACCAGGTCCGGTATGGTTGCCGACAGCACCAGCTGGTGGTTTGGGAGGGATGGAAGCCTGTTGGTTGGGCTGTGACGCCTGGGTTTGTCCGTCCTGCTTGATGACTGCGAAAGGACTCGACACGTTCTGCGGCTGAGCTGGTTGGGCCTGAGGAGCTTGTTGACCTTGAATTGCAGCAAAGGGATTTGCTACTTGTTGAGTTGAAGGCTCTACGGCTGCAGGAGCCGCAGTGGCTGCTGGGGCTGGAGCTGGAGCCGGGGTTGCAACTGGAGCAGCAGCAGCCGCTGGAGCAATGTTGTTCGCGGCAACAGCAGGTGTCGCAACAGGTGTCTGGGTTGGCGCCGGGGCAACAGGCTTTGCAGGAGTTGCGGGAGCAGCTGGTGGCGCTTTCGCGTCTTTAGCAACCTCCCAAACCTCGCGGACAGGCTTTTCTGGCGTTTCAGTGGCAGCCTTTTGCACAACCTGGATTTTGGCCATAGCTGTCTTTGCGCGCGACTCGAGCATACTGATCTTGACAGCGATCTTCTTGTCATTCAACTCAACAGCTGATTTGACCTTCTCCTCAATAGCCTCATCTGACGCCTTCTTGAGACGCTCTCGTTCCTCTGCAAGTTTAGTCTCAAGTTCTGCTGTCGCCTCGGGACTAGGACCAGCGGCCGCAGCCTGAGCTCGAGCTTCCTGTTGCAATTGAGCCTTGACTTTGTTGACCTGGTTTTGGATGTTGCGCTTGATAATATCCTTGATGGTCTCATTCTTAGCGACAAGATCCTTTGCTTGGCTGTCTGTAAGTTCAGGCAACTCCCCTGTGTCGCCCTTTGCAGGGGTACCAGGAATAGTGAGTTCTGCAGGTGGACCGGCTTCGGTAGGTGCAGGCTGCTGTGCTTTGACATTCTCCAATTCTTGCTGGTGGTTTTTGCGAATCTCTACTAGTTTGCTGTTGAATGACTCTTTCATCTTGTCAGACCGTTCCTTGAGTCTTGTGTCAAACTGGGCCTCCTTTTCGGCCAAAGCAGCTTCCAGACGCGCAACCTTTTCTTCCAGTGCCTTGATCTTCTCCTCATCTCCCCCTGGTGTAGTTGAAGGTGCAAGTTGAGGCACGGCTGGAGTAACAGTGGCGGGCTCAACTTCCATTGACGTAGTCTGTTGCTCGGCTGGCTTAGATTTGAGTTGGCTGATTTCTTCCTGAGCTTTGGTGAGTTCCTGCTGAATAACTTCCTTTTCTTGCTGAACTGCATTCAACTCAGTTTGCTTGGCATTGATACGGCCACTGAGTTCCTTTGACCGCTTCACAAATTGTTCCGTCAGCTTGCCACGTAGCTCCGCCTTGCTGTCTTCCGCAGTCTTTGCAAGTTGTTCTGGGAAACCATCCACTTGTTGTTGCAAGGCATCACGTGCCGCAATGGCCTCGTCGCGCTCCTTCTCCAATGTTGATAACTTCTCTTTGAGATTCTCCATTTCCGTAGGATCAACGCGGTCGTACTTTTGCAAGATGTTTTCAGTGCGTTGTTGCCAGCGATCGCGGTCGGCGTGAATGAGTTTCATCTCTTCATCCTTGGTTTCGACAAGGTTTTCCAATTCTCGAATCTTGTCCTGAAGAGGTTCGATCTGTTGAATAAGTTCATCAACACGGGCCGATTTCTCTGCGAGAGCTGCCTCAGCTTGTCGAGCCTGGTTGCGCAATGTGACAGTGCTCTCTCGGAAGACATTAAGTTCGTTTAAGGTCTCAACAAGCTTGTTATGGCTGAGGCTTTGATGATCACTGTCAGCTGTTGCACGTCGTTGCTGTTCCAATTTGAGTCGTGTGTCGTCCAATTGAGACTGGGTGTAGTCCAACTGTTGGCGTAGGCGCTTGCTTTCCTGAGTAGACAAGTGGTACTGAACATCAACAATCTCCTTTTCTCGTCGTAAATATTTGATAACCTCTTGAAGTGACTCAAGACTAGAGCTCGTGCCCTCGGCTTCTTCCTCCTCCGCAGCAATGTTCGCACGGTCTCTTTGCAGAGCTGTGATCTGTTTCGTAATGTTCTCTAATTGATTGTGTAGAAGGGTGTTTTGGTGTAGCACTTCCTCACGACGTTTCTGAAGGTCCGAAATCTCTCTCTCGAAACGGTCCTTTTGTTCACCCCAGCTCTCTTCCTTCTGCGTCAGGTCTTTCTTGGCGTTTTCGGCTTGAGTTTTGACGTCGACTATATCAAGGCGCAGTTGGTTTGCTTCGGAACGGACGGTTTGCAGAAGCTTGGCAGCCTCGGCATGTTTGACAAGCTCACTTTCGTAGTTCTGCTGGGCTTGTTGGGCAATCTCAGCTTGTGCCTGCACACTCTGTTCATACGTCCTTGCATTCTCAAGTTGTCGTTCAGCTTCATCCTTGAGCCGTGAAATCTCAGCCTCATAGGTCGTCTTTTGCTCCTCCACCCGTCGTGAAACCTCTCTCTGCTCGTCGCGCAACTTGGAAAGCTCGTTGTTAGTTGTAGTAAGCTCGGATGAGATCTCCTCCACGCGCTTCTCAAGTTCTTGGATTTTCTTGTCTTTCTCCTCCACAAGTCGTTCGGTCTCTTCTTGGTATTGTTCTTGGGTCTCTGTAACCGATTGTAGACGCTCTTCCGTGGCTTGACTGATTGCTTTGTAGTCCTCTACCTGCTCCCTTGCGTGTTCCAGATCCGTCCTAGCCAACTCAAGATCGCGCTTCAGCTCTGAAACTTCGATTGCCAACTCTTGTTCCCGTGTGAGACCGCTCGTAGGAGCCTGCGGTGTCTCTGCTGTCGTTGTGGTAGGAGCAGGACCAGCACCGGGCTTGGTTTGCAGGACTTGAAGTTTCTCTTCAGCGCTCTTGAGCTCGACGCTGAGTTCGTCAACCTTTGTCTGCAAATGGTCTCGTGTCGTCTTGACAGCAATCAATTCCTCCCGAACGGAGCTGAGACTGGTAACCAGGTCATCAATACGCTTTTGAGACTGTTCGTGTTCATATTCGCGACGCAAAGCCGCGCGCTTCGCATCTTCAATCTCATCGTTCAACTTCCGTTTGGTGGACTGTAGTTCGGTCTCCAACGACTCGACGTTGTGCTGGAGGCGACGACGGCTTTCGGCATCGGTATGTTCGCGCTCGTTGAGTATATTCTGCAGGTTGGTGTTTAAAGAGTCTAGTCTGCCGCGTTCATTCCTGAGAGACTCGTTGTCGTCGATGAGTCGCTTCTCAATGTTCTTCCACAAATCCTTCTCTGCCTTGAGATTGGCGTTTTCACGTTGCAAACTATCACACATTCCTTTGGCAGCAACCAAATCCTCGGCAGCTTGCTGTGTCTTGATATCTTGACGGTTGACGTTCTCGAGCAAGTTAGAGTAACGTTTCTGAATCTCCACGTTTTCATTCTTGAGCAGGTTAAAGTTGTTCTGTAATAACTCAGCCCGCTGTGCTGCCGCGCCTAATTGACTATTCAATCGGCTAGCCTCGTTCATGAGTTCACTGTTCTTGCGAGACAGATCGTTGACTTGTTGTTTTAGTGCAGAATGATCAGTTGCTGTCTCTTGACGGAAGGTATCGAAATGAGCCTGTACTTTGCGAAGCAAGTCTGCGTAATCAGTGCCGTCGGCGGCTTGCTGTGGTATTGTCGGAGGAGCTGAACCAAGCGGCACAGACTGTGAGAAGATGGAGGAGTCCCCGCCAGCTTGGCCTCTTCGCATGAGCATACTGCGGAACGTATCCCTCTCCTTGACATAACTCTTTGTCTGCGCAGTGAGATTCATAATCTCATCGCGGTAAGTCTGTACTCGAATGCGCAATTCCTTCAACTCCTCCTGATCTTGCTGGTAAGCTGATTCCCTGTCTCGGGCTTCTTGACTCTCCATTCGGTCGCCCAGCTCCCGGAGCATACGGCGCAATGTGACATTCTGCTCCTGTAGCTCCGAAAGGTCCTTAAAGGTAGTCAAGTTCTGCGTAATAAACCGGCCTGTAGCATTGAGGGACACCATAGATTCTTCAATCTCATTACGAGCAAGCTTTTCTAGCTCATCACGATCGTACTCCTGGTCCTCTTTGGAGAGAGCAACTTCAAGGACCAAGACCTTGACCTGAGCGCTGAGATCACGAAGTTGCTGTCGAAGAATTTCAGTCTCTCTTTCATAGCCCTCGACTTGGCCTCGCCACTTCCGTGCCTCACGGGTTGCCTCATCACGTTCCTTGCCAGAAGTTTCAAGAACTTCTGACATTTCCACAACCGCATTCTCAAGCCTTGCATGATCGGCACGCAACTCGTCAATTTCGGGCTTGCTAGACTCTAGATCCTGTACCATTTCATCGAGGGTAGCCTTTAGCTCGGCATTATTGCGCTGCTCAGCTACAAGTTGGCTTCGTACTCGATCATACTCGGTGTATAATTGTGTCAAAGTCAAACCACCACGACCTCTAGACGTACGTGGAGAGAACGTACCGACCGGTGTCGATGCGCGGATTGGCGTTGAAGGTCCTCCGTTAATAGGGCCGGGGCTAAATGGCGCTCGTGTTTCTACTTGGTTCAACTTGGCTTCCAGCTCAGCGACCTTGCGTTCGGCAGCCTCCTTGTCTGAGTGTTCGGTCTCAATCTCAGCGCGGAGTCTCGAAATTTCCTCAGCAGCGTCATCCCGTGCTTTCTCGAGCGCGATCTGGCACTCTTGTACACGTTGTTTAGCAGTTGCCGCTGCATTGCCCTGCAGCTCTGCCAAGCGGTTGGCGCTCTCGAGTTCGATTCGGAGTGACTCGGAAGTTGACGTAGCATCCTCCCTAAGCGACTGCATAGTAGCAATTGACTCTTCATACTTGTGCTCGACATCATCTAACCGGCTCTTCAAGGCATTTTCGCTGCGTCGAAGTTGATCAATAGTCGAGCTAGCTTCCTCAATTTCCCGTTGAAGTTCGGCAACTCGAGCGTTCTTCTCTTTGCGGAATTTGAGGTATTCAGCGGATTTCGCTTTGAGCTCGGTCTCGAAGTATTCATTGTTTTTCTTAGTCAACTCGAGTTCCTGCTGAAGGCTCTGTTCTCGGAAGCGGGCACTTGTGGAGGCAGAGTTTGCTGACTGGAGGTTCTGTTCCGCAGTAGAAAGCTGGCGTCTGAGTTCCACGGTTTTTTGGTGAGTAGCGGTAAGCTCTTCGGACAGTTTATCGTAGGCAGTAGTCTTGGACTCGAGAAGAGCCAAAGTGTCGCGGTTGGAGCTCTCGAGAGATGATATGCGTGATTTTAGACCGTTGACCTCGGACTCATTCGAAGTAGTTGACGACTTGAGGGTCGTGATCTCAGATTCGAGGGTCGATCGAGCATTTTCTGTAACTAGTTAGACAAACCTTACGAAAACCCTTCGTGCATTACTAACCAGACTCCTGGAGGCGAGTGCGCAGCGTAGTCGTTTCGTTCAAGCCCTTTTCCACAGAACTTTTCAACACCTTGATCTTGGACTCGCTGGCACGGACGGCATTCTCCAATTCGACTTCGAGGCGAAGCTTGTCTGATTTCAGCTCATCGAATTCACGAGCTTTGATCGTGATACTCTCTAACAACTGATTAACAAGGTCGACCGTCGGTGCTTGCGAAAGTGTTGTCAATATATCCTCGGCGATACCATAATGGGAAGCGAGGAATGGAATCTCAACGGTAGCTGAAGCCATGTTGAGTTTCTGTAGCCTCAACAGGCTTCTAACAGCCAGGGAACGAATGCGATCCTATCTTAGTCGGTATTTTCTAAAGAATAAGCTTGGGGTTGTTGAGAAGCAAAGTGAGCGACGGCGCCAGACTCGGGCGCGTGTGCGGTGTTTGTTGTTAGCAACACGGCGCGCAATGGGCTACTCAATGCATATCAAGCACTGAACACAATATAGATAGTGTAATAAGTGGTAGAAAGAAAGAAAGCAAAGAAATGAGAGTCTGTTGTCTGGCCCTCGACAAAGCGATACGCCGTGGTTGACTTCGAGAAGGAAAGAAAGGAAGCTGCGTTCGTTCAATCGCGGAGAGCTTGCTTAGCTCGGGTTGAAAAGGTCACGTGATGCCGTTGCCTTATGTAGGCGACTGAAACTTCACCTTTGACTCAGTTTCATCTCCAGTATTTCCTATTCTTTATTCATATCTCTTGCTAGGCGTGATTTTTCGGTGCCCTGCTTGGTGAGATATCTATCTGGAATTCAACACCAGTCCTTCAACTCATTTTTTTCTCCTTTCCAACCTCGGAGAACTATCTGTCACTCTTTTAGCTCGTTCGCAACCATCAACGAACGGGTCACCATGTCTTATCTCCAGCAGCAAATCAACAGCTTCAACTCCAGCGTCGTCTCATCCGCCGGACGCCTACCGCAACAAAAGCGCATTATCGGCAGCAACCAGCCTGTTTCTTCTACCTCTTCTCAGCCTACATCCACGCCTGGCACGCCCGGTCCAGCGCGCCGCAATGAACCCGCAAATATCGTCTATTCACAGCCTGCCGACACCGGTACGGGCAAGGATATCATGACAAATGTCCTTTATGCTATTCAGAAAATGAAAGAGAAGAACGCACCGTTGACTTTTGAGGATATCGTCGGGTACTTATCTCTACAAGAGCGACGACATGATCAAGGCTACGTCCACGCGCTACGAAGTATTCTTCAAGTCCACGACAAGGTGAATTATGACCCATCAGGAGCCGATGGAAAGGGTACATTTAGTTTCCGCCCGCCGCACAATATTCGCTCGGAAGAACAGTTGTTACAAAAACTTCAGTCGCAGACTACCATGACGGGTATATTGGTCAAAGACTTGAAAGAAGGCTGGCCCGGCGTTGAGCAGACCATCGATAAACTGGAACAAGAGGGCAAGTTGCTGGTGACACGAAACAAAAAAGACAATCACCCAAAGATGGTCTGGGCCAATGATCCGTCCCTGATGCATAAATTCGACGATGAGTTTCGGCAAATCTGGGAAAAGACCAAGGTGCCTGACCAGCAGCAAGTTATTGAAGATTTGGAAAAGGCTGGCATGATTCCTACGAATAAAAATAAGGTGGTGAAGCCTCGTCCCAAGGTTGAACAGAAGAAGACTAAGAAGCCACGACGAACTGGTAAGACGACAAATACTCACATGATGGGTATCCTTCGGGACTATTCGCATCTGAAACGATAAAAATTTTCCTCGCTGTAATATTTTGGATTTGATTGAGCATTGCATCGGCGTTGACTTTTTGCTTGTCATTTATTCGACATTTATTTCGGGCGGCCTGCGTGGGATATACAATAGTTGAGTGTATGATTATTTACTTACAGACCCTTGATGAGGGCTAAAAAAAAACGATACCCTAGAATGGAGAAAATGTATAGAGCTTAAATTTGCTGGCGCAATATATTCTGTTTTTCTCGCCTCCGTTCTAACCTCTATTCCAAAAGAGAAGAGAAGTCATAGATACAAGTAGCTAATATACACGATACAAAATCATCTATGCTTTTGTGCCCAGAAAGAGAACAAGAAAATCAACATCAAGCCTTCCCATTAACAAAATCAAATCTCCCCTGCGGATCCACCTTTTCAAGATACGCAACCATATCCTCAATCGTGGTAACCTTGATTCCAAACCTCCTTCCAAACTTGAGACATGCATCCCTCCTCATCATACCATTATTCCCTCTAACCTCCGCAACACCATCAACAACCTCCCCTTCTTCCACAAGCTCGCCAATAACACCCGCCAAACTCCTTCCCGCCAATCGACACAAATCAATCGCAGCCTCTGTATGACCCCTTCTCTCCCTAACACCGCCCTCCCTCGCCCTGAGGGGAAGAATATGTCCCGGCCGTCTGAAATTCTCCGCCTTAATGTTTGGGTCTGCTAATTGCCTACATGTCAACGCCCTGTCGTATGCGGAAATACCGGTTGTAACAGACGCATCATTCGAATCAATCGATATCGTGTACGCCGTAATCAGCGGATCGGCGTTGTTAATCACCATCTGCGGCAAGAGGAGTTTGTCGGCGTGTGAAGGTAAAATGGGTGCGCAGACATAGCCGCTTGAGTAGCGCACGAGAAAGGCCATTTGGGATTCTGTGACGGCGTCGGCGGCGATGATGAGGTCGCCTTCGTTTTCGCGGTCGGTGGAGTCGAGGACGATTACGAATTGGCCGTTTTCTGTACAAGAATCATTAGGTCGTTGTGTAGGAAGAATGGTGGTTGTGTGACTCACTGAAAGCTGCGACCGCATCCTCGACGGGATCGAAGGTTAGGTTGTCTTCTGTGAATGAGGGCATGATGGCTATTGTCTAGATGTATTCCTCCACGGGGTTCCCGTACATGAGTTCTTATTCAATCGAACTCTCCAAGTACTTCGAATGTATCTCTCGGCGAGCGTTGAAAAGTGATCGTGATAATAAATTGCCGCGGTTGTGGCGATGAAACTTCCGGTAGATCACAAACCGCTACCTAAACGTGCTTTGTCTCCTGAATCTAATATCGATATTGAATTTAATCCGCGTATTTGTACGGTAATTGATGTTCGACAATCGATCTCGACGATATTGAGCTCAGGCGAAAGGAACTTCCAATTGTATGCGGGGTATATACACCAGACCAGAAATAAGCGGCGACTCGGCGACAACGGCAGGTTTAATCTGAGTAATCAATTTCACCCGGTCACTCTGAGTAAAAGTATAAATCTTAAAGGATTGCAAATCACGCGACTTCTGTGCTGGAAGTCGGACGAAGATGAATAATTGATTACCAATTGGAGTCAAGCCAGACCAGACTGTCGGCACAAGTTACTTAGCGGGGCATTGCTGTCGGTGTTCCGGGCTCTTCGGGCCGTGATTGAGTCCATCGGATATAGCATGTACTGTACACCAGGTGGTCTACCTGTGGATGGGCTTGAGCCGAGGCTTATCTTATGTCTCTCACGAGAAACTTATCGGTAGCATTGTCTTTATTGATGTCGTGTATCATGGTCTCGTCAATCTAGATGTATGCACGCTCGGCGCATCAACTATATAGAAGTATTTGCAAGTATATACCTCAAATCGCGTCAGGTCATTCCCAAGCGTCCCATCCATCTCACCTCATCCGCCTGTCTCTCAAGCGCCCTACGTATACGCTGCGCATATTCCTCCTCGCGACGCCTCTCCAGCGCCCTTGTCTCGCGGCGGGCCTGTCTTTCCGTATAGTCTACTTCTTCGCCATCAAGAGACATACGGTCATTCATCTCATCGTCTGTATCCTCGTCTACATCATTCGAAAACCGTAAACGGCCTATACGATCCCCGGACCATAGTAGAAGCTCGTCGCCGTTGAGGTTCGCATCTGTAGGAAGTATTTTGCGAACGACGTCGTTCCTCACACCGGTATCGGAAGTGAAGAATAGCCCTCGAACCTGATCCGACTCGTCGACGTCTCCCGGAGACGCTATTCTAGATTTTCGTCTGCTTGTGTTGATGTTCCAGTATCGGACCTGAGTTTGGCCATCCCGTTCCACCCATTTGACATTGCCGTTCGAATCCGAGAACACTATGCGTGCGCCGTGCGATGCGACAGATAACAGCTTAGAGCTTGCTGCACTCTGCCGGTTTTGATAGCGCGCCGATTGCATACGTGACTCGCTGTCTTCGTGCTGAGGATCAGAGCCGTGAAAGTTCAAATCATATAGCTCCAGGGAACCTCTTCCGTTGTATTCGCCACATGCCACGATCGTATGCTTTCCTTGCCAGTTGGAGGCTGAGACAGGGAAGCTTGGAGCTGGGACTGAAGCTAGTGCAGCTAACCGACCTCCAGAGTGAATGGCAGTCTGTAACCTGGGAAAAGTACGTCGGTCGTAACAAAGAATACTGGGGAATCTCCCTGCAAGTAGAATAGTATTGACGTGTGGAGTCGGAGGATGCAATATCGACAAGGGCCCAGGCTGGAATAACGGGGCATAATCCGCGCCTTTCTGATGCGGACCTGGACTTCGAATGCGCTGTGGCGGTTGTCCGTTTGGAAGCAACTGTAGAACCTGACAATCCGGATGGCTATAAAGATCGGACTTTGGTATATATTGCCCTGGCGTCCGTTCACATCGAAGACTAATTTCCGCTTCTTCTTCCGGCGAGGATAGACGAGCATCATAAATCTGGAGACTCAACGTCGTAGCAAGTGTAAGCGGAACCGAGTAATCCGTTTCCTGCGATAACGCGAATATCGACCAGGCATATCTTTGTTGATGCACCACACGTAAAGTCTCCAAGTCCACTTCATTGAGAATACTCCCCACCGCAATATACGCCCGTCTCCGCATCGAGTCAACAGTTATACACTCGCCCACATTTAGAAACTCCAGGGTTGGATTGCGAGGGGGGGTCTTGTCGCTTCGCTTGGACATGTCTGTTATTAGCACACCTGGGCGGCTCATGCCAGTAATTCTCCCTTTTAGGGAATTTGCAGAGGTTGAATGGGAGTAATTCATATCCCATACGCAAACAGTTCCATCATCTAGGGGAGCGATGACTCGATCTTCTCGCGCAAAGCTCCAATCCCTAAGCAAGCCCATGCCCATCGCATCTCGTAACGTAGGATCAGGACCACCAGTGACGGGCCGTTGCATCCAGCTAAAGGAAATTGGCCCATTGCGAGCTATATATTCCGAATACCAGTCCACATCTTCCGTTTCGTAAGACGGATCCCATTCAGCAGCGGCTCGGCTTCTTCGTGCGAGAGACGGCATAGCGTAATCATTGCCATCATTCACCCCAGAAACAGTCTGCGCATACGGTTGTATCAAAGTACGAAGCGTATGGGGTCCCAGCGTACTCAAGGGCGTTATCGACGACAGCGGCCGGGTGCCGGAGATTTGGGCCGGCGTGAACCCATTCCCGTTGTTCGCTTTGCCCGAGCTCTCATAGCAGTGCAGTCTCCAGAGAAGGTTGTCGCGTGATAACTCGAAATATTTACGTGACACAAGTTGCAGTTTGACCTGCTCTCGAGGATTCAGATCTAATCATCGACCACTGATTAGTATGGTAACACGGTGTTCTGTTTTGGTTTGGTCTGGAAGCCATGTATCATTTGAACGGGACTGGGCGGGTCAAAACTCACATTCGATGATCTTCGTTAGGATCTCTACCGGAAGTTTGTCCATGAGGGAGCAAGGAGACAAGCATGAGGGGCTTCTGAGAAACGTATAGCGACCTCTCTACACGAAGGGAGTCCGTGGTGTTGTTGATCAGTAACCTCAAATGCTTAGAAATGGATTCCCCGCAGCCCATATTGCCTCAGGCACCGAGCCAGCCACTGTCGTCAGATTTGGCGCTAGTCCTATTATAGACTAGAACATAGACACCAACGCTAGCCGTATTGGGGAAAGTCTATATATTAGGGTTAGGGTGGAGGACATGGATGGCACTTGGAGCATGAAGAATGAATTGGTATTTTCAGTTCTGGTAATAAGCTGAGTGCCTTGAACACCGCCTGTCAAGTTTTAGTTAAATCAAAACATAGTCCCCGCCCACCTATGAGCATTGTTAGCCGGTCAGGTACAAGTTACAACCAAGTTGAACGAACTATATGAACCGACCAATCAAAGATGCCTATTCTGCGAGTACATGTCAGCCCTAAGACAACATCAGGATGAACTCACGCATAGAAATTGGTTGCTTTCCCGACTTATCCAAGGCGAATCTTGTTCAGATAGTTTTTGAGTATCGTGTGTGTCCTGGGTCGATATTGACGAGGTCATTGGAATCATGAGTGAATTTACCGTCGTCGTCTTCCATCTTCGTATCACACCCCAATCCATACAAGCCCTTCATCACTGCTCTCCGGAAACAAGGCATAGAGGCTTACTATCCTCAACTACCAACATTGGACTTGCAAAGGTTGAATGTTGGTACATCACCAGATGAATTACCAGATTTTAGCAGCCCTCCACCAGCAAACGGCTACCCTCAGCCAGCCGACGATGCAGACGTGATCAACTATGAATTGTTGAGGAAGAAGGCCAGAAAGTTGTCATCTTTGGTCACTCCTCCGGCGGATTTGTAGCCACCTATGTTACCCGGCAAAAGTATCAAAGAAAAGTTCGGCAGGAGAACAACCTCGGAGGAGGGATTATTGTTATTTTCTATGTCACTGAATTCTTGACTCCCATGGGCGAATCTGTTCATTTATTCTTTCAAACCAAGGCTGGGTCGGAAGGCATTGTGCCGCCGTATTGTCGGTTTCATGTACGTTTCAATCATGCACCACCTGTTCCGTGGGACTGCTGGACTGACCACGTCATATACAGGGAAGTGGATTCGAGAATATTGCATCCGCAGTCGACGCTACTAAATATTTCTTCAACGGTCTACCAGGAGATGAGGCAAAATACTACGAATCCACCATGACAGCCGGCCCTATCCTCACTACGGTATTGGATCATGATCCGTACACTGAAGTGCCATGTGCTTTCCTAATCTGTGAAAAGATCTAGCTCTGCCTTTTGCATACCAAGAGATGATGGTTGCAATGCAAGCGCAAAGAGAAGAGACAAATTTTACAGTGTACAAGTGTGATGCAGGCCGTTCGTCTCATTTGACTTGGATTAGGGGGCTTGTTGGGTGTATCTAGGAATGGGCAGGCTCTATTGTTTAAATATGAGATTTAGTAATATCGTCTTTACTTGGTACATAAACTCATACTATAATCCTATACATATTTAGATGTGTCATTGCTATGACCGGAAGGGGATTTTACTAATAACTAATTGACAACTAATAGAAGAGTCCTAAAGAATGCCCATTTCCTCTCCTCTAGTTAATGAGAACAAGGCCTCACCATGAGTTTCGTGTAATGATCACTAGCACCAGGGTGTAAATGTGATTAGTACTACCAAATAGGCCAGACTCTTGTAATTCATTCCTCCATGGCAAAATAAAATTCCAAGACAAGAACGAATTTTGGCAGCGTTGTATGTATACCTAGGCTCCCACGCGCCGTTACAGGTACATATCACTAATCCCATTATCTATAATGCAGCAAACCGACTTCTCCATTACAGGACACTGAAATTGATCGTTGGTGGCGCCGGCACGACCTCCATGATCACTGGTCCAGCGATCACTTTACTATCATCAAAGATCGCACCAGTGCCATTTATGGCCGTGCTTGTCAAGAGACCAAAGCTCTGACCAGAGACCTGCGGAGGAAGGGTAACAGAAACCGTACTGCCAGAAACACGGGCAGGTACACTGATTATGTCCAGCCCGCTGACAAAAGTGACGAAGGCACTCGCAGGGATTGCCGTGGAATTCCCGCCAGCCACACTGAGTGTTGCAACACTGTTGGCGGCGAATGAGTTGCCAGCCCCCGACCCCTTACTAACTGAGAGCGATGGGAATGCCTTGAAGGGCAAGGCGGCATTTGATGAAGGGCAGCTCGTTATGAATGCGCTAGCAATAGTGAATATGGCGTTGGGCGAGAGTGGAGTGCCGGCGATATTTGCCGATACCACATCCAGAATGCTAGCACGTTGAATCGCTTGGTGCAGACCCTCGGAAACAGTAATTGCAGCGGCTACATTCAGGATCGATTTTGAAGAGATTGCGGTTGCGGCACCCAGGTACGCTGACACTCCCACACCTTCCAAGACCGTTGCAAGACTGACAAAACTTGATACACTGTTGACGGGGAAATTATATTGGCAAGCTGCTACTGGAGCTGCTCCGGCTTGAGAAATGGCCGACTCCAGGAGGACAACATGTTGTTCTTCATCATGTGCGATGAATTCCAGATTAGAGATAAAGGCTTGGTCGAAGCCGGCGGCAAGAAAATCGATTTCCGAAAAGGTAGAGAGAGCCTCTTTATAGAAAGTGTTCTCAAGATGTTCAAGCTATATTGCTGATTAGTATCAAGTTTGGAAAAGCATGGAAGGAGAGAGATTCACCGTTAGGGCAAACTGCAATATGTCTATGTCAGAGATAGCTTGCTGGCGGGGTGTAAGAGGAAAAGATAGCACATCTCCTATGCTGCAGAGAACGAGATAGCCAGCGAGTATAGCTTTATTAGCTGAAATCATGATGGTTAAACGTTAGATGCCGCCGTGTAGGTATGTTGAAAGATCGAGGCAATGAAAGAATGAAAGAAGCGAATATAAAAACGGCCAGCCGTTATAAAAGTAGTAGATAATTCAAAGGAACGAATGAGATCAGTGCAGAGTTGATCTTGAAAGTGACAATATCCGGGAGTTGAGTGGAATAAATATATACTTCATTATCTAGGTGTCAATCCATGAAATCATCCTACTTTCACAACTAGATTTTATTTAAATTTTATCTCCTCTCAATCATGTATCATCAAGGTTTCAATACATATCGCCCTTGCAATGGATGGATATAGATTGATAAATGTAGAATATAATTAATTGTGGTGATAGCTGCGTACCCTATTTGGTTAGTGGCATTAGGGCTTGAAGCTAGCGGCCCCTTGAGGCTCAGCGCCAAACACAAAAAGTATGACGATGGCAATCCCTTTTAATATTACATGGCTGATTTGAGGGAGCTCATTCGTAGAGGATAGTAGCGAGAGTCGATAGGAAACCGGAACAGAAGCCACTCGCTAGCGGCTTTTGTCTCTTCAAACTCTTGTGCATTTGTGGGAGCTCCTAGCCGAATTAGGCACCGATGAGGTTATTCCCTAGCCCAGCCCTAATCTAGAACGACCCCTATTGAGCTAGTCGATTGTCACAGAAAGCAGGCACATGAATCATATAGATTAAAATACTGATCTGCAACTCTAAAGGATTAAATCGGACAGCCTCATGGCATTGAAGAATAGTTAAAGTATTTGGAATAGATCGAATTTAGCTCCAATGTTATTCCCGAAAAATGCTTATTATAAGTGCCATATAGCACCCGGATTTGAATACGAGAGTAACGAGACGCCACTTATAGAGTCCCTACTCCGTAGACTGTTGCAGATAAGATCGTACCCTGCGCCGGATCAGCCTCTTCGACTCAATGAAGCTTTAATTTTTGGGCCGAAACCGCCACAGGCTACCCGATGCACGCTTTTGAGCTTTGCATACACGTAGCTACATAGTTAACCGAATATAGGACTAGCCACTCGTATAGTTAGTCTCTTATTATACGGAGTGACTATATGGAATTTGTATACTGAGCGGGAGGAATGTTGTTGCGAGATAGAGCTACCGTGTTTTGAGGCGGTTTTGAGGTAGACAAGCCCTAACCCTAAGTAGGAGGTCGGGGTACGTTAAGCTCTGATTGGAGATCTTTCCCCATATAAAATGGGGGTATTGATGCAGTATTCGTTACGTATAGTTAATCTTTGTTAATGAGATCAATTCCAATGTCTCAGTTTGCCCGTATTATCCCATACAAAGACGTCGTACTTAGGGTTTCATGAACAAAGCCCTAGTCAAGGCCACCCGTAAGCTGTTGACGGAACCACGATGAATGCAACGATATATATGACAAAAGACCGGGGCAAAAAATCAAAGTATTGCCCATCGCAACCCCAGTAATAAAATAATTGGAAAGTGGATGAGAATGGACATCGGAAAGCGTTAAAGTATAATACTGACTCCTGCAAAAGGTGGATGTTCAATTGATATCTGTAAGTAGACGCTTTCAATATTCCAGCAAAGCTGAATGTTGTATCACTACTTCGATACCTTTGTAACGTAATATTGCAGTGAATTTTGTCGTTGAATATAGAGGAGGGATGTATATAAGTATCTCGCCAAACAATATTGAATCATGCTGCAGACACGGATAGCACAATCGACAACATTCAGATAACGAACAATTCTTCCCAGTATTGTCAAGGACTTGGATATACGAGTATAATCCAACATCTGTTTTACAAATGTCATCTATCGATCCGTGGTTACTTCAATTTGACTGGCGACCAGTTTCCCGAATTAGGGTGGTAGTCAACAATACCCCAAATGACTTCTACTGGTTCATTTACTTGATAATCCCTAGCAGTGACGGCTCTGTCCGCATACGTCCGATATTGGAATCTGGAAACCCAGCTAGAATCTTTGAATGGACAACTTCCAGGCTACCAAGCCCTGGGACATATCTGAAACGTTGGGATTTCCGAGCCGCCCCTGGACTCCGGGTACATCGCGTTGCACAACTTATCCATAGCCGTGACCGGGAGCTATTTCAATTGTCTGGTAGAGGCTCTGACTCTCAATTCTGGGTGTAAGTATCGTCTTCTACTATTAGCTAGTGTTGCTGGATGATTTTCAATTTAGGTTTGCGATTTTGCGTGAGTTGGGCCAGCGGCGGTACATCACGAGCCGGGCCTGTCGGTTCATACGGCCTTATGTGCAGTACCAGCATCACACATTCCACCGGCGTAGACGCTTGAACCGGGCCCGAATTTGATTTCCTCATTACTGACATGCCTTGCACGATGGAAGAGTGAAAATTCATTTTGGTCCGGTTTCTTCGTGCAATTTTTCAATCCGCACGTTTGGGCGAAGTCCTCTGTAGCTACCTATGAACCACTGTCACATCACCCAGTCATTGATCAAAGTGATCGCAGCCCCCAATTTGTACTATGGTCCCTACCGTCAGTCGATCAAGCTAGTCCCTTGCTGAAGACATGAGGACACCGTGACATTTCATGCTGCTTCGCGCGGATGAAGCAACTGGTCAGCAAAAACTTTAGGAATCATCCATGAATGTTATCATTCAAAGAACGTGCCCTATTGCTATAACAAATTGAATGCCTCTCCATACATAGCTATCTCAATCACATCTGACCCTTTTCCAATTAAGCGGCAAGAAGCTCTCCTGTCTATAAAGATCTAGATGAATCCATACCTAGGTATACGAAGGGCTCTTCATTCCTCTTATAGAACATGAATAATTTTTAAATGCAACCTTGGAATCATTAAAATGAGGGAAGCTCTGTTTGATCAAAACGTGATTATACACATATTTCCTACTGTATCAGAAATCAATATACAGCAGCGAAACTTTCCTGGCTCCCAGGATCCGCAAAGCACAGCCAAGAGATTAACTGGAGTCAAGATTTTGTGCTACAAGACGGATACTTCAGTTAAGTTTCTTTACATACAACCAGATCCATTAAAGTCACTCATTAATAAAAGGAGCTAGTCATACCTTCTTCTATCTCCGACGACAGTCCTGACACGCACCTCCAGTAGCCTTGAGGGCCCAGTTGCGTACAAGCTCGTCATCGGTCATCTTCCGTCTCCGCCTGTTCCATCTCACTCCACTGGCTGCTGTGTCGACTGAAGCCCAAATGGAAATTGTAGGCTCGTATGGATCTAAAAAACCTGGATTTAAAAGAGCCGGATTTAGGAGGGGATAGAGCTGCGAGTATAGGCGTGGTAAATGATATTGGAATCGACGAAATTTCGCCATGATAAGACGTGACGTCTACAGAAGCTTTCTTCAAAATTGAATACAAGGGGTCTGATACGTGAAATCATGGTCGATAAGCGTTGAGTCGTGCGTGGCGAGGTTTCCTTCGCCATTGATTTCGCGAGCTGTTCGAGCTTGAATTCCCATATAATGCCTGGAGAGATAGATACGCAACTTTCTCAAAAGATTTGAGATGCAAGTTTTCGGCAGATTCTCTGACCTTGGTTGGCTGACTGACTAGTGATGATCGTTGAATAAGATTCCTCAAAATGTTTAAGCAATCGGGTGCTTCGGAAATAGCTTCAACGCTTGATATACTCAGCTCGGAATTAAAGAGGATAGCCAAGTGCCGTTGATGGAGTCGATGTTCATGTGTTCAGAGGACTGAACGAACTTGGACTCGAACACTAAGTTGAAAGTCAGCTCAAGATTCTTGGACTTAGCAGGTGGACTTTGTATATGAAGTCAGATTCCTCCGCAGGATATCCAGCAAGCGTAGTATTTGGTCCTCGATATCGACGTGGTGTTGGATCTTGTGATCCAAGGACATGTGCGGTTCGCCGAAGACACAGAGCGATGCTGTCCAGGCCATGAAACGCTCGTAGAGTTCCAGAACTAATTTTGCTCCATCTTTTTCTTCACATTCAAACAGCTTTGCCATATGCTTGGTAAATAGCGACTCACATTCCTCTGCAAGCTCAAATATTGGTTCGCCAGATTCCTTGGCTCCCAATTCGGCTGCTGAATGACTAGTTGTTGTATATGTTATGGGATCCATCCGTCATATTGCCCTCATGCTCGGCTGCTGTAGTGTACAGGATCTCGAGAGAACTTAGTGGTTGCAGGTGAATGATTTTCGACTCGACGAAGAGTCTTCTTGTCCTCGTTGACATGGGTTGATGAAAGGCACTGCCCCACTGCCCCATGATGAGGCTGAATTATCAAATCCGGAGCGGGCCGGACCCGGTCCACAGTCTTGAACCCACTCACATTCAATGTTAACACAATAACACCACTCGTTTTATTACAGTCTCTGCGTTATTGCACCCTATCGCAGGCGTAAAAACAGCCAGACAGCAAAGACAATTGCCCCCACGATGCCACCAACGGAATCGGAGGGGTGGAATGCCTTCCATGCGCTCAAATCACGCTTATCCGGCAGGCTGGATCGATTTAAGAGACACACTCTGGACGATAGCCGCCCTCATAAATCGCAGAATGACGCCGCGCTTCTAGAAACGGACCTACGATACATTTTAACGGTACCATACCCGGTCATTGATCTTTCAGAGTCTGAATTTTATGATATGCATCATAAAACGATGGATCTCCTAACTTCGCTAAATAGAATGGTCAGCCAACATCTGATCGAGCCTCGGAGAAAGCCAGCTAGCCAAGAATGTATTGTGCCAGTGGGCTATAACGACACAAATCTTCATGATATTATTATTCTACGCCACGAGTTTCCGCGCCCAGGTGATTTGTTAAGCCTCACGGATACTTCTCTGGAGCAGGTCGATTTGATAAACGTTCCTGCATAACCCTATTTATGTTTCCTGCAAGGAGAGCCACGGAGGCTCGTGATTAAAAAGATACACGACTGGAAAAATCTCTTGGTGAGATTCATCACCCTTGCACAAACTCCTCGAAGCTACCGAATTCCTGCTGTTAGCCGGAGTGACCCCTCACCAGAAGTGGAAATAGATACAAAAACCAACCGGCGCCAGAATAATACTAGTGCCATCGTAGATGCGATATTAAGAGACTCCAAACAGCACAGCTGCAAGGAAGTGCACGAAATAAAATTCAAAGTGCCAGACGAGTGGCAAACCGGCGGGCGTCAAAGTGTCCTAGATATGTTTGTTTCTTCTGGTCCGGATGGGGATCTTTGGAAGGAAACACAATGCAATCCACTCAAGTAAGTTAATTCCATATAGATCCAAGACGGTTCTAATCGAGTTCAGAGTAGCGGTTGA
The DNA here is from genome assembly GCA_022814505.1 of Talaromyces liani. NCBI lineage: Eukaryota > Fungi > Ascomycota > Eurotiomycetes > Eurotiales > Trichocomaceae > Talaromyces > Talaromyces liani. The sequence goes on from JAKLNL010000005.1 coordinate 870,487, forward strand.
TGCAGCCGCAAGACGTAGCATATGCGCTGCAATACAGCAAGCGACAGTGCAGAACAGGAAGCTCCACTTATCTATGGATGACGATGAAGGACTATTTGATATCTCGCAACCTCGCAACAGTATCCGCCCAAGCATTCCCCGTCGGATAGTTTCATAGTTGAATCACTTGCTCAGTCTGCAAGGAATGTTGCTTTCTGTTCAAGAACTATCCATTTTCCTTCATAGTTACGAGCTATTTCCGTGAAGATAACATCCTCAAGCTTGTTAACTAACATTAGCGATAATAATAGCTACAAGTAGAATAATACTTACTCTATATTCTGTCCACTAATTGCTGCACAAACTCCAACATGTAACGCATATTCTGGTCCTAAAATAGAGAAGAGAGCTGCTGACTGAGTAGCAAAACTTTGAATACCTTGCCGTGTGCAGCTCGTAATATAGTAGGAAAGATCATCTTTTTTTGTTTTTAGGAGGCCAAGATAGAATTGATATCCTGGCCCAACACTGTCAATTAATTCACTTGTGATCATTAATTTTGCTCCAAGTTGATTCCTCACAGCGATTGCTTCTTCCGCTTTCGCACATATAATACATAACCTACAAGCTCGAAGAACTTCTAGGTTTTTTGTCATAGCCGCTGCCTTTCCATGACCACAGGTTTCAAAGAAGTCTCAGAAGATCATTACACGGAATGAGTCGAGACCGTTGCCAATGCAGAAGTTACTTGGTAACTTACAGGCATTATATCTTGTTAAACTATGCGAGTATGAGAGCTTACTGATTACGTTACTACTACATAGTAGCTAGAGCAATAGAACAGTGCTCCTCTAGTATTATAGAAGGATTCCGTAACACTAATTTATTTATCTTAATAACGTTTCCTAAGTACCGTTCACCAAGGGAAGAACCAACCAATGATTCTCTCCTGAATTGATGCTTGAGACAAGAGTAGGGATGAAGTAGCCGAAGATAATTGTACTGTTCATGATCTTACTAATCGTAGCAACTAGCGAATCGAATATGTGAATAATTACAAAGCCTGAAAGACAGAGGAAACCCATCTTCATTATATAGATCATCCTTCCCCAGCACCTATTATTCTTAACCCATGGATACCGGTTCCCAACATTACGGCTGAGGTATCGATCCTTTGTCTCATATCGAGGGTTGTCCCTTACGAAGGGTTGGACGTTCCATAGTATGGCGGTTTAATTGGCAGGAAAGACAACGCTCTCGTAAGCGGCACCGCCATTAATCAGCTTCGTGTCCAAGCAGTTGTCCCCGCCAGAGACATAGAGAAATTTACACCAATGTCTTGAGGTATAGTAAGTGAAGCTAGTGTTTTTAGGCACATACATCACATCTCCCCAAAGAAGGGTCACCGCGTCATATCCTTGGACATGAACGGTAAGGGTACCCTCCAATACCATGAAGGCGCTTCCATGAGGAAAGCTGAAAGAGGGCAGTGTCGATATATCGGATGGTGGCCCGTTGATCGTAATGGTCGATTCAGTGAAGCTATAGTTTCCTGAGGACGCTGGAGTAATTAGTGGCTGCACGATCTGATAATAGCCGGTCATGGCCTTGTTGAGGTACTTGGGTCCGTATCCATTTGCGACCCAGTACGAAGTGTTGGTGTTATTTGCAAGGTAGTTAGGCCCGTCGTGCCAAGCTTCATTACTTGGTGTAGTGCCGTTCAAAATGTCTCGCCGTGGGACAAAGTTGGGTCGAGACCAAACATCCAAGTACGTGAGTTTCTCTTGTTCGGAGACTGGTATAGTAGCAGTACCATTTCCTCCTTCCACATAGGTATTTAAATATGGCGTATTGGTTGTCGTATTCCATGGCGTGCCAATGACGTCCATTAACTTCTCAAATCCTCCCGGTGCAACAACAGCTAGCACCTCGGAGTCAGGGTCAATGAATTGAAAAGTGTGGTTCGTGTAGGTCGCCCATGACCCAAAGTCCCCTTGAGTAAGCACCCGTGCTTCTTGTATTTCATTTTCATGTTGAGACCAAACTTCCACGCGACCTTTGATGTTGAAAAAGCATTCGTAATGATATTTGTGCATATGCGGAGAGACAGCGATATTTGAAGCGGTTCCAGAGCCATACATGAAGAATGTGAACTCGCCACCGGTAGAGTTGCCATTTATCGGTAGTCGCAAGGTTATACTCCTGTAAGGACTGCGTTGGAATGCGAGTATCGGCGAATGAGGTACACCTCAGCGGTCTGAGGTGGATCTATCAATTCGGGAACTGCTTTAGAGAGTCCATGAGGTGGAATGAATGCATTAAGATGTATTGGCAGCGCTAATAAGAGTATCAGCCGCAAAAATGTATTGATTCCAGCCATTTCCGTGATGTTGTAGCCGATTGAGTTATATAGCTTAGGACAATTGAAAATGTAGAGAGTAACGAACTGCATCCTACTGTCTTTAAGTAGGCATACACCTTCTAATAATGCCCCTGAGCCCTTGCTTCTGCCTAGACAATACTGTTAATTGCCGTGTTGCCATTAGGTACGGGTTCACAATTTGATCGACACTATCGTCGTCATCTTGAAACTATTCTACAATAATCAAGGCCGCTGATAGGGTAACTAAAGTAGATTGAGCTCCGAATCCGCTCCGGTACTTCCGTCTGATAGCAGGCCTCGCAGGGGGTATCCCTAACTCCCCCAGTCGTCCCCCGGGTATCCCAGGTACCCCGTGGCGATGTTTCTCGTTCAAACGAGCGTGAAATCATGGGCAAGGCGTATGGCCACAGGTGCACACCGAATAGATCCGAATCGAGAAACCCAGTCGCAGAATAGTGTGATGCATATGGACGAATTGAGTTTCGGCCCACTACTCTATTCCCATCAGTCATTCTCTTCAGTCACTCTGTTGATGCTGATTATACTTGGTGGCATCTTCAATATTTTGCATAGACAGAGTTCCTAGTCCGGAAAAGCCGATTATTGAATCGAATTGCGTCACCTCCATGGAATAACGCATTGGTTAGTGGTGCATGACCAGCCAAGCCTGTCACTAGGGGGTTCAAATGCACGAATTATCAGTGAGTTGGTGCTTTGAAAGCTCGAGGCGAACATCATGCTATCGAGAAATTTAAGGTGGAGACTAATTAGCTGGAAATTGGTCGCGAAGAGGAGGGGGTCGCTGGATTTGATACAGGGAAGGCCATAAATGGAGTCGCTATACCCCTTCTGAACGAACTTCGATCGAATTTCACACGTTTCGTTTAGGCAACCATGCCCAAACTCTTGATATAGCGGCACGGAACTTGGCGGAAGAACGGTATACCCGTACATATCATTAAGCTGAGCATAATCCGCCCTATTAAGATAATAGCCATAGAGGCTACTACATGGTCTTATGCTAAATTCAATATATCCCTCTTGAATTTATTGGCCTTCTCGTTCTTTCAAAATTGATAATCTTCCGAGCCTTCGGCTCTGCGCCAGCTAATCGTTCGTTACCAAGCAATGGAGAGCAAAGACAGCTCTCCTGCAGGGTCTGGCACTGTCAGAGTCTGACCTGAACGAGAAGGCTGTCGCAACACCACAATCTTGACCTTGGTAGCTTGACCAAGGTATCACCTAGCAGAAGCTAGAGAGAGGCATCAAAATTATGTGCAGTTTTTAACTCTGGTCAGTAGTATAGAGTAGCCCTTAAGCGATTTTCTAGGGAAGACTCATGAGACATTAACCAGGGGATCGTTAAAGGAGGAAGTCAACATTCATTCTCTAAATCGTGAGTGGAGTACCTAGAAGAAGTATCATTCTACAGGCCAGAAAGACACTTGCACAGCGTAGAACATGTTTCCACGGCCCATGGGCTTTGTAGAGACCGCATATTTGCGCCTAATTTATGGGGCTTATACCAGGGACCTTCCTATGATGGACAGCATGCATAAGAATGAGTAACTAATGTCAATACCAAGCTCTCAGTGGCGGATACAAGTGAATGGAGCCTTCTTGTGTTTAGGAAATAGGTCGGTCCATGACCGCGTGAGCCCGTCGATCATGAATTTTAGTGACACAGAAATTATACATGAGTGTAATGGAAAAAAAGAAAGGTTCAACACGTTAGTCCTTGGGTGCAGGTCCAGTTTCCTTCAGTGCTTCACTGCCCAGGGTTATTGGTGTAATAGATTACCAGTAACCTCAACGTTCCCTCAACGTTATGAAGATACCACATCTTTTTCCAACTCGCTGACAGTAGTCCTAATGCTGGGAACATCTTTAACTAGGGCATCAACTACCTCTGACCAAAGTTTGAGTCTCAATCTCTGACCCTTATCGCCGCTGACGTTTGGAGCAAGACTAGGATTATATCGTGAGCGATAGTACTACATATTGGGGAAGGTATTGTCAAATTTTGCACAATCCTACCGTTGTATTTCGTCATGTTGCCAGAATCTTCCATGAGCTTCGTCACCCAAGTTCGTACCGCTGACAAGCGATCTGGACCCCTCTTCTGCAGTTCTCATGAATACAGCATTCGAAATGACTTTGACCAATTTCATACCCAGACCGGTCGATGCCTTCACTAGATCAGACTTGCAAGCTCCGGGACAAACGGCCAAAACCAGAACAGGTCGCTGGGAACTCTCTCCAACCTCCGCTAACAAGGCAAGGCTCTGCACCACGTACATAACGAGAAGCTTTGACAAAGGGTACTGGGCGTTAGGGTGGAACTGTTTGGCAACACTATATGTTTTAAGAATGCTCCCAGAATCCAGCCGGTCCTCATGAATCACTACTTGCTCGTGAAGGCCAGAGCAGACGATTTCTAGGACAGGGCGATTCCCGTGCCCTGTTGCATTTGAACTCGCCTTTAACACAGGGAGAAGTAAAAGACCGAGCAGCGCAGTTGAAATCACGTTCACTTGCAATGTTTCCTCCCATCCATATGTCGACTTGTCATAGCGAAATTTGTAGACCCCAGCATTCAACAGAGCAACATCCAGACGATCAAGATTTGAGGCACGAGCAGCGAGCTCGCGAATACTATCGTACGAATTCATGTCAAGACTCCAAACCTCTATAACGCCTTTGATTCCAGTATGTGCTTCGATTCTCCTCTTAGCCTCCTCCCCTTTCTCCAGGTTTCGAACACCCAAAATCACACGTGACGCGCCAAGAGCCACGAACTTCGTTGCAGCTTCAAAACCAAGTCCAGTATTGGCACCTGTCACAAGTATAGTTTTTCCCGAGAATGACACGGTTGGGTCAGCGGGAAGTGTCCACTGTGAACGAAGGAATCGAACGAATGCCACGGCCATTGTGAAGGATCTCAATTATGCTCGATGCTGGTACCGCACAGAAGCAGTTGTATGTGAAGTTGGAACGCAACAGAGATAGGAGCAAGTAGCATGTAAAAGTATACAACGTCAGAAAATATACCAACGTTTCACAAGTATGACCTCGAAATGAACCACTTGAGAAAGAGGGTGTTAAGACAAATTTGAACGCGCATCTGAGGCGAAAGATATCACTGCTTAAGGGCCGACCCTTGGCGGAGGCCAATTACTGCAAAGCTAAGGTGTCATAATGCAAAGATAGCTATGGATGTCATAAGAAGCCGTGAAGACCTCGCGTACCCCTTTCCAGGATTCATAATCACAATCTGGACTAAATCACGATAGAATTACCGAATAAGGCTTAGCTTAGGCGTTTGCCCTTTACCAACCAACCTGTATAGTAACTTAACTCAGGCTTCAACGTTATTTATTTAAACTACATCAATCCACTATAACTAATCAATGGAACCTACGTAAGGTTTAATCAAGCCTCATGTATCTCGACACACCGCTGTTTAACTAAGGTCGATCTAGGTCCGTGATATCTACACTGTGTTATATACATAGCATGCACACGGTAGTTATTTTCATTCTTTTAGCCACACTTGAGTACAATACAATACGCATGTTCGGGTATGCAAAACTAATCTCAAATGTTAGAGAAATCAATTCTTGGCTAACTGTAATGATTACGGCCTTCTCACCATCATCAGATCATGCTATGGGCCTTAAGGATTATGTTGCCGCCGGTGCAATCGCTGTGGTGCTTGATCAGGCAAAGGCTTATTATTCGAATATTTCTGATATAAAATTCCTTGAGTACAGGTAATTGACGCCTTATGAATGACTAAATTCCTGGGGACTGACATCTTCTCGCGCTAATGAGCCGATCATATTCCATGATTCTCATGTCCAGGCTAGAATTGTCCAGATAGAAGGATCAGTACATGCTTTCGATCAAGGATATGCCGTGGTAGCAGCAATTTCTCCGACTGCAAACAGTACAATGGCAATATTCGAAGTCGATTATTGAATCCGCATTTTGCAGACAACGTGTTCTATAGTGGCGAAAAAAACAGCACGGAAGAAGTAACAATTTGAGTTCATATGCGGTTATATATCTTAACCCAATGCAATGATTGGGAGCTAAATATTCCTCGAGGACTGGGAAATTAATTCGTAGCGAAGGAGAGGATAATACGACCATGAATAATTCAGTCTTTATTTCTGATTCTTATGTTATTATAATTTCCCTTCTATTCTGGTTATGATGTTTATTCCATTAATACCGTTGCTGGATAAACCTGTGGTGGTCGTCTCCTATTGTTTCGCCGTACCGGTAGTGGAATTACATCCCACCCATCCGTTCACAACATACAAACCGCTGTGGTAGATCAAATTAGCTGCCCACTGGTTTGGGCAGCTTGAGAAGACTCCGTAGTAGTAACATAATTGACATATACCTGCTATTACAGGGCAGCTGAAAAAGGAAGATCCCACCGGGCAGGGAGAGGGTATAGGCACCTAACTAGGGGTTGCCGTACGAGCAGACAGCCAGCCCCTTGTTAGCCCAGTCAATACCACTGTTCAAGTTAAGACATCGAAGCCGAAGCCCTAACTGCCAGTGGTCTCGTACAGGCCCAGAATACGGAATCCATAAATGATTGAGAAGTGGATTCTAAACCAGAAACCATGCAGTGAGCAATGTCGTAGACGAGGGAGCCGAGGGCCTTATATAGTGTTCAGAGGCATCCTGTTTACAAACACCTCAAAATATACGTCAATTTGTACGCCAATCGACTGCGATTACGAAACGTATAAGTGATCGTACAGGAAGCCCAAATCAAGTGATTGATCAAGCAATTATGCGGATGTCAAACGCCTATGAACGACTATAAATGACTTTTTTATTTATAAGGAAAGAAAACTGTCATTTACACGCTGCGTATGAGAAAGAGAGGCAAAAACGCCAAAAAATCTAAGAAACAGATATCTATTGAGCATGGGATTACTGGCGAAGAAGCTCAAGCGCTCGTACAAGGTCAGGTTGAGGTTCTCAAGCTGCTACTAACTACGGCTCCAGCTGGACCGGAGCTCCCAGCTCTCAGCAGGTTGTACGCCGCCAACTTCGCTGCAGTGGTTATGGTGTTGAAGGGCATAGAATTAAGCGATGTCCTAATCAAACGAGTAATTGATTTTTTTGTATATACGTTCTATGATTTGAAATCAGTATAGAACGCGCTTACCGTACGTTAGCTACTACTAACAACAACAATGACCAGTCAGTGGTGGCAAATCCGCTTGTTAATGTGGATGCAAGGGATACTAATTCACGACTTCCTTTCCTAAACGGGAATGGACGATCTTGTTCGGATACTGGAAGAAACATTCAGTCGAGTAGGTACTTAGACCAGAGGAACCGCTTGCCCTCGCTGGCTTGCGGGCCAATGAAGCTCATCGCTCCAGCCATCAAGTCACCCTGCGCCTATGAATAAACGTCTCAACCGCAAACGACTTGAATGGTGGAAACGGCTTTCAACATTTGAAGATCCTCCCCGTCATCCTTTCAGCTTTACTAGCTTGTCATTCGCCAAAATGATCACACTTTCTATAAAAGCCGTCTTCGACCCTATGTGCCCTTGGTGCTACGTTGGCGCTCTTCGCCTTACGCGCGCCATAGATGTCTATCGGAAGACCGTCGGCGCCAATGACATCGTTAATATAGTATGGCACTCATATCAGATCGATCCGGATGCAGTCACCCAGCCTCTCGTGGAGAAAATGGCATCACGGTTTGGTCGAGAACACCTATCGCGGATGCAACAGCAACTTCTAGACATGGGCAAAAGAGAGGGTATCAAATTCTCCTTTGAGTCGACAGTTGGAAATACGCAAAACGCGCACAGACTCATTCAGTTAGCCAAAATGAAAAAGGGAAGTGAGATGGAGCAGCTGTCAACGAGGCTCGTCTTGGAGACAATGAGGATGTATTTTGAGCAAGGTGGAGACATCACCAGCATAAGGGACCTGGGTCTCGCAGCAGAGCGGGCGGGCATTAATCGAGGCGAGGCGATTGCGTGGCTTATAGATGGCGGAGGTACGGATGAAGTTTGCCGCGAGGTGGAAGAGGCACAAAGGATGGGAATCAGGGGAGTGCCATGGTATGAGTTCAATGGCCGCGCTGTCGTAAATGGTGCAGTTGAGGAGAGTGTATTTCTCAAGCATCTCATTCTAGCGAGGGAGGACGCTTTGAAGGTGGTTACAAGTTCAGGTACTATCTAACTCAACTACCAAGGCTAATTGATTGGTATGCGTTGAGGATGTTTAGTGTCGTTTTTCAAGGCATGGTTCTCTTCCTGCCCAGAGTGCTTGTTATACGGTGAACCCTTGGCCCTGCTGGGACAAATTTTTATAAAAAGGAATCACGGAGTCTAGCCCCTCGTTGAGAGTTTATAATTGGTTCATTGTAACACACAGTTTCGTACATCTATCTGCATGCATATCTAAATCAAAAGTGGCTTTTGAGACAAATGGAGTAACCTCCATCTCGTGAAAGGGGAAATAAGGCACTCGAACCTAGAGTCGCGAATTCTCCGAATTGTGTTCCATCATGGTAGGGAGGAAAGAGCCAGCTTCTCGATTAATTTCTATGTATTTCATTTGCACAAAGCCGCACTATTACTATGATATTACTTCACAAAGACGAACTGCAATACACACACATTCTTCTTCATTCCTAAGCAGACTTGCTCACAGCAGGCATTTGCCGCGCCCATTTCGGGGGGTTAGCGGTGGCTACATCAACAAGCCATTGGGCCAGGATACTCCTGTTTATGCCTGAAGTGTATCCGGGAGCTCCAACGGGTCCTTCAAATGCTTTGCCCCTTTCACGATCGGCCAACCATGCGGACGGGTCGCCTGTGCCGGATAGATTGCCCACACGGAAAACGATCCACTCGATGGACGCGTCGTTCAAGTTCTCAAAATAATCCTGGATAGCTAGGACATTGTGGTATGCACCGCTTGCCACAACCTTGATAAGGGTACACATGAGAGTGCGCGAGATGGAACTTTGATCGTCGGGCTGATATATGGCCGTCGTGCCAAGGGCCAGGATTCGATGGACTCCGTGTTCTTTCATGAGCGGCACGATGATGCGATAATAGTCTGCAAATTCGGTGTTCTTGGGTTGGCGGGTACTACTGGGCCCGAGAAGTGAGACAATCGCCCGTGATTTCGCAACAACTCTCGATATGGCTTCGCGTTGGGACATATCCCCTTTGACAACCTGTTAAACGCGGGTAAGAAATTGTGGTAGAAGTCGACATCGTTGCCGAGGGACTTACTTCAAGCAGGGGATTAGAGGCGAGGTCGTCGGGGATCTTGGAAGGGCTTCGGCAGTAAGCGAGAGCTGGAAGTTGGCGATGAAGCAACTCGCGCAGTAGGGTGATGCCCGCAGGCCCAGTTGCGCCGAAAACCAGAATCTTGTCGCCGGCCATGACGTGGCTATTCTTGAACTACTGAAGATGATGCAATTTTGGGTGTGAGATGCAGTGTGCAGGAAGACAGGGACATCAACATCGATTTTAAAGACCACACGATACCGCCTTCACTCGGTCCCAGCAGGTTGCACCTATTTCCAGCAGTGATACAGCCAATAATGGTCGGCCATCCCGTACAGTGTGTGGTTAATTATTTGTCAGCCTATCAGTTGTCGGGAAGTGTGGCGAAAGAGACTATTTCATGACTGCGCTTCCTCATTCTATCCAGTTTATTTCCAAAATGGCGTGCCCAGTCGGTACAGGCAGGTCGAGGCGTGAAAGAGAGATAGCAGCAGGCAGACCACTAGTAGAGCAGCCAACCACACAACACCAACGCTGCCGCGTACCTACGGAGTACTTGGCTCAATGTTCTGCCGGTGTCCCAAGCAGATCGTCAATTCCCGTTTAGGAAAGGAAGTCGTGAATTAGCGTCCGGTGTATCCACATTAACAAGCGGATCTAGCACCACTAGTTAATTAAAGTCATCATGAATCAGTGACTTGTTACATAATGACGAGCCATTTTCCAAAATCAGACTACTACTTGTAGTAGTAGTATTACAATTGATTAGTGATTGCTTTTTTGATCACGAGTCACTTGTCTTGATAGGACTGGCGTCCCTGCTTGGGGTCACTAGAAGGCGTAATTCGAATTTGTGACTACATGGGAGACTTTGAGTGGACGTTGAATCAGCCTGGCTCTAGTATGTAGGAAAATACCACCTTTACAGGTCGAGAAATAGCTATATATACCTGCTATTTACCGACGACAGTAGCCCATACTTTCGTCAAAACAACAATTTTGATCCCCGCCTCAGTTCAATCAAATCACGCTTCCTATACATGCTTCATACTTGACGCAGAATGGGTTCCTACAGGAAGGTGGCTCTCCTTGGTGTAAGTCTCGATTATTTGCGTTCTCTCAGCCGCTTGTTAAGTCAGTTCTACAGAAAGGTCGTTTAGGAAGTGCGGTTCTTGAGGAGCTGGTCAACAATGGATTTATTGTGACTGTTCTGAGCAGAGACTCTTCTAATATCAAGGACCTGCCCTCCGGTGTCGAGGCTGCTCAGGTCGATTATTCCTCCCAGGATAGCCTTGTCGAGGCGTTGCGAGGCAACGATGTCGCAATCGCTACCTTTGCATCCGCTCACCTCGTCAATCAGGAGGCAATTATCGAAGCTAGCATCAAAGCTGGAGTAAAACGATATATTCCAGCCGACTGGGGTTCTTTGACGACCGACCCCAAGGCGCGGACTCTACCCATGAACTACCCATTGGTCAAAGTCCAGGATTTCCTAAAAAGGAAGGCCGATACGGGTTTGCTTGAGTATACGATCTTCTCCGTGGGAGCTTTCCTGGACTTTCTCCTCGATTCTCCCTTCATTCTTGATGTGAAAACATCTTCAATTAAAATTTTTGATAATGGTGAACACCCCTTCAGCTCTACCAGTGTTCAAAGCATTGGAAAAGCCATCGCCGGTGCCCTAAATACCCCTGAAGCAACCAAGAATCGGAACCTATTCATTCACGACACCGTCTTGACCCAGGCCAAGGTTTTAGCCATCGCGAAGAGGTACAGTCCACCGACAGTTCAGTGGACGGAGACACGAGTAGACGCGCAGCAAGAGCTTGAGCAGGCTCTCAAAAATGTGGAGAAGGATCCAACCGACTTTAGGCTCATCTTTCCTTTGCTCCAAGCTTCACTTCTTAGTGGACAGTATCGTGTTGCCTACCCCGAGGTGGACAACGAGCTGGTTGGACTCCCTCTCCTCACGGATGAGGAATTGGAGAAGAAATTTGCTGTCAAGTTTCAGCATGATTAGCTCCTCGGCTGTAGGCCTTCACGTCGACGGTATAATACTGCCTTGGGAGAACACACTACTTGGTTAGTTGATGAACTTGGTGGGAACCGGAGTCCAAATATTAGGTTATCCTATCAGAAAGTTTCCCCCGGATCAATGGCATGTACAATTAGCAGACTCGAAGGGACCGAAATATAAGAATGATTTGTTGTAATGGATTTCCCTTATTAGTTGCTTCTCGCCCGAGTATCTGATTATCTCTATGCAATACCTCCCTCCCGCCAATAGAGACATCTCAGCCAGTGCTCTAGAGTTCTGCCGAAATTCGGAGAAGGTCTGGTCTTTTAAAAATCTCAGACTGAGATTGGCCTTCCGAGCGTGCAAAGGCTTGCGTATTTGGACGTTTGCATCTAGGAGGTCCTTCGTTTGTATTCGTCGGTCCCTATTAGCGTATCTTGCATTACTACTAGAGGGGACCATTTTTGGAAACCCAGTACCGCCAGCATTAATACCTAGGCGAAAGCAGAGCAGTTTATCCCTGAGCGATGGTTGGGGACCCTCGTGTTAACAAGGATTACCTTAGGGCCCTTCTCCGTTAGCCCATGCAACAGCCTAGGCGAGAAGTAAGCACATTTTTGTATTCGCCTTGACCGTCCTGGTGCATCCTCTAACGTGACACGCAGCGTTGGAACCTCACTTACGCAACGATATGACCAATTATCTCTCATTTAATCTGGAACTTTGACATGAAGATTGCCGAAGAACGCAAACGGAAGATCAACAATATGACAAGCCAGCCCTATACCTTCACTTTACTCCTCACGTGGCTAATAGAGACCACCTTAGCCTTCATCTCGACCCGCTAATACTGTAGAATTCGAATCCCGACAGCAACAAATGCGTTATTTAGTACTTGTGTATAGACTAGAAGGATTGATAAGACGGAAATCCTACTTTCGAGAACAGATTGAATAAATCGCTGGGCAGGCAGTTGTCTCAGGCAGTCAACACGTATCAGCGAGATTTTATATAAGGTGACAGGGTCTTTTAGTTCTCCAGATGTCAGTCTCAAGATTGAACCTAGACTTTCTTGAATATTTTGGTACCTAAGACGTGCCGTGTGCCTGGATGTGTGATGCCTCAAGTTAATGGGTGGGCGGTTAGATTTCACTATCGGTCACCGTCTGCGGTTGCCTCTATGTCCAACTTCACTTCCTAAACTCGTTCGCTTCCAGAACGCCCACATTTGCGAGAATCACTCCAAGCTTCGTGACTCTAAGCCTCTGCTTCTACCCTTCTCATCACGACCATGGCAGGCTGGCGGGAACCGAAACTCTAGCGACGAGTCGGCGCCGTATTCGATTTCGCCGTCGCTACAGGATGACATTGAGCTCAACGCCAACCTGCTCTCGTATCTCCTCGACAAAGAGCTTAACGAAATGCTAGAAGCCAGCATTCCTCGCGGCACTGCCACTCCTTGCAATCTTGTCGCAACTGTTCTATCCCCCAGCTCCGTGATTACAGCGACAATCTAAGGTAGAGAGTCTATGTAGGTAGACATGCAGCTACCTCCACAATATATTGTCAGGCTCGTTTAGGTTAGGAATACAAATCAATACTTGAAGGCAGCCGCACTCACTCTAATGAACCCTCAACAACAATCAGGTCAGGATAATAATCCAAGAGAATGTTACACACAAGCACAGGTTCCCTATATAAAATCAACACTTCCCGATCTCACTCCTACCAACCACCCCGTGCCAGACATGGTAGACACGCTGAGCTCTGAGACACGGCATATTGACGTGTATTATTATACTCTGGTCCGCCTACGGCGTCCTGTAGTTACCGGGTAGGTGTGACAAAATGCGTAATCGACTAGTAGTTAAGTGTTTCTGCCACGGAGAGATTGATTTTATATGTACGCCACGTTATCATTGGACAATTGCTTATTTGTAATAAGCGCATATGAACGTTTATAATTCAATCCTATTAAGGAGCCAATTTAAATACCATTCTATAAGCTAATTCATACGCTGATTTGTGAGTCAATATACAAGCCAAATCGTGAGCTAGAGCCTATACGGGAGCTAGAACGGGGGCTTGCTTTGGGGATTATTCGGGGGCTCACTTAGAGGTCGAAACTATACGGAGGTTTTTACGGGGGCTTAGCAGCCTATAGTTATAGGGGCTTTTAGGGGCCATCAATTAGCTTACTAGTACGTATTAAGATACTCGAACAGCTCGTATCGTTAGCGGATCTGTGGGTATTGAACGAATCATATTTTTGCGTTGGCTTGGTGCACCAAAGTAAGAAATGTAAAAATACCATTTTGTCACACCTACCCAGTATACTATGTAACTAGTGGCTGCCCTGGAGTGGAGCTGATTTGTAATAGTACTCTTTTCCAACTTCAAAGTCATCAGCACGTCTCCCGTTTCCCAACCCTCATTTCGCCCTGCGCATGTTCCGACAAATCGTACATCGACCATGATTTATCGCACTACAGGTAGCCCAGGGTGTCTGAACTGCAGGACTAGGAGAATTAAAGCAAGTTTCCCTTCCCCGTCTGTAGCTCCCGTGCTCTCCGCGGACTAATTACATGGCCCTAGTGCAACTTACTGAGACCGAGATGCAGCCAGTGTGCTCGAGCTGGTTTACAATGTACTGGATATCGGTCTCAGTCGGATCTTCGGTTCCGTGACGAGACTCAGGCTGTCATTCAGAAATTCTATCCTTCCAATATTAGAAAGGCCTCAGAAGACTCTGCTGCTACTGATCTAAGTCCTGTTCCGTTTATTCCTTTAGCCTGGATTGACGAAATTGCACAGAGGGTCTTTAAGGATAATTTTTCGATTATAAATGGCTCCTGTGAGGGCTCGATGGAATCTACAGAGGGGCAACCATCCCCCGCCTCTTTAGGTGGTACATCTGTGGGCCTCGCAGCATTAGCTGTCATGCGGAAAGATCCCCAAATGATGTATCTGGCAAGGAAAAGATATTGTTCAACCTTACAGCTTCTTGCAAGAGTAGTGCAAGAACCTATCCAGTCTAATGGTGGGAATTCAGTTGCTGCTGGTTTTATTCTTTCTATATTCGAGGTTACCCACTCTGCCTTTACCTCCATGATGCCCAACTAATAAGTAATGCAGGTGATCATTAGCGAGAAATCGTCAACGTCATGCCTATGGCTCCAGCATGCACATGGCGCTGCTGCGCTTCTGGGCTCTTTATGTTCTTATAGCCGAGTTCCCAAGGATGAGGCAAGAGCCTTGCTGGACATTTCGTACACTTCCGTATGTTGCGTGGAATCTGAACCCAGCCTCGTGCTTGTACTAATTGCATTCAATTTGTAGTTACTAGCGTCCCTAATTAGCGGAAAACCTGTTCCACAGATGTTTCTTCATTTGGTGGAAAATTGCGAGCCAGACGGTATTAATCCCATTTCAAACGACCCATACTTCCTGTCGATTCGGCTCTGTTCCATCATGAGCAGTCTTGTAAATCTCTATGTGTCCGCAAAACACACTTCCCAGTATTCACAGTCTCAGCTCCTTGCTTCAGCCATCGCCAGTGATCAGGCCCTTGAAGCTTGGGCTGTCTCTCTACCTTCATCGTGGGCATATCAAACATACCGCAATGAACCGCATCATGTCTATGGTAGTCCCTGGTTTGCCCGCACCTGGAACTACTATCGGCTCAGCCGCATACTTGCCAATAAACTAATTTTATACGGTCTCAATGCTGGGTCGTTCTCTTCTCAGACAATGAACCCCACTCTGAACAATGAAGATAAGTTACAATACGATCGATCCGCCTCTGTGGTCTCCAAACTACCCAAAGAGATCTATACCAGCCTTCCTAGTATGTTTGATTTCAACCGTACGGGTCCAGCCTCAATACCCTTGTCTTTGGACGTCTTCTTCGTTGTTACAATATTACAATCTCTGAAGGTGTTAACAGGCAGATCCGCTGTCCTGCGAAATCGGCCGTCCTTAGCATGCAAGCAGCCAGAGGAGAAGTTCATCATCTTGAAGGAGATCATGAGAAGGAATATGCTCTGAATCCGTTTCACAGATGGAATAGGGCTCGAGCGCATCTTGTTACGTTATAACTACTGTATATTGTCCAATAAAAGTGGTGTTTTCCCCCTTGCTATTGTCACTCCTTTCGCTGTCCAGTTACGACTGTTGCGGCCAAGAGACTGGTTGTGAAATGTAGTGCAAACACAGAAATGAGTGTCTATCTTGTGGTTAACTTGGAGGCGCAAGACCACAAAGTTCACGCCCTCTGGCCTGGAGTCTATCGATACGTGCACGAAATGGCTCTAGTTCGAACGATTTCTAGCAGCATTCCTGCCGTGACTCTTGAGGCAACAGCACTTCAGCACAATCAAATCGATGAAATTGATGATTTTGGCGACTTTGTGAGCAACGAAGACGAGGTAACCGACGTCGAATGGGTTAATAAGGGTTGGCTCAAGTACGATCCGCTGGAAACATCCCGTGTTTTCTATCCCATTTGCCTCGGAGAGGTGCTTGATGAAAGATATCTCATCGAGCATAAAATCGGTTATGGCGGGTTTTCTACCGTTTGGATGGCCTATGACCTTCTGGACCAAAGGAACGTAGCACTCAAAGTCATGTGTGCTGGGAATTGGGGAGAACGCGAACTTCTTGTCCAAGACCAAATTCTCCAAAGTGTACAGGACACCTCCCATCTCGTGACGTATTCTGCAACATTTCTACTTCCTGGAAAATATGGTCATCACCGGGTCTTCGTGTTTCCATTGTTGGGTCCATGTCTCGATTCTCTTCGTATAGAGCAGATGACATTAACGGGTCGCATGTCTGTCGCTCGTCAACTACTAGAGGCCTTGGAGAACCTACACAGAGCTGGAATTGTGCATCGCGGTGAGTTGACTAGCTACCTCATACCTTTTGATAGTGTTCATCATAAACTAATCATGATTAAATAGACCTCAGTGAGAGAAACTGTATGTTGGGAATGGCTCCTCTACACAATCTCAGCAGGGCTTCCAAGTACGAATTGCTCGGTCGCCCATTAAGAGAACCCATACCCTTGGAAGACATGTGGAAGAAAGGAGAGTTTGTTCGACCCATCAATATCCCCACGAACCTACGCACAGAGGACATATATTTACTCGACTGCGGGCTGGCTAAGAAACTCGACAACCCGTTTACTCAACGCGGCTATCCTTCAGTTGAATTTTGTTCTCCGGAAAGACTGCACAAGAAAGATCCAAGTCCTCCCTGTGATATGTGGGCTTACATGGTCATATTCGCAGAGCTTTACATTGGCTTTCTGCCTTTCTGGACGTATCCTGAAGGCGGAATCATAGTCGACTACCTCAAATATTTCGGTCCTCTACCAGAGGAATGGAAAGGTCTTTATATTTACTCGGATGGGCTTGAATCGTGGTATGACCAGAGCGCAGAGGCCGATCCAGAATCTGACCCTGCGTCGAGAATTAGAGGATATCGTCCTGAAGTTGATGCAGCCGAGCGAGAGCTTGTACCTTCTATTATGCGTAAAGTGTTTAGGTACCGGCCCGAGGAACGCTTGACTGCTACACAGGTGCTGCGGATGAGTCGTTCAAAGCTCTTATTAAGAGATATGGGTGCTGATTACCTTGCTGTAACTCTTTGTGTTGTATTGCTGCTATCCGTGAAGTTCCCTGGGCTCTTTTGATTTTTCAATGAAGTATTAGAAGTTGTGAATGGCTGCCATAGCATTAGGGTTATGGTTCATGGTTACTGCGTGGCTTTAGGGCCTCTGTAAGCTCATGTTCTTTTTCCGTATCAAATACTATGAGCCCTTTACTGGCTGGTTGAGCTGACGCTAGGAACCTTTCCGCATTCCGACGTCTACGATCGTGTTTAAAATCTATTCAGCAATAACTTGAACCAAGTTGTGTCGTATCACTACAGTTAAAAAGAAGCAGCAGTGGGACCTAATAGCGTTCTTTTAAATCCATCTCTGTGAACACAACAGCTTGATCTTCTACCTATCAGAGCTATCAGAGTCATCGGCCATGTTTACAACAGAGTCTACAAAAAAGAAACGAATCAAAGCTTTCAATTTGTGTACTATATTGTTTGTTCATGTACTATTTGCTAGTTGTTGAGCTTGGCTTTGCATCGTTGTTGTGGATATGTGAATGAAAGCATAATTCTTCTTACACTTCAACATTAAAAGGCAATGTGAAAGCTTGCCATGCACATATACGTAGTATTCATTTTAGAGGTCTATCTATATACGATGCAAGAGTACTGAAATAATCCGAATTAGATCCTGTTCATCAGTACCTTTAAATGCGATCCTACCTTATTGATCAGGTCTATATATTGCATCTTTACACAAAACAGCCACCTTCTTAAAAAATCGTCTCCATTCCAATGGATCCCCTTTGACTTTTGTGAACTCAACCTCGAAAAGTCCCTCCGAGACTGATTCCACGATTATGTTTCCTTGCAATAAACACAGTCGTTGATCCTTTGTAGCGACGCGAATGACGACTGGTCCTCCAGTATCGACTCCGGCTATGTGATTGGGAACAGGTACACCGAGTCGATGCAGAGCTTCACTCAGAACAGGGACGAGTAATTTCAGTCCCCAGGTAGAATAAAATCGATTCAGGGTTCGTGAGGGAATGATATCGTGGAAATTTTGTGCGTTCTGCGTCCTGCTCAATGGCACCGTCGGGTTTTGGCTGAATTGGGACATGGCGGGTTCGTCTTCAAGGCGACCGGCGAGTTGGTAATCTTGTGTTGTGGACATGGTGTGGTCTGTGGGTTGGGTAGATGAAAAAGCGTGGACGAGGCGTGTGTCCCAGTCTACCGTCACGTTGCCCATGGGCATTTCGGGTTGTGTGGATGATAGTCGTGATTGTAGGTCATCGGCACTTTCCTGTGTGTCGATATCCATGGCTGACGATGAAGGGCCACTTTGACGGAATCGCTGCGATTGTGAGGGTGGTGGCGCAAGCGGATCTTGCGAAAAATCTATATGCAGTGACTCAAACATGCTCGTCGCAAGGTTGAGTTGATCTTTCAATACACCTTCCGACGAAATGTATTTGTTGGGTCGCGTGAACCAGGGATGGCGCCTAACATCTTCCATGGTGAATCGACTTGCTACGTCGACTTTCATCATTCCTCGAAGCAACGACAAAACGGATGACGGTAATCGCTGCCAGAGCTCATCGGTTGTGCGTGCATTTTTCTCTAGATATTCGCTGAACTCGAAGCTCTCTTCAGTCGGGCTGTCCCATGGCGTATTTCCAGCTAGTAAGACAAAAAGAACGACTCCACAGGACCAAATATCTGCAAAATCGGCTCGATACCCGCTTCCTTTTGTCTGCCCTCGTGTGCTGCACGTTATCACTTCCGGCGCGATGTATGGTGGACTTCCGCATAGTGTGGTACACGCTTTCATTTTGCCGTTATATTCAAAGACAGTCGCGAGACCAAAATCTGCAATTTTCAGATCCCCATTCGCAGACAAAAGCACATTCTCAGGCTTAATGTCGCGATGCCCAACGCCCTTGGAGTGCATATAACTAACCGCGCTGATAAGCTGCGTAAAATAAAAATGTGCAATGTCCTCGCCAACACCTGCATCAGCCTCGATTTTGTCGAATAGATCCCCTCCTTCAGCTAGCTCCATTGCGATCCATCGCCACGTTGCGTCCTCGCCGGTGTGAAAGAAGGATATGATATTTCGATGATCGCCGATGTGTTTGTGGACCGTCACCTCCATTTGGAGTTGTCGCGCGGTGATTTTGCCATGGCGAGAGGCGTATTCCTTGTGGATGAATTTGACGGCGAAGACGGGGTTGTTTTCAGTGAGGGGACATGCTTTTTTGATGCTATAGACACATCGTGGTTGAATTAGCAATCTCATCGTGATGATAGAGCAGAGACGAGGGGTAGATACCAGGCATAGGCGCCTTGGCCTATTGTTTTGGATACGATGCGAAAGGGGAGCTCTGTTGGCAGCGGGGCTAGCTGAGAGTGCTGCATGGCGTGGCCTGTTGATCAGTGTAAACGAATGAATTAAGTTAAATGAGCGACGTGGTGGTGGTGTTCTACCAGTGAAGGTAGATGGCAATAGTATGTCGCGTCAGACGGATTATTGCCGAGTCAACAAGGAGTGGGTCGCGTCGTGTCCCGCTTTCAATTTATCCTCTTTGGGAACAGAGATTCCTTACGGGAAGTGATAACTATAGGTAAATCCACGAACTGACTACTTCTGAAGTATTGTTGGATGTATCTATGTGCTATTACTATCGTCGCGATGTTCCCACGAACTAAGAGGACAGGCTGATGGTACAAGGGAAGACATACACGGGGTCGGCCGTGGAATGAACTCTGCATATACAGTCGATTATCCAGATGACTAGATCTATAACAGAGGATTCCCTCATGTATCATTCGAGGTTCGAAAGTCATTCAGCAATCTCCGGCTTCCCCATGTCGTCTTCTTTGTAGATGTCACTAGGTCGCGTGAGCTGGACGAAGGGACGTGGGAAAGTCATTCGCGTAGCCGTCGTGCTGGGACGAGACAACAATATCTCGTAAACGAATTCAGACGTATTCGCGGGACAGTACGCGAGTAATCTGCAATAAGTAGAACAATAGGACAACGCATTTGACAAGAAGAGAAAAGAAGAGCGAATAGATTTGCCAAGACAAGAGCTCTGGAAACGGCACTAACCCCAGAGCGGACTAGCTGTTGCCGTGGGGAGCGCCGACTGTAAACATTGAACATCCACCTTCTTTTCTTCTTCTCTACTTCTTCTCGTTCTTCTCTGTCCCGAACTGACTCTCTTGGATAAGATCAGCATCGCCTTGGACTCTCTGCACATTCTGTCTTTCACTTCAATAACAGCATCCTCCTCCCTCGCATCAATATCTGGTTCGCTGTGGGTCAACACCGCATCCGTCACTTCCACTCAGTTACACTGCTACATTCCAGTGCAAACGCATTCTCAAGAGACACAATACTTTAAATCGAGATCTTCCCGTCAACCTATTCCCGACAACATGGACTACGCGATGGAGGATACTCAGAACGCTGCACCCCAAGCCCACGAGGCATCCAAGCTGGGTGCTCCTGCTCCACGAGGCGATACTCAGAGCGTCACCAAACGGTACGTCAATCTACTAAAACTCACTGTCCTGGAATATCAACTAACTTGAATTGATTATAGCCTGCAGTCAGAATTGATGCAACTCATGCTCTCGCCCTCACCCGGAATCTCCGCCTTCCCCAACGCCGACGGAAACCTTCTCTCGTGGACAGCGACCATCGACGGACCAGCAGACACGCCATATGAGAATCTAGTGTTCAAACTTTCATTCGCGTTCCCCAACAATTATCCTTATGCGCCGCCAACCGTGCTTTTCAAGACCCCCATCTACCATCCCAATGTCGACTTTTCAGGCCGGATCTGTCTCGATATTTTGAAGGATCAGTGGAGTGCGGTGTATAATGTGCAGAATGTGCTGCTTAGTTTGCAGAGCTTACTTGGGGAGCCCAATAAGTATGCACCACTCTCTTTGTCTTGCACGATTCAATACTGACTGAGGAACAGCTCCAGTCCATTGAACGGCCAGGCGGCAGAGCTATGGGACAGCGATCCAGAGGAGTTCAAGCGTCACGTCCTCGCCAGGCACCGTGACATCGAAGACGACGAATAAGAGAACCACCATCATAACTCAACCTTGATCTAATCATGTCTTTCTATCTACCTGATAAGAAGACGAAGTCACTTAAGGTTGATTGCATTTTCACCGGGCGTTGCATTTACTTTGGTTTCTACTATTATTATGATCTGACATCCATACACACTTCGGGGTGATGCATCGTGGAACAGGCAAATACTATAGCGTTGCGTTACGTTTGGTTCGGAGTTGTACACACACAATTTTGTGCTCGATTGTTCGTTTTGGATATTCTTGATATGACTTCTCTTATTATTATTCTTAGTTATGTGATACCTTATCAAGGCTTTGCCGTTCAGATGACGTTCGTTGCTCCAAACTTGAACATCACCATCACTTCAGTTGATTTCGACCCATAATTTCTATATCCGAACAAACGAAAAATCATAATCGAACATTGGAAATCCTACAAGCAGTATTGGGAGGGGATTCCATCAGCGTTGAGTCATCATGTATCTCGCACCAAGATCATGTGACGAACCCAAGATCATGTGACGAACCCAAGCCCTACAACCGAAATAGGCAATCCTAAGTAACCTGCAAGTGCATTTCTAGTTTTGATCCTTGCCTGTCTAAAATAAAATAAGAGAACAGGGGCTGTACTGATATCAGGACCAGATTCGAGAACTAGAATATTGATAGACTGTAGAATGATGTAAACCAACAAATGTAACGCTAGACACTTCGTCCGATAATCAAGATGAGTCACAGCCCCTCGTTAAACAAATCGAACAGCCAGACTCAGTTAGGAAGAGGGGAAAAATAATACCTAGTTATACTCACTACCTGCATTTGATTCCATCTATTCAATGAAGTCTTACCTTCTTTAACATCAAAACTTCTTCTGCAAAAAGTGTCATCTTTTGTTCAAAAGATCCGAATATGTCCTCAGATCCAACATTCACAACCTACACCCCCACTCAAGCACGCACCTACGCCCAACACCGCCTCTCCTACCCATCCAAACTCTACGACACAATCTTGAACCATCACACGAGCACCGGCGGAAAACTGAATGTTCTCGCAGACGTGGGATGTGGTCCTGGCCGTGCGACACGCGATTTAGCAGCGTTCTTTGAGCTGGGTGTTGGGCTGGATCCGGGGGAGGAGATGATTCGTACCGCGAGAGCGTTGTCTGAAGAGGAGGGTCTCGAGGATAGTGATGGAGGGGGTAAGGTGCGGTTTGCGGTTTGTGGAGCTGAGGAATGTGCGAGGGGGGTTAGGGATGTCTTGTCTACATTTAAGAAAAGGGTTGATGATGGTGATGATAGTGAAGAGGGGAGGGTGGATTTGTTGACGGCTGCTATGGCGGTATCGTCCCCTTCACCCTTTCATAACATATCCTCGGTATGTTTAAATGATGGTTAATGTTTGTACAGGCACATTGGTTCCCCATGCCCGAATTCTGGGCCCAAGCCGCTCAAGTCATAAAACCCAACGGCACAGTGGCCCTTTGGACCTGCTCCTCCTTATACTGTCGTGCGTACAATCCAAAGCAGACAAAAACACGACAGAATGACAGAATTGACAAATAATTGAACTGGATAATAGATCCATCAACCCCCAACGCAGCAGCCGTACAAAAAGCGCTCTTCCATCTCGAACGTGACGTGCTTGCGCCGTACGAACTACCGCCGAACCGGATATCGCGTGATATGTACGACAATCTTGTTCTACCATGGCAAGTGGACCGCGAAACAATAACCAGACATAATCTTGTGGAAGCATTCCCTGAATCAGACTTTGTCCGTTTAGAATGGGATCGAGACGGCATCCTCAGCGATGGGGATGATTTCTTTCTGGCTAGTAATAGCGAAAATAAAGGGGAAACCACCCTTAACGATTTAGAGGGCAGTCTTGGAACGGCGAGTATGGTGACGAGGTGGAGAGAGGCGAATCCCGAGCTTGCCGGCACAGAGAGGGATTGCGTTAGTGAGATGTGTGCTGAAATCAGGAAAGCCATTGGCGTGGGTGCTGATGAGAATCCAAGAATGAAAGTTGGCAGTTCGGTTGCTTTATTGTTGTTTAAGAGGAGGTGATACAGTTTTCTCATGTCAACTGTGATAGAATGAGCTCGAATCGTGTTAAGCATGAGAGACTTCCACGGCGTCGAAGGTATTCTTGTGAGGAGAAAGCTTATGAGCAACTGCATTACCATCTTTGCGTATAATCGATCGACATCCTCGAGTTCAGGGCCCATTATAAATCAGTCCTCCCCATCTATGATATGGATTGATGTACACTCACTCTTCGTCTCCAGGTTTGGTCGCGTTGTTCGGTCTTGGGAGTAGCTGACCCTCTAGCTGTCAAGGCTGTTACGGCCCCGAGATGGGCGTTTCTTTTCAACTTCATCATACTAGTTGATTATGTCATTAAGTTTGATGGGTTACCTGAGGAGAGATGTACAACATGTCATTGAGCAGTCAAATTATCCTAAGTACTTCCATACTAACAATTGAAAACCATCAAGGGATGTCGCACGAACCCCGCTATTGCACACAGATGTCGCAATATTATAGCGATGACATCTTCTGCAAATTGATGATTGGGGAGTCGTTCGGAGAAATAAATTTAGACTCGAAACTCCACATCGTGATTTCTCCGCATTTCTGGGTGGGGAGTCGAAGCTTGAATTGTGGAGATTCTGATTTCAACTGCGGATATTGGTGCTTTTGCAATTTCTTTGTGCGTCGTTGGTGTTCTGGGAAAGGAGTTATCTTACCCTGCTTCAAGGAACGATAGTTTGTTTCCTCCGTCTCAGAACGGCCGGCCCTTGCGTGGAGAATACATCTCCAATCTCAAGAACTTTCACAACATTCTTTTTGATAGACATCAAGTAGACAAAGATGAAGCATATTTAGATTCATCAATGATAACCATTCCCGCAATACTGGCACTAGTAAAAGTGCTGAGTGCACCAGATATCAAGGCAGAAATAGCCACGCGTGAGACATCACTTGTCCGACCAGGTGCGAGTTGTGCAAGAACACCGATTTGATTACCCAATGAGCCGATATTGGCGAAGCCACATAGTGCGTAGGTGACGATGATTCGAGAACGAGGAGAAAGGTTGGCGTAGGCTGGGTCTGTTTGGAGGGCATTGTAGGCGACGAATTCATTCTGCGTATGTTAGTCTTTTATCCAATAGTATATACTGGGGAATAAGGTCTATATCAAGCCTCACGGTAATTAGCTTCATTCCGATGAGTTGAGCCACGAGTAAAATATCATCACTCTCTCGAGAGACACCCAGGAAAAGGGCAAAGGGTAGCACAAATATCCGAGAATCAACTCCAAAGTCAAAACTGGTCCATCAATATTGATGTACCGTCCCCACCACGAGAGAAGACCGTTGATAAGGCCGATAAGAGAAATGATGCAAAGTAATGTCGCACCAATCATCCCTGCAGTTTTCAGACCTAGCCATGCTCCATTTGTAAACGCTTCTAGTGCGTTCGCGGGTCGATGCTCGTCATCTTCAGGAATAACTACCCGGCCAGAGGTCAAAGTCTCTTCTTGCTCTGGCCAACGAAGTTTAGAAACGGCAAGAGATGCCGGGATGCTCATCACGCAAGCAGACACAAGAACCTGCGGGTCCACGCCCATGGCAACATATGCAATAAGAACGCTACCAGAGATGGTAGCGAAACCAGAACACATGACTTGATGGATCTCTGCCAAAGTCAAATACTCGACAAAAGGCCGAATCAACATGACGGATTCACCTTGGCCAATGAATGGAGAGGCAGCTGCCACAACAGCTTCGGCACCGGAGACTCGCATGCTCCAGAAGAAGAATACTGCAAACTTTGCCAAGAACCATTGAAGTAACCCCATGTAGTACAACAGCTGAACAAAAGACACAAAGAAGATGATAGCGGGAATAGTGGTAACCAAAAACCATGAACTGATGCTGGATGGAAGAGGCATGGTGGTTAAAAATTTGACGCCAACCTTTGCAAATCAAGCAAGTCGGTGGCCAGAGTTGAGATGAAGTTGAATATGTCGTAGCCATCCTTGGTGCGAAGGACGAAAAGTGTGATGATAAACTGCACGAGCATTCCGACAATGACTGGATGCCAGTCGACCCGCTTGCGATCTTTGGAGTTGAAGTATAAAATCGTAACGAGTAGGAGCAATCCCACAAGACTGACGGCTCGGTTTGCGCGAGTGTTGTCGGCAGATTCAGGAGAGGCGAATGCGCCGATAAATATCACTGCTATCACCAAAAGCGCACTGGCAGGAGTTCTCCATCTTTCGGGGATTGCGCGGACGATTGGTGTTGCAGTCTTGTCCCAAATCCAGCGCATAGGAACGGTGACCACGGTAATTGGCACGTATAAGAAGATGATTCGAAGTGTAATGGCGAGGTATAGCAGAAAAGGGATCAACCAGCCGAGATCATGGCGATGTAGTATTAGACCTGCAATCCACCATCTAAACACACGTGAGTATCTATATTAATTGTACGCACATGATAATGATCAAGCAAGGGGAAAAGACTGAAAGCTCAAACCCAAACAACCTGAATAACATGCGTTTGTTAAACTTACCCAGTGAATAGAAGCCAAGCCACCGCATAAAAGGCGTGTCGCGAATGTCTGAGGAGTCGACGGAGCCATGGTCGCGACGCATGTTGTTCAATTCCATCCTCGATACCGTCACTTTGAGTTTCTTCCAGGGGAGGTGTGTTCACGTTTGTGGGGTTTCCCAGGCCAGCTTTTTTGATCTTCAAGCTGATATGCCTTGGACTGTCCGGGTCTTGGGTCGTATCAGTCTCATCCGGCGTCGATGCAGGCGTCACTGACGTCCCATTCTTGTCAGCCATCTTGAGGCAGCAACGCTTATCGCAAGGTTAGATAAGCACAAAACAGTAGTGCTTGTGATTCTTCGTGGTCTTCTCGCAGAATCGACTTATGGAGAGACCCTATGTCCTCTGGTCCCTCTCCCTGACCTGACCGAAAATCATTTATTTAAACTTACGTTCCCAGAGGCATATCATGATGATCAGACTTCAAAATCATATCAAATCTGCCGTCTGACCTAGAAAAAAATTTTTGATAAAGAAAAAGTGGAATCGAGGCCCACTCAGGAGAGCACAATCATATCGGGAAGGTGCAGGGAGCGGCCGGGCGCAGACGACAAACACCTTGAAAAGGAAAGTGGTTTGCCCGTTTGTTGTGTTAGGCTCATCGTTGGTTACGAGCAAACAATTGATTTGAGTGTCGGAGAACAAAGAAGACGAAGAGGACGAAGAAGAAGACGAAGAAGACGGTCGATTTGTGACGTCGACGTCCATTGGTCGGCCGTGGCTTCCCGCTACCGGTCGATCATCTGCGCAAATTCTTAGCGTACAGTCTATCTAACCTGTTCTGGTTAGTTACATTGGACCTTGGACTTTTTGAGAACCTCTACCTAGGTAAATACGTATCAAGACAATAATGAAGGTATTCGATAGTCAATTTCGTTTTTGCATTCAAATAATTTGCAGCGTGTAGAGTTAAACAGTATATAAATACCCATTCGCCACCTTAATATTCCTCTTCAGAAATTCCGCTCCTCCGTCATGTCTGACTCCCTCAAGCCCTCTTCGTTGAAAATCAACTTATCCTTGACTCGTCCAACCTTCGCCGTCCAGGAAGGCGTCACTTCTCGTTTAGAATTTGTGGCCCGTGTTTCAGATTTATCAAGAGTGTTGTTCCGGCATATACCCAACTCAAGTCTCCAATTAAAGGCATCGACAAGCGCTTCAACCATACTGGCAGCCATCGCGTATCGGACTGGATCATTATCCTGGGGGTCTGGAACGTTGGATAACAACCAGCGAGATTTGTTATGGAAAAAGAAATACGTGCACTCATATCCCATCATAATGAAGTCACACGCGCAGACATCTTCGATTAGTCGATAAAGCGAGCGCAGCGGCGTGTCGCGCATGCGGAAGATCGGGATCTTGTGGAGTTGTAGAATTCCCGCTTGACGTTCATCGATGAAATCAGGTCTTTGTTCGATAGCTTCTACGGGCAAAAGCGGACTTTGTAAGGGGTATCTCCACTGGAAACGCCAATAGACGAAGAAGAACAGGGACCACGGATCTGGACATTTCTTAATTCGACGTATTGAGGATCGGATCTGAAGAGGTGAGTATCCGTATCTGATGATCTTGATTGGATTTCGCATTTTACTGCAGATTGTGTATTTGTCTCACAGTAAGTTCCGAGCATAAAGTAGACTACGAAGGTAGAAGGAGATGTTGTCGGAGCCGGAGGAACAAATATATCGACCTTTACACAACCCTAATGATTAGCCCTAATTCTTGTCCAGATTCAGCCCTCAAGGCAACAGACTGGTTGATGTGCAATGAAGTGTTATCAGTGAGATTTCATTAGTCCTTTACGAAGTGAACCCAGATAGATAGAGGACTCATTGTCATTGATGATTTTTATACTCTACAGCCACTTGACTAAATTCTAGAGTAGGGACAATAGTGTTCCAGAATGGAAATATTATATTAACTTCAGGAGTACACCGCTTGACGATATTAAAGTGGAGATTGACCAATTATTAACATACATATATGGTCCTCGGGCGTACCCCCCGGTTCTATAGCTGGTAGCCAATTCCCATATTCTAGAAATGAATGTAGAGCGAACATAACATCCCCCGCTTGTTGGAGGCCGTCGTTATTGAATGGTTTGTAAGCCGGTCGGTAACAACTCACAAGATTAACCTGGTAAGAAAAGTTTTTCATTCATTGCAAAGAAGAATCAAGTGAAAGAAATGTAAAATGTCAAACATGTAGCTAGACGACAGAAAGAGAAGATTTCAATAGAATGAGCAATGACGTCGTAGTTCAAAAAGCTTCCCCGCTCGAGCCTCGGCTTTTAGCCAGCTTATCGCCGCTTGCCCCTCCAACTTCCCCAACCGTCAACATTGAACCTTTTCTTTCGGTCAATTGCTTCAGTATACAGCCTATGCTTATCAGAGACTTCTAATCCAATCAGAATGGCAACTTCCTTACATCCAGTATTCCACAAAGGAGCAACAGCTCTCATCACAGGCGCCGCTTCCGGAATCGGCCTTGCAACCGCCAAACTGTGCTACTCACATGGCATGAACCTCATCCTTCTCGACATCAACAAGGACAATCTCTCGAAACTCAGCACTGAATTTCCTTCCGGCTCTGATGTTACCACTTCTACCTTCGAAATAGACGTCTCCAATCCCCAGGACTGGGATAGAATACAACGCGACGTTCTTGCCTTGTATCCAGGTGGTGTCGATCTGCTCATGTTGAACGCGGGGAACAGCTTCAAGCCCGCCGCCGGGAAGACTAGCTGGCAAGATCCGGAATACTTCCGAAAGACATTCGCCGTCAATACATTTGGATACACGAACGGAATCGCAGCGTTCATTGACAGCACCACAAGCAACAAAACAGATAAACGCGCTATAATCCTGACTGGCTCGAAGCAAGGCATCACTAATCCGCCCGGAAATCCAGCTTACAACGCATCGAAGAGTGCTGTGAAAACTATCGCCGAACATTTATCTTTTGACTTGCACGCTAGCAATCCCAACATTAGTGTCCACCTTTTGGTTCCCGGCTGGACTTATACAGGTCTCACGAAAGCTCATTTCTCTTCAAAGCCAGACGGTGCATGGACGCCGGAGGAGGTGGTTGAATTTATGAGTGCGAAAATGGCCGCAGGCCAATTCTATATCCTATGTCCTGATAATGATGTGACCGAAGAATTGGATAAGAAAAGAATTACATGGAGTTATGGAGATGTCATTCACGGACGTCCGCCGTTGTCGCGCTGGAGACAAGATTGGAAGGAGAAAGCGGCTGAGGGGATTGCGGGCATACAGATACAGCCGCAATGATTGTGAGTTGTCATTATTTGGTATATACCTTAATACATAAATGTTATTTATTGCTTTATAAACCCAGATGCGTGTACATAAATTTACAACCGTAGTTACTATCAAGTTAAACCCGCCAAGTTTGGATTTGGTAATACCTATATGCATCGCTGCGAAGCCCAATCCTTTGCTTGTGGTGTTTAAGGCGATAATATCATTTATTTAAATCGTAGCCGGGTGCATAGTCGTTGAAAGTGACACTTTACTCATTCGATCCCTCCTGACTCACTGCTTACTACTGGTGTTGGTATTGATATACAAAGAATGCGATGGAGTGGCAGCTTAGGGTTTACGGCTAGGGCTTAGGGCATCGGTGGTCGGTAACCTTCGATCGGGACATCTGGATCTGAACTTCTACGCCAACACAAATAGCAGCAAAAGGCCAATAGGTAAAAATGGAAATATAGAAGCTATCTAGGTACATTTAGGAGGACAGATACATTAATATATATATAAACATTAAAAGCACTTTTATCACGATGTCATGGTGTAAAACTAACAATATTGAAATCGTAGTGTAGCTGCAATTACCTGCACGTCAATATCATGAACGACCGCTGTCCAAGATGCCCTCAAGTACTTCAAGATGTGCATATTGCTTGACGATAAAAGTTAAGGTCCGGTCAAATGCGTGAGAGAAACGAAGATACCTGGAATGATGTAAACGGCACCATTCAGCGTGAGCGATAACGCGCTTCAATGTTATGGCGTAATCGCAAGTGCTCTATAAGTTTGTCACGTCGGCCGAAGTTTTCGTAGCATGGGCGAATAGGACATGGAAAGGCATTCGGATGGACGTGAATGGAGGTGATGTGTCGCCACAAGTCCTGGAGACGTCCGAACGTCCCGGAGTATGTGCATCCCCTCCATTCACATCTGATAGGGGTATCGTCGTGTATTCTGTAATGATGGTACCTGTGTTAGCAAAGATTGGAAGTAAAGATAACTGGCTTGTTTCTAAGATGAACAAACCTGGTACTGAGGATAAGGATCCTGCCGTGAGGGATATTACCATCGTTTGTTTCGACGATGACATTTCGTTCTCCGGCTGGTTGTTCTTCCAGCAACTGAGATGGCTCAGCTGGATAGTTGTTTACGGAATCCCCGTGGCTCATCCACGCCGCTCCGGCAGCCATGGCCCCGTTGACTGGAGCACCGTGATTGATGTTGTCTCCAGTCCATCCAGCTGTGGTGCTGTGTTCATATTGCGTGTTTGCAAACGGAGAAAGAGGGAAGTACTGATTTGGAGATGTAAAAAAATCACAAGTAAAGGGAGGCAAGGCGTGATAGAGACCGGGGTAGAAACTGGATGATGGTGTTGCTTGAAACATCATGTTTGGTCCGATTGAAGAGGCAGTTGAGACCCGGTTTGTCTCAGGGAGAAAAGCCTCAGATGTATGGTTGTACGGGTATGACATGGTCATATGGCAATGTATTTTCCAACGTTGGAATCGGTGCGGCTAAGAACAAGGCGATATACCTGAGAATATGGGTTAGGAGAATATAGGGTGTTGAGATGATAATTCCATCAGAAGGACCAGAAGGGCAGGACTTATTACATTTTGACTAAACTTATCATAGCTAGCTCAGCACAAAGAAGCAATTATTATTATTACATCGCAACAATGTACGTATGAGCAACTACACTGTTTTAGGAAGGCTTCTGGGATATCCGAAGATGCTTGGCCTGCCCTTGAATTTGGAGTCTGATTCGTTGAGAAGCTCATATGGCGCTGGCGTTGGCCTGATCCTGATCATGGCCCTGGTCCTGGCCCTGGCGCCCCCTAGCTAGCCCGTTTGATTGGCCGCGCTAAATTTTGGTCGACTCCGACGGACTCAAGATCAAGCTAAACCTAACTGTACTACCGGTACAGCATCATTGTACACGTACATAAATCAGAACCAGCCAAAATTTGCCATCCCTTGACAAGAATTCGAGTTCATCGGGATGCCGGGAACAGCGCTGCACAACAAAAAGGCTATCAACCTCCATTTATGAGATGGGGCTCCCGCGAAAACAATGCTTGAATACGGATCAATCATCTGATCAAAACGCGAACCAACTTGACGGAGGAGAATGATCTATATGACATCTGGAGGCTCTGCGATCGCAGGGTTTGGGTTTGGGTTTTATATCGGACTTTAGCCCCAACACTGGGTTTTCGATGGAACGACTGAAGTTTCCGATAAATATGCATTCTTTCTCTGGTTTTAGGCAACTTAGTCCTAGCGTCGAGGCTCTTTGGGCTTTCGGATTGCCCTCCTTGAGCCCTGCGCTTGAGTGTCGGATTTGACGAGCATATTGTCGGTCGGGCTGCTGGCAAAAGGGCGCGAAGAAGGAAGAGGCTCAAAAAGTTATGCGGATTTTGGGAAAAGGTGAAGGATTGCTTGGAATTTGTTCTTTCCGAGGGCGTTGAGTTTTAAGTGAGTTTGCGGGTTGCTGAGGACGTATCGCGAGGGCGGATGGCATTACAAGGGCAAGAGATAATTGTGTGCTAGATTCCAGATCATCTCACATCGGACATCACACAAAGGTAAAAATCTGTCCTTCATGAGCTGCGACGCGGCCTCCCACGTTTGTATACCCAGGTCATCAGCCATTTTGAGTACACCAGACAAACACCACGCCGACAAATCGCTGCCAAAGCTAGCAACAGACGCAGCGACGAACATGGCCCATAATCTAAAGTCATCCCCGAATATATGACTATACAATGGTTTTGCTGTTGTATGTCCTTCCCCAAGCGTCTTATCAATATATCTTCCCCAAATATTTCGAAAGCGTGTTATCAACATATCACACGAAGGAGTCCCGGGCGGTCTCTCATCAATCATGGCTGCTGTATATACCACCAGAACAATTCGAACGACTTCTGCCGGTAAGATAAGTACAGTATCGTCAATATTGTATCTTGATCTTATAGATAGGAGCGTGTATTGTACTGTTGTGATCCAAAATCGGGTTTGAGCTGCGCGACTACTTCGTCCATCCTCAAAGGGACTGTATAGACTCCATATCATTTGGATGGCGCTTTCGAGGCGGATAATGCAGGATTTAATGATCTGACTGAATTCGATTTTGTATTCGATTTGTTGGAAGCCTGGAGGGAGTGGAGTGTCAATGGGAACAATGGCTTCGGATAGAGACAGGACATCATTGCTGGAAAAGAAGGGTTGATCGAATGCATCGATTGATCCACACAAATCCGCTCTGCTGCAGCATTAGACTTTTCCTTTCTATTAAACCGAAGGTCGATGTAGACACGAACCGATATAACTTGCCCATGATCAAGGGCTCTCCTACGAGACTGTTCAGGCCACCCCTTGAATGAACTAGTTCTTTAAGTCCCTTCATATGCATCCTCCACTGCTCATGCATTCCATTACACTTCTGTATCATGGCAATAGTTGCAATAGCAGCAAGAGTTTCATTCGAGACACCAGTTCCCTGCATATCCGAAACTCTTTTGTTGACAATAAAGATCGCTTCATTTAGATGCCTTATACCCATAAATCGCCGAGTCTGATGTTCGACAGTAGCTAGAGATATATTGCTGTTATTAATCATGAAGAAATCTGCGAATCCAATAAAAACGTGCAGCAACGCGCTATCGTGAAATGCCATTGGTAGCCAATATTCGCTCATTGGATTGAACTCGGCTTTGTCTTCGATTGAGTAGAGTTGTTTTGAGACGTATTTAGAGTCTGTATTAAGTAGCGATGAGACCAATATTGCCTGTGGAGGAGTGTGAAGAGAAGGGATGCTCACAAAACTGCAATAAATCGTACATGTACGCTTCTAGTTTGATCGGAGCTGTATTGAATGGATCCACACTGTTACCATAAGGCACAGTGTCAATTGTATGTCTTTGATCACCCACATTGAGGATCTCAGGTCGAGTTGATTGCTTCCGCTCCTTGCTATTCTGCCTCTTTTCACGCAGGTAAGTGGCCATGACACGTTTTCGGACAACTCTGCGAAGTTCGTCGCGAGCCCTTGCTTCTTTGATTTTGGCGTTATTGGCTATCTTTTCTGAAGGCTGGGTAAAGGGGATAAAGTCGAAATCTCTTGGTCCTATATCATCCCGATTGGATGCCACTTTTGAGTCTAATCGGATGTAGGCCTCAATAGATTAGCTTAGATTCTGTTGAGGAAAATGGACTGATCGAAAGATATAAGCTGCTAGATATATAGAAACGTACACTTTCTGGGTCTTCCCCTTACACGTGGAATCTTAAGACTGGCTGGACCGTGCTCATAACGAAATACGCAGATCCTGTCATTGGCAGTATTTCCGTTCGACGGAGCATGAGGTGTAAGGCTGAATACAACTTCACTTGGCACTTGATAATCCATGATTTTACTAATGGCTTAGAGGTATTGGGACAAAAATCAACAAGTTTTTTTTTTTTTTTAGAAACGAAGCCAAAGATGGGAAACGGCCAGTTTAAATTCGACTCTGTTGGGCAAGTCTCGAATTGAATCGGATCATCTCCGAGGGTCCACTTTGGTGGATCGTGTACCTAAGCCACAGTCTAGCCCGATAAGGGTTGTGGGGAATGAAAAGTTGGCCGAGAATGGAAAGGCGCGAAATCGGGGTCCTGCCTAATTGGGAAATTTTACGCTTGATCTGACGATAGTATCTTTTTCTTTTCGTGGATTCAGTGTAGTATATTGGGAAGATGATTAGAAATCAATAGTTAGATCTGGAAATTGAAATAGTGCTGGAAGTATAAGTAGCCATTGTTCGTCTCGCCATTGTTCAATGAATTGTACTCGTTCTATATCATACTTGTACCTCGCTGCGGACTATCCGATCCTAAAATATCGGGACCAATGATTGATGCTCCTCAAGAGCTTTTAAGAATGTCTTCATATACTCGCGCTACCACTGCCGATGAGATAGCAGCCGACTGCTCCGATATCATCAAAGGCAAAACAATCCTCATCACAGGCGTAACACCAGGTAGCCTCGGTGCAGAATTTGCCCGAGTCATTAGCAAGCATGCCCCGGGCCTCATAATCCTCGCCAACCGTGATGTCTCCAAAGCCTCAGAAACAGCTAAAACTATCTGGGAAATTGCGCCCTCCGTACCAACCAGAATCCTGGAGCTAGACCTTGCATCCCAGACACAAATCCGCGAGGCTGCAAAGGAGGTCCTTGAGAAATACCCGGAGACTCATATCGATGTTTTGGTCAACAACGCTGGTGTAATGGCCGGTCCATACAAGGTCACGGCCGATGGGATTGAGAATCAATTCGGCACTAATCATATTGGGCATTTTCTGTTCACCAATTTGATCATGAAGAAATTGATTCCGTTGAGCAAGGATGATAACTTCCCACCGGCACGCATTGTCAATATTTCCAGTAATGGATACCGACTTGGATGGGTACGGTTCGGTGATTGGGGTTTTGATGTATGGAAATATTCCCTCTATTCCTTTCCTAATTACATTTGGTCGCTCTTACTAACTTCAGCTATCATATAATAGTCAGGTAAAACATACGATCAATGGGCCGCATACGGACAATCCAAAAGCGCCAACAATCTCTTTTCAATTGCGCTTGCACGAAGATTCGGTACAACTAAGGGCCTTGTTGCAGTCAGCCTGTGCCCCGGCGCTGTAGCCACCAATCTCGGGAACGCAATGGGAACAAAAGGATACGAAGCGCTCGGTAAGTCTTGTTCTAAGATCATTGAGTTGAGAATCAAACTGTTAATGCACTTTCAATATGATAGTCAAAGCAGATAGAGCGCAAGGACATTCTCAATTCTGGGTAGATGATCTGAGCGTTTTATTCAAGACTATGGAGCAGGGTGTTGCCACCCATGTGTTTGCAGCTTTTCATCCTTCTATCTCAGCCACGGGTAAGCTATTCTATTTGTGCCATAACATCGTAATACTAACGACTAGATTGTGCTTAGTCAACAATGGATCCTTTTTACAGGATAGCCATGTTACTCCTCTGGAAGACATGTACCCGTGGGGCAGAGATCCAATCGACGCGGAGAAATTGTGGAAGTTGAGTGAAAATATCGTAGGTGAGAAATTTGACTATTGACCATAGGGGATTATCTATATCTGTAGGAAGATAGAATGAATGTGGAATTTGGCTCATATTCCTTTCGATCTTTAGTATTACATGGAGATAAGATTAATTATATCAAGACGATGTATCTTGAAACACCGTAAAATTCAAATCACTGACTACTTTGGTCATGAGCAACGGATTCTCCGGAACCGACACCCTTTGCAATCAAAGGCAATACCATCTGTCCTTTTCCCTCATTGAACGACGCCAAAAACTCATACACAAGTGGATGAAGTCCCCTTTCTCGCGCCAACCTAAGCCACTCTTTCATATCAATTTCTTGCAAAGTGACTCCGGAAAGTTTCTCTAGGTAATCCTTTGGACACTCGTGCGGAAATTTGATTTCGTTGCAACAATTAAGAAATGTCGTCCCCGAATTCTTATTAGTTGCAGATCCAACGGCTGACTTAATTATATCCTCGGCCCACTTCCTGCACTGTGATGAAGTCCCATTGGCCCTTGATATTCTCTTTGTCAATACGCGGTAGTGTGCGTAGCATGAATGAGTACTTGATCAGCATACCAACAGCATCTAACTCAGATGTACCATCGCCCACAACATGCGCTAGCCGATGGATATACGCGGGCAATCCGTTATCCGCTGCCGTTTTTGTCAATGAGCATCTCACTGACCCAATTCGAGGCTGCATATCCATCGATTGAGTTCAGTAGCTCATGATCGGCTGGGAATGCGGGAACTTCATACAGTGGCTGATTCCCGTTATGCTCTATGGCTTTGGCCACAGACGCTGTAGATATGTAGTGTAGAGGGACACAGTGCGGGGTAGCCATTTGACAAAGCGTGCGTGTACAGAGGACATTGGCGCGGCGAAGAGAGTGATATGTCTTTAGCAGAGATACATCGGCACCGTTGTGGATGATACAGTTAGCGTTGTTCATTAGGTATGTGAATTCAGAGTCAGAAAGTCCAAGGTTGGCGGTAGGAAGGTCTCCAATATACTCGATGATCTTGTCGCTTTTCGCTGAGACATGGCGCGGTTTTCCGTCTGTATCAGAGCGGATTGCAAGACAATGTACTTGTGCCACTCTAGGGTCATGAACTAGGTTTGAGAGTAGATGTCTTCCAATAAAACCTGTGGCACCTGTTAAGACGACAATGAGACCCTCGTTATGATTGGAAGGTCTGTCCAGAGACGAAACCGAATACGGTGGTTGCAGTCCATCCACTAGACTTGCAATCTTAAGGTCCCAGTCGATCTTCGCTTGAGCGCCATTAGGTGTCAAAAATGACGCCGTCGTCTCCACGGAGTCAACAGTCGGTTTTGAAAGGCCTTCGATCAGAGCGGCCATGCTATGCAAAGTACTGGCATGAAATAACTCGGGCATTGAGATAATTACACCGAACTGTATCTCGATCAGAGCCTTGAGCTTGATCATCAAGATAGAGCTGCCTCTGATCTGAAAGAAGTCAGAGTTAGGTGACATCTTCCTCTGCTGATATTTGGTTCCAAGCAGTTGTGCTGTCCGATTTGAAAGAACTTCTTGCCAAATATCTTTCAAAGCTTGTTCCGGAGATGTCAAATTATGAGTAAGGCATCCCGCTTCGCTCGAAAATTGCAGTTCTGGTATACGCAGTTTATCAATAGCATTTCTATCGGTCTTTCCATTGGCAGTTATAGGCATCTTGTCGATCGGACTATGAACGCCGGTCTCATAGTTGGCAGCAGGGGAAGGTCGGATCGGATTTCCTCAAAAAATTTGGTTTAATCACCGATATCCTCAACATCGAACACAACGAAAGCAACGAGCACATCTAAAGGCTGTGCAGTCCTCAAAGAAACGGCAGCATTTACTATTGCTCCGTTAGAGATGTGTACAATCGCATTGGCAATCTCATCGAGTTCCACGCGAAAACCATTGATTTTGACCTGGCTGTCACCATCTAAGGGTCCAAGAACCTCCAGCGTGCCATCCGGTAACATTCTTCCTTTGTCACCCGAGCGATATAGTTTGACACTTGAGGATGTTGAAGTGCCGATATTTCTTTCAACAAACTTGACCCCTGATTCTTCGGGTCGTTGAAGATATCCGAGACCAACGCCTCGCCCAGAAATACATATTTCACCGGCAAAGCCAACAGGCAGTCTCATCACAAACTGTGGCGAGCTTCTAGACTGGATTGGTCGTTATATATCACTCACGAGGTAAGTTCGTACACCCCTTATAGCTGTGGTGTACACAAGTCATCCAATTTGCTGTCATGTAGTGTGTATCGTACAACGCGAGCGATCAACTTGTCAGCAAAATCAATCGTCGAGGAGTGGGTTGTGCCATTGTCAAACGTATGAAGTGATAATTTTGGAATGATCAAACAAAAAAATGGAAGTTGGTGCTACATTGGTAATGTATTTATGGTCACATGACAGCTGTTGCTAGTTTGGCAGGTCCCTGCCCATGCGATATAAATAAACAGAGCTGAACTTCCACCCGCCTTCCTTGTAACCTCAGCTCTCCCACAACTTCAAAATTGAAATTGACCTTATTTCCGCAGAATCTCATCGGCGAGAAGCTCCTCACTTTTAATTCTCAAACGAATTCATAACACCATCACGAAACAACTGCAATCATGGCAGAATTACGCGAAGGCCAACGTTTGAAATACACTATCACCCACTATCGCCAACCTCACCTCACTCATGAGGAGTTCATGAAATGGATCGTCGACGAACATCTCCCACTCGCCATGCCAGTATTCAAAAAACACGGCGTTCTCTCCTACACTCTTGTCAGTTACCCCTTCCACTTAATCAAACCTTATCCGCTAACCTTAATGGCCAGTTTGTCACCCCCGCCAGCATGAACGAACCCCTTAAAGAAGCCATGATCAAAGTTCGCCCTACCTGGGACTATGCAGATTATGACTGCATCATCGAGTACCTGATGCCCAGTCCAGAGGCCATGACAAACATGCAACAGGATCCGGAGTGGCATGCGTCAATCAAGGATCAGGAGAAGTGGGTTGATGTCTCGAAGGGGTTGCTGACGGTTGGTTATGCGGTGCCCTATTTGACGGAATCTGGGGAGGTTATGAATATGTCTAAGTGAAGCGTCTTTTGACAGCGATTGGCGGTTGGATATCGGATGAGCCAAGATGAAGTATCTTAGATACATAGTAGGTCGTACTTTGCATGAATGAAATGAAATTCAATTGAAAGCAAATTTCTATTTTCTTCTCTATCTGTCTAAGCCTACGTGATAATTTTACATATCCACCGGTCACTGCTAGTAAGTGTATATTTACAATAGCACTTCACCTTTCAACATATTTAGCTAACCATCATACATACTGCATGGTGCTACGGCAATAAACCAATGCCAACGCAGTGCAAGCTTATCTCACAGATAGTCGCCTGGTCTACAGACCTTGCATACAAAATCATTAATACCCCGCTTGAATAATGAACAACTGTGATACCGGGTATTTACCGGGTGTAACACGCAGAGCGATCAGTCCCATTCTTGAGCCGAGTGTCGCATACGTTGTCTTGAGAGACAATGCCACCTCGTAGAGTGGGCCAAGGCGAAAATACATGGTCTTGTCCAACATCATGTAGTACAATTGTTGCACGAACGTATCGCAAAATACATGCATAGTCAGCGTAATACAAGCGTTACGGTAATGTTTAAATACAACAATGTAATTTTCAGCCACAGCCACAGCCCTAGCGGGGCGTCTAATTTTGACTCCGGCCAGTGCCGGCACTACTATGTAGGTGCATATCCAGTCTAGCGGCTAACCTTGCATCCGATATGGCCCACTCTTGGATCCACATCGAATTCAGCCCCTACTAGCTGCAAACGCAAACTACAAGTGTTGTTTCCAGATGAAAAAGTAGAGATTGATTCTTGACGACATAGTCTACAGAAACAGAGAGGAAGATAATTATTAGCCAAAAACAAAGGAGGAGGGGCATTATAGCGATCTCCGCGTTTCATGAATCATGTCAACATGACCGCCATCGCATGCACTACGCTGAAGTCTGTTCCTCCCCCTTCTTATTCGACTCATTATCCAGACCAAACTCCGTCTCCAGCTCAGTGCGCATTTGCAACTCCTTGGCCACGAAAGTGAACAAAAAGCCCAGAAGCGCAAACCCAAGACCTACCTGCCAACACAACTTGAGACTGTCGACAAATAGATTTGACGGTAGCTTCGAGATCTACATCGCCGTCTAGACACAGTTCAGGATATAGGAAGCCACTTGCGGATAGTGTATATGCGCCTCCGTTTATCAACATTGCGATCGCTTCGTCATTTCCTTGTAAGCGCGCAGTAGCCAGCGAGTCCACCTTTGAATTGAAAATTGCCAGTGGTATAGCGACTCCCCAGATGGTCCCGAATCCGCGCATAAAAGCCCCTGTAGCTGTTGCAACTGCTACGTCACTCTCAGGCAGAGGGGTTAGAATTGCTGGTAATGTCACAGGGATAATGATGCCAATCGCAAGCGCGCCAATAATTTGGATTCCAGCCCAATAACCCGTTGTTAAGTGTTTGTATACTTGACCCACTGGGAAATGCTGACAGTGATACCAGGACTATCACACGAGTCAATCCAGCCAGAGGAAGGTTCAAGTAGAAGATCCATCTCCATGTAACACGACTCGCCAATGCTCCCCATCAATAGGCCCGATCGTTGTAGAAATGGCATAAACAAGATGAAGCCCATGAATTTGCCACGTTCACGTAGAGGGACCAAGTCACACACAACCACCATAGCGTTGATTCCTGCGCAGCCAATACCTTGGATGGCGCGACCAGTGACAAGGGCATCAAGTGACGGAGCGGGTCCAGCGATAGCTGATCCAAGAGCGAAAACGATGATAGCAACAAGTGTCAGGGCTCGACGGCCAAAGATGTTGGCTGTTTGACTAAAGATTGGAGTAAAAGCAGCAGTAGTGAGGAGATAGGCGTTGGCAATCCACATGTAGCCTTGGCTGGTTGCAAGATCGTAGATTATGGATGGCATGGCGGTTGATACAGCTATGGCGTCCAAGCCTGCCAAAAGACTTGCGACTGCCATGGATGTCATAATGGCCTGTAAAACAGATAGAGATGTTATGATTCTCTCAAGAGGAAATAGTAGATGCAGTGCTCACCCAGAATCGCCATCCCCTTTGAGGGGGACTTTGGGTCGTGACTTCAGTGGTCACTGACTCGTCAGGCTTCGTGTTTTGAGGACGTTACGAGACAGAGGATCAGGGTGAGAGATATTGATTGACACGAGTTCAAGTTTGCAGCTTAACAGATGTTGACTTGATGGGCGTGATGAGAAAAAAAAGGAAAGTGGAGGTAAGACTTTTGAAGATACTTGACAGGTGTGCTCCTGCTAGGCGGTCACACCACACCCATGGAAACGCTCGTACAAAGGTAAATACCCGCAATATCACCCTCACGATCATTGTACCACCTTGCAACATCTCGGCGCGTATACGGTCTGCCATGTCAGAGAGTGGTAGTACTGCTCGTTCAAATCTTCTTCAGCTGTGTGCAAGTACCCCTCTAGGAAGTAACCATGCTGACACGACGATCTTCATATCGATCATATCGATCGTCTTCTGGTATAAAACATGGCTTTACCACGGCCATCGAATTGTTGCATGCACGCTCTGGTACGCGTTCGACCAGCACCACCTTCCTCAATGTCTTCACCATGCATCCTGGCGACGAATTAGAAAAAGTAATCCCCGAGTATTTCACACGATTCTTCGCCGCCGGTCTTCCACGCGTTTTGGTGCTGCTGGGTACAACTTGTCTCTCCGTCGCGGGGAACTACGTCTACCGCTACGAAATAGTGGTACCTTGCTGGTGCTTCGTTGGCTGTTAGTCATCTCGCCTTTACGCCCTTGGTGTTGCCTCATATCAAAAGTGGATTTTGTCACAGATCCAAATACGTGCTGTTATGGCAGCATAAATTCGCACTTATACTGTTGATTTGGCGGCGTGGGTGTGTTTTGCGGTTGCTGTGGGATTGAATGTGGCTGGTTAGGGGTAGAATCGCGAGCGGGGGTTGTTAAGCTTTAAGTTGAGGATCTGGATGGTTGGTGACTTATGGTATCCTAGGGTGAAGTTTCTTCACTTACAAATCAATCAAATTGAATTTAAAGATTGTTGTTGGGCGCCTGTTTGATATAGCCCTAACCCTAAATGCACTTTTTGTATGGAGGATCCAATGACGTCAGTGGGCACGTGCATTCCCCGCAGCATTCAAGGCTCGACAAGCCTCAAGCTGCTCTTTTTTTACTCGCAACAACTACCTGGTTATATGATACCCCTGTCAGTATTGTTTATAGCAGCCCCTGAGTATATCACGGACCCGACAGACTAGGCTCAAGTGTGCCGAATAATGACTTGACTTGAGCACGCTCGAAGACATCACAAGACTGGTCCAAAATCGACAACCTCCGATTGGCTGACGCGTCGTGCTAACAAACACATCACAAATGCGCGCTGGGATCGATCATTATTTACTCTGTCTATATCGCACGCGAGCAAGGAGAACTGCTCCTCCATGTATATAAAGTGACGGAGTTTTAAATATCAACATCGACATACAAAATCACTCACCATGGCTCGCTCCAAGGAAGATATCGAATGGGAGAAAAGTGAAGGAATTCCTCAGGTCGACGATCCGTTTGTCCAAAAGTACCTCAACGGTCGCAACGCACTCATAGAGCAGGAACACAAACAGAGACATGGTCAGATTTTGCATAATTTTATTTGTCCTTCTCACTACGTCTCTTCTCCGAGATGGTACCCAGACAACAATCCTGCTGACGTATGTTTCTAGACTTTGCGTTTCGAAGCTCAATGTCAGCTGTGGCCCAAGAAGCATGCAAAATCGTATCCACAATCCGCGCAAAAGAGCTTCGTGAAATATGGACCAAGGACGACAAAAGCCCCGACGATGAATTGTTGTATCCCGGGATGATGTTCACTGTCGCCCGCGAACGTATGGAACAGACGAAATTATGGAAAATCCTGGAACGAATGCCGAAAGGCGCGCTTTTACATGCCCATATGGACGCCATGTTTGATATTGATTTCCTGATTGATCAAGCTTTTGAGACGCCGGGGATACACATGTCTGCTCCGGCGCCGTTGTTGACCAAGGAGAACTTGGAAATTGCTCCTTTCACTTTCCAGTTTTTACCCCATTCACCAGAAGAGTCCGAAAATAAAGAGCCGATATGGAGCAAAGGATATGAACCTACTTCCTTCATCCATATTCGCAAGTCCGCCGCTACATTTCCTGAGGGAGGGGAAGAAGGGTTTCGAAAATGGCTGAAGGATCGGATGATGCTTACGGCGGATCACTCATATTATCATCACCATGGTGTTAATGCTATATGGAGCATATTCGAGCGCATTTTCCCCATTTTGCAGTCTATCATATTCTACGAGCCAATTTTTCGGCCTTGTTTTCGACGTATGCTCGGACAATTGGCAAAAGA
The DNA here is from genome assembly GCA_022814505.1 of Talaromyces liani. Lineage (NCBI taxonomy): Eukaryota > Fungi > Ascomycota > Eurotiomycetes > Eurotiales > Trichocomaceae > Talaromyces > Talaromyces liani. The sequence goes on from JAKLNL010000005.1 coordinate 913,386, forward strand.
CGGGATCAAATACGTGGATTTTAGAGTAGCATTTGTATTCGAATGGCGCAGGACGGGAAGCGACAAGACAGAAAGCGACTTTATCGAATTCTTTCGAGTTTTCAGAGATGAAATTGAAAAGTTCAAGGAGAGTGAAGAAGGAAAAGGCTTCTATGGCGCAAGGATGATCTGGACGACCGTTCGGGCCTTTTCCAATAGAGATATTGTGGATAGCATGGAGCAGTGTATAATTGCTAAACATGAATATCCGGACATGATATGTGGGTTTGATCTTGTCGGTCAGGAAGACAAGGGGAGAACACTTGCGGATCTGGTGCCTCTATTATTCTGGTTTCGGAAAGTTTGTGCAGAAGAAGGTGTCGAGATACCATTTTTCTTCCACGCTGGCGAATGCCTAGGAGATGGCGACGAGACGGATAAAAATCTCTACGACGCGATTTTACTGGGCACGAGGCGTATCGGGCATGGATACTCCCTCCACAAGCATCCACTACTAATCAATCTAGTCAAAGAGAAGAAAATCCTCATCGAGTGCTGCCCAATATCCAACGAGATACTCCGCCTGTCAAGTACCATCAAACACCACTCGCTTCCGGCCCTACTATCCCGCGGAGTATCCGTCTCTCTGAACAACGACGATCCTGCAATACTTGGCCACGGCAAAAACGGACTCACCCATGATTTCTGGCAAACCCTTCAAGGTCTCGAGAATCTAGGGTTGTCGGGACTTGCCACCATGGCCGAGAATTCTATCAGATGGAGCTGCTTTGAAGACCAGACCACTGAGGAATGGCAAGCTGATATCAAACAAGGAATAGCTGGCCAAGGAGTTAAAGCGAAGAGGCTGCAGGAATGGTATCAGGATTTTGAGAAGTTTTGTCAATGGGTTGTGTTGGAGTTTGCGGATGAGATTGATGATTAGACATGCAGCTAGTCATCTCAACCCTTCCTCTATGGATACATAATTTAGACACGGTTGATACTAGAATTATCTATTACTTGGTCAGTCAGAGATGAAGGATGACTGTTTACCCCTTAACTGCTCCATCTTATCACATACCTAGTCCCGGAGACAAAGGATGTTATCTAGCCTCTCATATCACTTGCTCGTTCCTACGGTTCGGTTAGGAAGACTATGTATGAGAGCAGGGAGAAAATGTATGTTGACCCATTTGGAACGTTGAAGGCGGAATCGAAAATAGGTATCAAAGAAGCTGCTACCAGTCATTTGATGGTACTATTGGCGGGAGTTCACCGAAGGAGTGCTGCTTCTGATCAACGCCCAACATTAACATAATTGATGCAATGCACTTATGACCTTCATGTAATTCAATAATTTACACTGATAGTACCAAGATGCTCATGGATACCATGAGAGCCAGCCATATCAAAGCTGACATCAAGATATACCTCGGTATGGAAGATCGAAATTTAGTCCAAGTTCTGGGGGGACAGGTATATGATGGCTGGCGACTTAACAACCATTGGGGTTAGGCTCAAAGATTGCCCAAGCTAATCGGAATTGCCCTCCCTGCTGTGGGAAGTCATGTCGAAAGCATGGCAGCCGGAGGATGTCACACGTAAATCATCAATAGGAAGGGATTACTCATACACATACATTTTACATCCATCAGCACTGCTTGTCCTCAGACTACCTACGTTCTTGATTTTTCCTGACGCGCTAGGGCTTTCCCTGTTCCGTTTTAGTGCTCACCCCATCACTACTTTTACTCCCTGAGCAGAACTGAGCACACCTCTAACATAACATCACTTGAAATCCCAATACAGTGTTAAAAAAAAAAAAAGGAAAAAAGAAAAACAGTCCCTATCCGCATACACCTTACAGACCTTAGACCTCCCATAGACCCTTGATAGACACACTCCCAATTCCCATGCCCATACTCCCAATGGGAACTTTTAATGATTATATGCACCCAGGAGAAAATTATTTTCGGGGCGCCCGTATCCGCGTGACGCGAGGTGGTTTCATAGGCTCTGAGATCTGCTTGACAAAAGTTGCTAGAATGTCCTGCCGATCTTCAAACATCCATTGCAAGACATCAAAACTTTGGGCTGCGCTAGAAATCGATTTGAAAGCGGGAGTTTCATATATATGATCCAAATCGTCATCTTGTTGGACAATAGAATCGCCAACACTTTGGGTTGATGCAAAGGGAGTTTCGTCGATATCTGTGTCGCGTAATTCGAATATCTTCTTTTCAATCAAAATGCATAGTTGAGCAAATGTTTTTTCGCTAATGGCATGTTTCAAAAATCAGATGAAGTCAATAGTGACGAGATCTTTGTGGTCTGGATGTTTTGGGGCGTAGGCAGCTTCGAGTACTGCTTTGATCCCTGGATAGATTATGCACCGGCCATCTGAGTTTGGTGAAATAAGACCTTTCGACAATTTGGCAATACAAGTTGCCTTCCAGCACTTGAATGCATTTTCCTTGGAGAGCTTCAGGGCCTCCTGTGGAGTGCTCATCATATGGAGAACCTCGTCCAAAGTGGACACGTGGCTTTCCACTATTTTATCTATTTGCGCTTGACTAGGATCTGTCTTCTGACTAGTATCTGTAATATTCTCTTTGAGTTGTCGCCGGTCATCCGGATAACCAAATCGAGACCCGCGCTTCTTCCAGGTTTCCGCTCTATCCTTTCCAAATGCTTCCAGTTCTCTTTTGGCTCGCTCAAATCGTGCTCTCCTGTGAACGACAATAACTGAGTTGGCATGGCTGAGTGAGTAGGACGTGATAATACGATGATGGTCTCGACACAGGGTGCCAATATTCAAGCGCCATGCCACTGTCGCGGGCCAGGTCTTCTTTCCTCTCTTCATGTCCGGTATATCGACATTGATAACATCTTTATGTGGTGCATTTTTCAGCAAGCTGTTCTCGGGGAAGGGAATATTGGCCCGATGCATGCTTTCAGCGAACGGCGACTCCCAGCATCGTGATTCGTTGCAAAAGACGACAGCAACTTCCGGGCTAATGGGAACAATTAAATGTATCATGTCTTCATTAGTCATCCATATAAGTTGGGGTCCTGTTTCTTTCTCTTCCATTCCTAACCAAGATTCGGTATCGCCCTCAAAATCAACTAGCCTCTCATTCAGGAAGAATTCGTATCCATCTGCTGCTTTCCAGATTTGAAGTGTATAGTTATCAATGAAGGCCTTGTATGTTTTTGCATTAGCATTTTCTGGAGTCTTTGTGGCGTCTGCAAGGATATCATCGTGGCTAGACTCCAGTAGGTAGAGCAATTCCTCTAGCCAAAAATCATCAGGACTGCCTGATCGACCACTCTTTCTCGCTATCTCAAACATTCGTTGGAACATAAAATCGTTCTCGCGATAGGGACTGTTTATTTCATCTCTGTACTGGACAGACCGCCTAGATGAAAGAATCATGAATTTGAAGAGGGTTTGAATGTCTTTCTCGAAGATCTCAATATTATCAACCCCCTTGGTTACAGCCGCAAAAATCTTTTGAAAGATTTGGGCAGTCTTGCTCTCGAGCTTACTGAAGAGATGCTCGATTCTCATGGGATTATCGTTAATTGCGTTGTAGTACAAGTTTTGGGTGCCGCACGTCTTCCCAACTTCTCCAAGGCGAAATTTGCCATTGGGTAAGTCAAGCACATGTAGAAGACCATCTGTGATGGACCTATATTCGAGTTAGATAATGTTTGTGGACAGAATTTGACGATCTTACCTCTCTTTTTCAATTGTTGTAAACGCAAACCTTTTGAGGATAAAGCGAGGGATGTAGTGGTGGTATTGGCTTCTGTGGGCTGCCATCATAAGTGCTGCAATTCAAAATCAGATTGCCTTGACAATTTTCATGAACCAGGAACTCATCATTCACAGTTCATGGTGTTCAGAAGTTCATCATAGAGTTTTCAGCCTTGCCAGTCGCGGGGTAAATATATGCACGTGATGAGATGCATGCCTATATGCATCTCGACAGTTGAGACTTCATGAGTAGCCAGTGAGTCATGCGCCTAGATAAGCCAGTTGTACGGAATACAGATTAAGCTACCAATCCCTTTATGCGATTCAGCTGAAACCTTCAGTCAGTTGTAATCTTCAGCTAATAGGACTCTTATAACTTCAATTGCTTCCGAAGATTGCATTGCTGCCCGAACGCATCTTGCCACCCCTCACCGTTCCCAACTCTTTATGTGCGTTTTGCACAAATCAATCATTAGTAGATATTCTCATGCTTGGCCCTAAGCTATCATAAGCCCACCATTAAGATCTAGTAATGATTATCATACGTTGTATCCAAAGCGGGGTAAGCTGGAGCCGCATAAGAAGTTGTCAACACCCAGTTGCTTTCTTTCTAGCTCCTACTAAGTCTTGTACAGTAACATCCGCGAATCAAGTATTGGATTGATAGACTTACTCCAGCGTCGATGGAAATAGGCGGAAGAGCTGGAGGTACAGGTGATGGATGTACTAGTACCAAAGAGAAAAGGTCCCTAAAAACTCGCAACGTATCAACCCATACGATGGTTGACTAGGTGGAAATGTTAATAAAGAATTATGCTTGATAAGGGACATGCATAAACACCACTTACACTCTTAGCACGTCACTCTGACCAAGATTTCGATTTCCTTTCCTATATGTCGGCTAAATGATGTGCACGGTTTCTTGTCTCATACTATCAACGATTGACCCGGGATGGAGATTTGTGGAGAATCCAACACGACAGAACATACTACATAGTACTCCCGTAGCTAGAAGGTGTCACAACCAGATAGAAATACATGTCCTCTTGGCAGGGGCCAATCAAAATGAATTTAAAGTAGCCCTCCCCACAACTTTAATTAGTCCAATAGAGAACTGCATTTCCAACTTCCCGGCTCACTACCCTTGGAGGTATACAGATCCGCCACAAAAGCTTCCAATACTAGAACATGCCCCCATAAGTCTTTTGGTAAACCCTGTGGCATCTCTAGACGAAAAGACGTACTATCGCTCGATCTAAGAACCGGTATGTTCTTTGTTGTGGAACATTCAGAAGTATATTCTTGTAACTCAGCTGGTCTGAAAATTCTTAGTCCGAAGGCTTCCTCAGGTTCATCTAAAATATCAATAGATGCTTTCCATCCTTGCCATGACCAGCTAGGAAAAGCCAATATTCAAGAACATTCATCTAAGACGATTGTAAAGCACAATACACGCACAAAGAATTTCACAGGCAAACTATATTAATGCTTTAAGCCCATCTTAGTCTCCAGATGCTTCATAACAACAGCAAAGCCTCAAGACAAGCCATCCAACTTAGTCACACAGCGTCGTGAATAATCTTAAATATAAAAAGCGTACTTAGCGAATAAATCATACAAACTCGCATATAATGACTAGAAATTATTAATTTCAGGGAGCTTAAAGTTCAGGACTGCTTTTAAGCTAAACAATTCTATCTTAGAGTATATATCCTTAGAATATAGGCTAAGTTAAGCTTTATAGTAGAAAAACACCTATTCATCTACAAGTTTCTTAGAACCGCGACGTATGTGATCGTAGGGCCGACTTGTGAGCAGGAACTTTAGATTCTGCGTTTTAAAGCTTCCTGAATAAAAGGTGGTCAATGCTTGAGTAAGCTGCTGTCGATCGCTTTCCACAAATTCATCCAGTGCATCCAGTACGCAGATGATCTCGCCAGCTTTCGTATTACTTGCGACGCTGATTAGAATATTCCACAAGTCAGTAAATGACTCGACCAGTTTATCACCGTCCGTATCCAACTTCTCTAATACTGAGTCAGGTAGGAGATGTGGTTGTGCCATGAAGAGTTGACGTAGATTTGCCATAGTGTGTTAGCGGCGGTTTTCTGATCAGCGAAATCATCCTTGAAGAAGAAATAACAGACCGTTCTTCTTCTGTGGCTGCTGACAAAAAATTCATCGACCAAGAACTTTGACAATACTGACTTTCCACATCCTGGATCGGCTGACACCCATAACAGATAGGATTGATTGCTTTACCTCCCAGTTTTGGAATCGGGCATGACTGGTGAACCATTTACACGTGCCAGGCACATGCTTGCTATTTCTGTCCTAGCGGTCTCTGTACGGACAAGTGTAGAACAACCTGAACAAACGCTTCACCTCTTGTCGTGTTCAGAAGTGGTTCGCCAGATTGATCCTTCAACAATGCATCTTGAATATCATCAAGCTTTTTCCGTAATTCTGCGCTTCCATCAGAGAGGTACAACTCTCTGCGGAGTCTTCGAGTCGCTGCATATCTTGCACTAATCTTCCCATCCGTCTTGCTTCTCTGAAGAGCCGGGAGACTGAGTGTTTTCGTAAGTGACAAAGCGCCCGAGCCTAGAATTCAATAACCTTGGAGTATATCGAGGTCAGGGTCTCAGTGAATTCATTGATCAACTGAGGGGTCAACTTGGCGCTCGGGTGTAAATAGATGTCTTCCATAAGACGAAGTCGGGGGAGCATAGCAGAGGTGGTCTCTGGGCCCTGTAAGAGATGTTCATGTTGCTCGACTGCTTGCACAACAAGCTACAGGTTACATAGTCAGTAAGGTGGACAACAGCAAACTAATCAACAAGTTGGATCTTACCTGAAGGCTAACCATAACCCCAGCACAGGCTATTGCAGCTGGCGCACTTGCTGATGCTGCTGTATTGACAACTTCGTTGAGCTTCAATATGTTTTGAAAGGTCCTCTTGAGCAGCTCCTGTACTTCAATGCTGTGTTCGCCCAGTTTTATCATCCACGTTTTCTCTTCTAGCTCACGAGCTTGAGCATCAAGAAAATTGCAAAGCTGGTTACAACCTGATGTGTTCGATGAAATTCGGAACTGAAAATCTGTTTTGAGGATATCATAAGCTGCGGCTAAGATTCTGCCCAGCTTTTCATTTCTTTAGCTTCTGCTCTGCCATCAACCATAGATCGTCGGGTTTTTGAGGTGTTGCTTGCGGCGTGTTGGCAAGTCCATGTAGTTCTAGACTTGGTGGAGTAGCGCCGGCCTGGCCCTCATCCGATCTGCTCTTCGAGCGAGCTCCGTGGCCTTTTCTGTGGAAACAACACAGTGGCATGGTGTAGCAAGAAAAGTTCAGCGATATGCTAATGATGGATAGTAGCAAGGAATTTGCTTGCTAGTGCTAATTTGGGTGTGACATAAATGGATAGATGTTGGAGGAAAGGAGAATTTAGCTAGAAAATGAGATTATGTATTCCTGGGGTCTTCCATCAGAGCTAATTATACGCAGAAGATGGTGCTGGAGACAAAGGGGAGAAGGCCCTTTCCGTCAATATCCGCTCAGCAGCCACCTGCTGAGAACGGCAATTTTGAAGCCATTCCAGTAACAATAAATCCATGTGGTTGGACTTGCTTGATTAAAGAGTTCTTTGTAGCAAACAAACAACTACATGCAGTGATTAGAGATGGGCTATAGGCAGGCATCTCAATAAACCCTTTCACAAGCTTTAGGATGTCTGGTCTGCAGAACATTGAATAGTCAACTCCTCTAGGTAGGGTTCCAACCTTGGAAGTCACGAGCAGGTCAAAGAACTAGTAGCCAAGTGAATTTATATCTCGAGTGATAAGTGGGTTTACTGAGAGGCTCGATTCAGCATTCATAGCTAGAACATGCCGATTAGCTTGTCTATCTAAAATCTGTACCAGCTATGGGAAACAACTCACTATTTATATCTTTCCATGCACAGCCATACTTTCTATCTCACTAGTGACAATCTCATGAAACTCCAATATGAAGCAATCTTAAAACATACAAAGCTTGCCTTTATCAACGTAACACATTCTGTATAAAGGCGGAAACGCTTGACAAAACGGCACGAAGATTATCACACCGAAGTAGTTCGAAAAAAGAGAGTACTATGACTCCAAGCTCTGCCTTGAGAGAAATCTGGTGATGTTTGTTTTGGCCTGAGGCCCCGAATGACATGACTCATGCGGATAGTCTAAGTGGCGCTAAACTTCATTTGGCCGACTATACCGAAAGCGGCCTAGTATCAGCGGAACAGTAGATGAGGCAGGCAACGTGACGCACTCCGCTTTGCTGGCAACCTCACGTACCTTCTCCTTCAGTACTCAGGTCATTTGTTGTCTCAAGTGCTTCTTTCCTATCGTCAACTTACCTTCTCCAGCACTTGCGGGCTGAGGTTTTGGCTCCTTCGTTCGGACAACCTCACAAGAAGCCCATACCTATCGAGGGGCTTGGTCCTGCTTATCGGCCTCCTTATCTTTAATCGTTACTCCGCTCTCCGCCTCCAGTTCCGCAAGATCACCTCATTTCAGACGAAATCAGCCATCAAAAGCGTGTGTGTCCTTTCGACCGTAGCCTGCGTTTCGAAATCCTACCCCCGGATCACGGCCCAGAGCTTCATCTCATATATATATATATCAAACAGCACTTTTCAACATATCCGTCCTTGTTTATTCGATCCCAATGAATTAGGAAGCTGTTCACCCGGCTTGGGGTTCGGAAGACACGAGCCGCGATGGACTACTTCCTGCCGTCGTTTGTGCAAAAGCGGTTGCTGCGATACGCACTCTCTCGACTTGAGCTGGTTGACACCGAAGCTATCGACCTTGATAGTTTGGGTATACGATGGGGACAGAGGAGTACCTTTGAGTTACGCGAGTTGGGTCTCAGGTTAGACGTAAGTGAACATCTCTTCGCAGGCAACAAACAGTATTTCGACGGCGGGATATCTTCGGCTGACACTTTTTCATCTCACACAGAAACTCACCTCGATCCTCCGGTTACCGGCAACGTGCAAGCTGCTGAAAGCACGAGCATCACTAATAAGAGTGACGATACCGGCCGACATCTACAGCAGCGGGATAATTATCGAAGTCGACGGTATCAATGTGCATATACAGCTTTTGGATGGAAGTGAATCGGGAAAAGATACACCGGCTCCCGGAGATTCATATCGAAGCGATGGACCAGCGCTGCCTACGACCAACGATCTAGCACAATCGTTTATTGCATCCGAACCTAGGGAAGAAAGAGCCGAAATCGAGGCCGCAATCTCGTCGCAATCCCAATACCTGCAGCGTTCGACCAGTTCCCTAAGCGATGAGGATGAAGTTGGCCTTGGCAATGAGGAGGTTTCACTCCCTAGCTTCATTTCCGGCTTTCTGCAGGGAGTCATAGGCAGACTACAAATTAAAGTCAACAATGTCAACGTTCGCATTGATATGGACCTTCCCCAAGATGGGCCCATAAAGAGAGTTCCGGCGGACAAACCGGACCAGCTGACAGCGTCACTAGTCGTTGGCGAGTTATCGATAGGCTGTGTTACTCAGTCGGAGGGTCAAAATGCTCCACCGAACGCGATAGGCAGGAAAATTACGTTGGATTCGATACGTGTGCTCCTCATATCCGATCCTGTTGTATTCTCCAACTATGCACGATTCGCTGCTGCGCCGTCCTCTCCTTCGACCACAACCTCGAATCCTGGACGAAGTATCGGACAAGCACGAAGTGTTTCGTCATCACATTCAGCCTCTATATCTGAGTGCTCGGGGCCAGGCATTACGCAGTCTATGATATTGGATCGCTCTCAAGTACTTGAGCGGTCTGCAACTCCTACAGCAGCAAGTAGACGATCCATGGGAAATTCCACTGATTCTTTAGATGGTCGATTCTCCGACGCAGACAGCGAGGCGGGATACACATATCATGATCCATCTCATTCACTCTCGGAAAGTCGTTTTGATAGGTTTAATGAGGAGATATTGGATAATCCCGGATACCTTGACGAGGTTTTTCACTCGCAGTTCGTTGAAGATCCTGAAGACTCGACTGAATTACCGCCGCGATCGCCTGAAGATACTGGTACTCCGAGGCCGCAAAGTCCTCAAATAGACTCGTCGCAAGTGGAGACCTGGCACGACTTTGACGACCCTGAATCTCGGAGCCAACACGAGTATAATGTTGAAGATACCCACTTTTACGAGTCTCCAGGGCAAAGTGCGGAATTTGACTCATCTCCAAAGGCATCCCGTTCGTTCTCACTTGAGCAGGTTCAACAATCTTACTATGCGGACCTGCCGACTACTCCTTTATCTCCAGAAGACGACGTGAAGAGTCAATCCAGCGAAACTAGTTCCAATTCTGGATCGTTACCTGCCGAGTTGTCAGAGTCGAAACTCTTTACGCATGAAGAGGCATCGAGCATGTATATGAGTGCTATCAGCCGGACCTCCAGTCATGGAGTGCCAGCAATGCCTGGCGCCTGGGATTCACAAAACTTTGAATCGCCGACCAACGAGAGAGAGACATTTAACGAACCAATGACTCGTGTCAATGAAGAGGCAGAAATTTCAACTCCAAAGATTGGCGCTCAAACCTCAACTTTTATGAATGAGAATGACAATGCCCCGCGAACCCCGACGCGAGAGTCTTATCACACAGATTTTGAACATCACACAAGCGCTGATATTAAGACCCACGCTGAAGAACTTGAGGTCACTCGCAAGATCATAGATATCAGCAGAATCACGGTTTGGGCACCTGAGAACGTCGATAGTATTCAACAGGAGCGTCAGGAACAACCACAACGTCAGGGTCCCGACAATACCATGGCCCAATCAATCAGTAGCGATGCTCTTGGAGGTTCGAGGATGGACTTCTCCACGTCCATGCGCCGTAGCTCTATTACTTCGTCAATCGCCATTGATAGCGGTGAACAGCCAGGCCGCAGAGACGAAGAAGTTACGGCGCCTCTCTCCTTCGGGAATTCATCAACAGCCATAGCCATTGATATCGGCGAAACCGCCGTCCAGTTTGACATAGCAACCGGGTGGTTGCTTGTTAAGGCAAGTCAAAAGGTGATCACCGCGTTTAATGTTGAACATCTACAGGGAAATGTTTCGACGAACAATCAGAACTCGTCGTCGACGGATTACAAGCATTTCAAGTTGGGCCTTCAATCCTGTTCGATCAAGTTCTTGGAAAACTTGGCCGGTGTCTCCTACTATGCGCGAGAAAAAATTTCCGAATCGTCCCAATCTACTCCATCTACCGGAGAAGATGTCATCCTGCAGGCGCAAATATCATCAGTTACTTCTGACTACCTATCTGCAAATGACACGATGAAGTTCCAACTCCATGTGACCAAATTTGTTCTTGGATGCGCAACCGAGCCCCTGATCTCCTTCAACAAGGATCTTAAGATGAGAGAATCCATCAGGGATTTGCGAACGTCTGTTCCTCGTGATGTGACACTCACTATCATCAAAACTTCATCATCCGGCAAGGTCGAGTTTGCTACTTTACCATTGCATATCAATTTCAATATACAGAAATTGGAGGAGATCTTTGGATGGTTCGGCGGTTTGAGCACCCTAATGGAGTTAGGAAGCTCTATGGCCTCTGTTTCAACTGTCCGAGGAGATGTGTCGGATTCTATAAAAAAACCGGCTCGTGGTGTGCGTTTCGAAGGAGTCCCACCTCCAAATATCCCTTCTCCCACCACAACATCTGCTCCATGGAAAATAAACGCTAGGCTAGATGGCGTTATACTTGACCTTGTAGGTGAAGCTTGTCGTGTCCATTTGACGACTACTGCAGTGAAGGCAGTAAGCAGATTTGAAGGCATCGGCATCCAGATCGACAAGACTAAAATCGTTGGGCCTGTACTTTTTGACAACTATACAGAACGCCCAGCAACGCTCAGTATCGGAAATATTCGAATCGAGTACCTGTATTCCCCAAAGGAAGTCGACCTTGACCGGCTACTATCTTTGCTTACGCCTTCAAAGGATAAATACGAGGAGGATGACGATATAATGCTCGATACACTGTTTCGACAACGAAGACAGGGTGGCGTTCTCCGTGTTACAGTCGCAACAGCCAAGCTGACAATTCCCGACATTGAAGAACTAAAGCCTCTAGCCGACCTTCCTAACGAAATTGCAAGGTTATCGAGCGTGACTAAGTATTTGCCTGAAGATGACCGACCTGGCGTCATGACACTTGTACTCATACGTGAATTCGAGAGCCATACGCATGTCAACGAGACAGTGGGCGAACTGCGATTAGCGACCAAAGATGCCGAATTGGCTCACATCAGCATTCCGTCTCTGATTGCGGCTCAAGTGAAATGTATCTCACTTACCAGAAATGCCACCGAGGAACTTGTAGGTGAAGCTCTCAATATTGCTACGGGCCAGACCCACGCGTCATCATCTTTGCCCATGTTGATGGTGCGTTTTATCGCGGATGAGATGGATCCTACCGTCAAAGTCAAATTCCATGGCTTTAGGGTGGAATATACCTTGCCTTCGATAATAGCGTTCCTCGGTCTAGGAAATGATGCCACACCTGATGATCTCGCTGCCAAAATGGCCGGATCTGTGGCTAATCTAAGGGAAATAAACGCGCCGCAGCTCCATGGACCATCATTTGGGGAGTATAGCGGCTCTGAGCCTGATACAAAGCCTTTCAAGCTCACTATTTCTCTACGAGATTGTGTGGTTGGGCTGAACCCACGTGACATGCCTGCGAAAGGGTTGGTAGTATTTACCTATGCCAAATTCAAATGCATCAATCAAGATAAGGGGCCTTTCGAGGCGAATTTTGAAATCAAAAAGGCTACATTGATGATTATAGACGACGTGCAATTGATTGGCAGCGGTGACAGTACAAGTCGTCGAACCATAGGCGAGAGTCAAGAGGAACAAGTCAACAAACTCGGCAACATGGGTTTTGTTCCAGTCTCCTACATATCGTCGGCAGTGCTCTCAGTTAATGTTCAACCGCCTGACGCAGTTGGCGACAAGTCTGTCGATGTAGAGCTTAAAGACGATTTGCTAATCTTGGAAACGTGTGCTGATTCCACTCAAACACTTCTTAGCCTTCTCAATGGTCTTTCTCCGCCGTCATTGCCGAGCACCACGCTCAAATATCGTACCGAGGTCATGCCTTTGCAAGATATGCTTAGCTCATTCACCGGCGATGCGTTCATGACCGACCAAGTCACCAATGCCGAAGAAATATCCGTTCACGAAGCTGAAGACAACTTCGAGGGCGCTCTTGACGACGAGGTCGACTATGTTAGCGATTTCTATCCCCAGGAACCTGGATTAGAAGGGCCGATCAGCCCAAGTATGATGGATCCCATGGCTGATATGTCTCGTTCCAGACAACTCATGGACAGCTTTCACTCTCAATATAATGTTTCCACAAGTGTGACTGGACTTGATTTCCAAGATGATCATTTTGCCAGAAAGTCAACGGTTGGTGGCACCGCTCATCGATGGAACACCACTCAAAATACGTATGGGCTCGCGAATGAAGTCAAGCTTCATGGTAGCCCGTTGAGGGTTAGGGTTCGTGATGTACACTTTATCTGGAATCTGTTTGACGGCTATGACTGGCAACGCACTCGAGATACAATCTCCAAAGCCGTTAAAGATGTTGAAATGAAAGCTGCAGAACGACGTGCCAAGACCGCGAATCGACTCTCCCCGGAAGAGGATGAAGAGGAATCAGTTATTGGTGATTTTCTTTTCAACTCTATTTACATCGGTATACCTGCAAACAAGGACCCTCGTGAGCTGTCTCGTGCGATCAACCATGACATTGATGATATGGCAAGTGAGACTGGCAGTTATATCACGTCAACCACAGTCACTGGATATACTTCTCATCAGAATCGACCTTCCTCGACTCGTGGGAAGAAGTTACGACTGTCACGAAGCAAGCATCATAAGATGACATTTGAGCTGAAGGGAATTTCGGCGGATTTTGTCGTGTTTCCGCCGGATGCTGGTGAGACACAGAGCACGATTGACGTCCGAGTGAATGACCTGGAGATTTTTGATCATATCCCGACATCGACGTGGAAGAAATTTGCTACATACATGAACGATGCCGGAGTGCGTGAAAGTGGGACCAGCATGGTGCATTTGGAGATCATCAATGTGAAACCTGTGGCGGAATTGGCGGCATCTGAAATTGTCCTCAAGGTATGTTCAATCTGAATTAATCATAAAGGACAAATGTTAATAGGTCTCTAGGCTACCGTGTTACCTTTGCGACTTCATGTCGACCAAGATGCACTCGACTTTTTAAGCCGCTTCTTTGAGTTCAAAGACGAGTCGGCACCTACTCCTAGCTCGCCAGGTGACACTCCTTTCTTACAGCGCGTCGAAGTCAATGCAGTACGAGTGAAGCTCGACTTTAAGCCCAAACGAGTTGATTATGCTGGTCTGCGTTCTGGACGGACAACCGAGTTCATGAATTTCTTCATCCTCGATGAGGCGGACATGGTCATGCGACATGTCATAATATATGGCGTTTCGGGCTTCGAGAGACTTGGTCAGACATTGAACGATATTTGGATGCCCGATATCAAGCGAAATCAGTTACCAGGTGTATTGGCCGGTCTCGCACCCATTCGCTCCCTTGTGAACGTTGGAAGCGGCGTGAAAGATTTGGTCGTTGTTCCTATGCGCGAGTATAAGAAAGACGGCCGAATTGTGCGCAGCATCCAGAAAGGAGCATTCTCATTCGCAAAGACCACCACGAACGAATTGATCAAATTGGGAGCCAAGCTAGCGATAGGAACTCAGACAGTTCTCCAGAGTGCCGAAGACTTCCTCAGTGCCCCAACTCCTGGAACGGCACACGGAGAAGGAGACGGCGACTCTACCGATGAAGACGAGAAGAAACAAATATCTCACTATGCCGATCAACCAGTTGGCGTTGTTCAGGGTCTTCGCGGCGCATTCCGCAGTCTCGAGCGTGATTTACTCATGACCCGAGACGCCATTGTTGCTGTTCCCGGGGAAGTAATGGAAAGTAGCAGTGCTGCTGGAGCGGCAAAGGCAGTCTGGCGCCGTGCACCTACTGTTATCCTCCGACCTGCTATTGGAGCCACACGTGCGGTTGGACAGACTCTGCTTGGAGCAGGAAACTCGTTGGATCCAACTAATCGGCGAAGAATCGAAGATGTAAGCTGTCCACCTCCCATCCTGGTCACTTTATGAAGCTAATACTCTACAGAAATACAAGAGACATTAAACCCTTCAGCGTCCGTCCGATTTGCCATGACTGGTTATCAATAGACCATATTCCCCATTTGCTTTTCTCATATCACAATTTGCATAAGGCGTCATTGTTTGCTGGACACGAATTTACGGCCGAACTCATGAAGATATCCCCAGTTATCAGTTATCCATATTACTTTTTGTCATTCATTTTTAATTTCAAGATTACCTAACTTCAATTCTTCTTATTTGCTTCTTTTGGATCTGTTCGTCTTGCTATGGAATATATAATCGTCTATTGCATAACACATAACGGAGCGTTTTGTTCTTCTATGGTTTGATTTTGTATCTAGGTGTTCAGACGTTGACATTCATGATACTCGCTGGGATGGATGGCTGTCGAATTGATTCTACTTACAGGAATACTGAGTAGAGTCGAAAAGAAAAAGAAAATGAGAAGGTTAGACATTCTTCTAGAGTACAAACTATAATATAGCAGTACAGATCCCATCGCGCCGACCAAGACCTTTTCGCCCTACATGTACCTACCTAAGTAGGTAAGAGGGATTCTTCTGCAGTCTCGGTATCTCGAATATACGGTCACCACTAATACGGTCAGCTACGACCTATAGGTGGGTGATGGGCTGAAAATTGTCCATGGGTGTCTTTATTCTTAGATTCTTGGCCAGTCTGTTTTATCCATTTCAAACCCTTCCACTTTCAATGTCCTCTTCAGCAGCAAACCCGCACTTAAATTTCAGTTGGACATATGTCATTCTTCCTTTGATTTTCCAAGCAAAATATGTCTTGACATGGATCTCTTGACTTGAAATGTAAGACAAGCTCTAGACGTTCAGCGTCTCGAACGCGACAAGGATGCCCCTCATCCCATTTGGATAGCCTTACCATGTGGGAAATCCTTCTAACAAGCCACTGCATTGCCAAATATCCCTATGCATAATACCTAATTATAGAATTTCAGCCTCATGATGGATCCTCTCACAGGGTCTGTTCTTAAATCAATGAGGATATCTCTTTTTGGTGGATCTTCTCATACATTCAAATCGTCGTGCCGGATACGCGAGCAATTGTCGATACAGAAGTATGCCACTCCTACACTCATATTACAATGGACTACTTCCTAACCGCACAGGAAGCACAGCAATTTGGCCACTCGACCCAAGACGTCCCTTGGCTCGGGGGAGATCATGACTCGATTCAACATTACCCTGTCGTCCCGTTTGATCAATACCTCTCTGTGCGCGGGTTTCCATATTCACAGCCCAACGAGGTCATAAATTGGATCCTCTCCAATCCAGACAAAGCACTGCCTTTGGTGCAATCCTGGCTGTTTCTAGGTGTGATCGAATCCGCGATCGTCGATTCTTACTCGAGCTCGGGATTCTTAAAACAAACACCCGATGGGCGGGTAATCAATACAACGCTTCTAGGGGTCTGAAGATTTCATGAAGGTTGCGAATACTAGGTCTCGGAGCGTCGATTGAACATTGGCGAGGACGGTGGAGGAAAACATTCTCAGAAGCGGAGGCCATGTTGCTCCATCTGGGGGCGCTCACAAGAAGTAACATGTCTATACTATGACAGCACAGAATCCGCAATTGATGATATCATTCGGCTGTCGGTCTTGTTGCTCGAGCATCTACTTTTGATTCTACCCGACGAACTGCAGCAAGGACCGGGAATGCCCTCGCTTACGGCACGTCGGACGCCGGGAATGGAAGAGCAATTGCGCGGTAGATTATTGAGTCAAGGCTGGTGTCCATCAACCTACCAAACCTTGCTGAAGATCTCTGCAAGTTTGCACTTTGTCGAATATGCTTGTTGTTTCCCCGCCACAGATCAGTCAATAGAGAGACACGAGGGATGTTCAGAGGAGAAGTGCATCGCTTACAACATGGATGTGCAAACCGCGAAAGCTAAACACCGCCAGCCGGACTGCAAGTGTATCAGTGTGGCTCCGAGTTTTGATCGAATTGTTGACAAGATCAGCGGGGATAGCTTTCCGGTGATTGTAATGAGGGTATTTCTGGCCGCACACAAAAGTGGCATACCGGAATATGAGCGCGATGCTTTGAGGACATACGCGGTAAGAGACTAATAAGAGGGAATGAAGTTTGTTGCCATCTCGCATGTGTGGTCCGACGGCCTCATTGGATCCTCGGAAACAGGCCTTCCTCGGTGTCAAATTCAGCATCTCGCAAATCTCGCCTACACCGCATCAACAATCTGGGCAGAATCTGAGTCCGATGAGACGCCCTGGTACCTCTGGATTGATGCTCTATGTATTCCGAAGGATTCGCAAGTACGAAAACAGGCCATAGTCAAGATGAAACAGGTGTATTCAAAAGCTTCTCTGACTATCGTACTGGACGAGGGCATGTATCACAGTCAGGATTACCGAATTGGTTACACAGTCATGTTTCGTTTCTTGACTTGTGCCTGGTCACGGCGCTTGTGGACTTTGCAAGAGGCCATTCTGTCCCAACGGCTTTATGTCTTGTTCTCGGATGGTCTCGCGGAGCTTTCATCAATTTTGATTTTCTAGAAGGGACAGACGACCCGTTGACGGACGAAGCTTTGAAAAGCCTGGCAGAGTTGACCGAGCTCTCCATCGACAAGGTCTGGAACGCAAATGAAGTATGCCGTAAAGTTGCCTCAAACACCATCCATTCACTGTTTCTGCGAGAACTGCGGAGTATTCCATACTTAACAGGCATGAAGCTACAAATCAGCCAGACTGCCCAGATGCTGGCCATGCGCGACTCCTCCAAACGAGAGGACGAACTACTTGCGATCGCTCCTCTTCTCGGAGGTGATGTCTCTAAACTTGTCCACTTGTCCGGTGAGGACCGCGTCAAAGAATTCTGGCTGCAAATTGGCGCAGTACCCAAGGATATAGCAGTACTGGAATATCCCAAATTATCCAGCCCTGGCTTTCGATGTCCCCCGCGAGCCATGCTGGGACAGACAATCCAGGCCCCGATGCAATGGAAGTACGACGCTGTGCAGATCACCGAGAAGGGAATCCACGGCAAATACTGGATCTATCGCTTTCAGGAGTCAAGGAGCTGTACAATAATGTCCAACGGTCATACTGTTCTTATTGACAAGGAAGCTCGTCAGGTGTTCAAGTGCCGCCTGGATGAGCATGGGCTTAGACAGGGGTCACAGGACGCCGTATCTATCGACGCGATTTTGCTCCTCAACGAACCCTCAGATTACCCGAACATTTTGCATCGGCCGTTTCGAGGTTTAGGCTTGTCTTTTACAGGTTCATTTTACCATGATTGGGAACTTTTCATTCCAGAGAGATTGTTGAGTTGTCACGCCACACCGCCGCTTGAAAACTGGGATGCCAAACAAGGACTGTTCGTTGCTGGAAGAATTGAGGAAGTGATCATCTGCTGAAATTTTCCAGTATGCGGACTGTACATAGCAAATGAATCAAGACACAATGCAATATAACGTGAAACATAAAAGAATTCGAGTGACGGTTTAGCCATGGGCTGGCGCCACGTTTTAACCATATTAAATCCAGTGAGATTGGGAAAACAGTTAGTTCCCATCATTTGAAATGTATCACATATAAATTGACAGCTACCACAGCACGTTTCTAAGAAAGGCAAAGATCGAGATAGACGATATAGATAGGACATCCTCGGACCGCAGGAAGCCCTCATTAGGGCTATATGCCGCTTTTACGCTTCGTCCAGCGGCCCGAGCTAAGATATACACAAAACCGAACATTTGAATACCAAAATAACAAAAAAAATTCCCCGAGCCCAGTGCTTGACTGGCTGATCGACTACCTAGGTAGATATATGATGAGTATTATTGTAAAACCACGGTATGTACGTATATTAGAGAGGTATATTTAACCTATGGCTAAGACGTTCCTACATCAAACCTCTGCCCTAACATTGAAGTCGCTTATGTCGGTTCATAGGGCGGTTGCGTACGCTGAAGACAGTATGGTTTTCATGTTTTCTTTTATTCAGACGCGTGAGCATATCTAATGCTAAGAGTTTGGAGCAGAAATCTTATCTCAATATAGCTACTCCTCGCACCTAAGAATTCAGGTTAGGTTCTAGAATTGGAAAAAAACTATTTATTGCTTTAAGTAGAGTGAGAAGTATATACGTATTAACCTTTTCAACTGTTTCTTGATTTGGAAGCGATGAAATTGATTTTTTATGAACAATCCTCTACTTTTCAGCGTTTCCAGTGGTATTTATGCCAATTGCAGTCAATCGACTAATGCATACAGAAGTACACAAATTCCAACACAAGAGCTTGATATTATTTTACCACCCTGAGTCCCAGTTCAATTTGTCCATCCCCTACTCATCGTCACAGCTTTCTCCCACAGGGCAAACATGCTCTCTGCTTTATCCTTGGTCATAACGGGGTTGAAGACGGTTTGACCCTCGGTGTTGGTAGTCTGGATATCGTCAATGCTTGACCATACTCCGACCGCCAGCCCAGCTGCAATGGCCGCACCTAGTGCTGTAGTCTCACGCATGGCTGGTCTCTTGACGGGAATGGAGATGAGATCGGCCTGGGTCTGTACCAAATGGGTCAGCGGTGGGTTGCGAGTTTCGATCAAGTATAAAAAAAAAGAAAAAAAAGAAAAAACCCCAAAACACTTACCTGCATTGCCAAATCACTATTACACATGCCACCATCGACGGCAAGCTCTTTCAGCTTGTGACCACTGTCTTTTTCCATGGCCTGTAGAATGGCCTTGGTCTGGAAGCAGGTTGCCTCGAGCGTGGCACGCGCGACGTGTCCACGCTTCGTGTACGTGGTGATACCGAAAATGGTGCCTCGAGCATCGTCGATCCAGTACGGAGCAAATAGACCGCTGAATGCTGTGACAAAAACACACCCTCCGTTATCCTCAACGGTTTCTGCGAGCGCCGAGATGTCGGGCGAGTCGTTGATGAACTCAAAGTTGTCGCGCAGGAACTTGATACTTGATCCACCCACCGCGATACTGCCTTCTAAAGCATAGTTAACCTTGCCTTGAAAATCAAAGGCAACTGTGGTCAATAATCCATGGGTGGATATAACGGGCGATTCTCCAACGTTATACAGCAAAAAGCATCCCGTGCCGTAGGTGTTTTTGGCTTGGCCAGCCGAGAACCCCTTTTGTCCCACAAGCGCAGCAGACTGATCTCCTAGACACCCGGTGATAGGGGTGTTGACAAGTTCAGTCGAGGCAAGAGTACCGTACGCTTCCCGATCAGACGAGTGCACAATGCGGGGGAGGTGGAGTTTCTCGCCGTCAAGGTTGAAGAAGGCAAAGAGGGTAGGATCGTATTTCAGAGTGTGAATGTTCATAAACATTGTGCGCGATGCATTTGACGGGTCGGTCACAAAGACGTTACGGTCTGGCCCCCCATTCAGCTTATAGATGAGCCATGCGTCGATGGTACCAAAGGAGAGATGGCCATTTTCGTACGCGTCGCGAACTCGCGGCACATTATCCAGCAACCAGAGAAGCTTGCCAGCTGACGGGTACGTAGATAATGGCAGACCCGTCAGGCTTTGGAGTGTATCGGAAGTCTCGTGTTCTTTGAGTTTGCGTACGAGGGACTGTGTCCGTGTGTCAGTCCAGACGATGGCGTTATACAGCGGTTCGCCAGTATGGCTGTTCCACACGACGGTGGTCTCGCGCTGATTGGTGATTCCGACGGCCTTGATGGTGGAAGTCGAATAACCCTTGGACTTGAATGCAGTTACCGCATTGTCAATGCAGCTCTTCACTGACGCCACGATCTCTTCGGGGTCGTGTTCGTGCCATCTACTCAGGATCAGCACATGGCCTCAAAATACATGAGAACAAAAGACTTACCCAGGCTGGGGATATATCTGGGTAAACTCCTGTTGGCTAGAGGCAACAACTTCTCCTGTTTCGTTGAAAATCAGAAATCGAGAGCTTGTCGTGCCTTGATCAATAGATCCAACAAAGGATTCAGTGCTGGATTGTACCGCCATATCTGAGGTAGGTTCAAGTTACACGCTGGGGAGAATAAAAATGTTTAATACCAATGGAAAAATAATCAAGGAAAGTCTTCGAAAGAACTTGGTTGTATTTATGTTTTCTCGTGGTTTTGCTTCCCCACGGGGAGGTGAAACTGCTTGCCCTAATTAGGAAATCCAACATGTGTGGGTTTCTCGGGGTAAGTCAACCCCCGTTTAACGCCATCGCTATTGCGCCGAGATATCTTTACACTCACTCCACTGTAACCTCGTTGAAGCTTCAATCGACCAATTACAGATCTCAAATACATCCTTCCCCGGATGTACATCTTTGTCTCGATCTCAATACACCGAGCTTGGTCGGCTTTCGCGGAAGCCCAAGCGTCCTCCTCGTGGTTGACGACGCCGATATATCATGCTATTACCATGTCTCCGGAATTCAGTTGTGGAGTCCATCAAGCAAGTGTCACGCGTTCCGCAAGGGCTCGCATTAGCGATGCTCTCCAAGGAATCCTTTGCGTTTCATTTGCACCGAAAGGACCGAAAGTTGGTACTCCACGGTTCTGCTGTATCTCTGTGTCAACATTTATAAGTGTCATGAATGACCCCAGATTCCATGTTGCTCTTGCAGATACCACGCAGCTCAATACAACGGCCTCCACTCCACTGCATTCATAGCACCTTTCTTTCCTTGAAGACTTGCAATCATTTTCTTCATTAGTTGACATGACGGTCGAGCAGCGCTCTGAAACTTCAGAGATTACCATTGTGAGCGAGATGGATATCCATTCTCCCCTACCCAAAGAGGGCCCTGTCGTACATCTCGAGAAAGTTCCTGGATCTGCCGAGACGGCGCTGGATGAATTCTCCTCGGATCGTCTACTCTGGAGCCGCATCCGCAGCACTCTGCGTGATCCCTTTGCTGAGTTCATGGGCACATTCATCATTCTCATGTTTGGTGACGGTGTAGTGGCCCAGGTGGTCCTCAGTAACGGGGAAAAGGGAAACTATCAATCGATCAGTTGGGGTTGGGGGTGAGTTTTGTCCTTTTTGCTCTTGTTCCTTTCTCTCTTGCCAACTTGTTGTTACACAGTCCCTTTACAGCCTATGGTATGCTAATGGAAGTGAATTGAACACAGTCTTGGTGTTATGCTGGGTGTATACACGGCCGGTATCTCCGGCGCTCATCTCAACCCTGCCGTGACATTTGCAAATTGCGTTTACCGCAAATTTCCATGGCGCAAATTCCCCGTTTACGCAATAGCGCAGTTTTTGGGTGCTTTCTGCGCTTCTGGCGTTGTCTATGCCAACTATAAGTCTGCTATTGATGTGTTCGAAGGCGGTTCAGGCATACGCACAGTTCCTGGATACTCCGAGACTGCCACCGCCGGTATCTTTTGCACGTATCCGGCACCTTTCATGACTCGTACAGGCATGTTTTTTTCTGAATTCATTGCCAGTGCTCTCCTCATGTTTCTCATTTATGCTTTGACTGGCGACCGTCGCCAGGGCACCGGAGCGGGTAACCTCACCCCTTTGGGTCTGTTCTTTGTAATTTTCGGCATCGGCGCTTGCTTTGGATGGGAGACTGGATATGCAATCAATCTTGCTAGGGACTTTGGACCGAGACTCATGTCATTTTTCCTGGGATACGGTTCAGAAGTCTTCAAAGCCGGCGGCTATTATTTCTGGGTACGGAGCATTTCCCTTTCCTTTACTGCCATTTAATTTGAAGAATACTAACGAGAAGCAACGACAGATCCCAATAGTCTCGCCGTTCCTTGGATGTCTGTTTGGCGGTTTCCTCTATGATGTTCTTATCTACACTGATGAGAGTCCCATAAACACTCCCTGGATCGGTCTGAAGCGATTGGTGCGACCACGCGTTGCTGGCAAGTGGGATTCTGCAGTATGATTCTGCAGTATGACTGGTACGTTTAAGGCGTGTTTGAAGCGAATCGTGGGACCAGGCGTTGCTGGCAAGTGGGATTCGGCAGAGATACGGGTGAGGGTGAGGCGTGTCTGCAGCAGTATTGTGATTTGATTTTATGGCAATAGCTCTAGTTAAAAAGATGTATTGAGATCCTGTCTCGAATTACCTGACAACTGATTACTGCCTTTCTTTTCATCTGGTAGCTACCTCCGGTAGTCCCTTGTATCCACCGACGTGGTGGGTTAATAACGCTAGCAGAAGTTAAAATAATCCTACCTAGGTCCATTTAAAAGAATTAATCTGGTGACTGAGGCCCTTTGCTACATATCCTCTAAACAATTGCTTTTTTTTTCACATCTTCTCCTGCTTCTTTGCGAGTAGAGGTACTAAGTGGTACGAGTATGGTCCAGCGATCATTCGAAGAATGTTCTACACCATCTAATCGCTTTAACTAATCCACTAGAGCAAACTGGAGTGGGTCGTTCAGCTGCGTGAAATACTATGTAATTTTAGTATTTTAATGAACTCAACTAACTCAGCACCTTCCCGATTTAGCACGAACTCCCTATATTCACGTGTAAAATTTCGTATGACCACTATCAATTAGCCTTGGAGTATTAAGGCGTTTGTTAAGTACTTACTATGATTGGATCTACCGTGTGTGCTATAGTGGATGAGTGGGAATGAATGATTTCTACACCTACCTGTTGGCACTGCGGCGTACTTCGGAGCACTGCCCAAAAGATGCCGAATGGGTTTGACAGAATGAAACCAACGCTAGGCCCACTCTTTTAGCACTATAAACTTTTGTTTCTAATGGTGTATGTCAGCACCGAACCTCGTGATATTTCGGCGGATCGGTATAACCTTGTCACGAGCACGAAACTGTTTTGAGATACGAATATCTCAGTGGAAGACGAAGTGGATGTTATGGACGTAGCGTAACGTGCCCGATGACTATGAAGTCTCTAGGACCGGATAGCTGTAGAAGATGGCCTTGGTCGATCACCTCTTGTTATTACACATATAATTCAATTATAAAGATCATGCGGTCAATTCATCACGCTCTTTGTTCTAAAAGATAATCCGAGGGGCTATACCAGGACTGAAAACAATGTCTTCACGACTGAGATCACCTCGTCTCTGGAAACGACTCGGTGCGGTTTCACTCGCTGCCGTAGGCGCAACGGCGGCCATTTACATTTTACGACCTCGAAGACCGCTCGAAACGTATCATAACGTCCCGTCCTTCATTACACATCCGCCCAAGTTTCCGAAGATACCATCGAGGTTCGAGCAGATTGCGGCGCTGAAACAGAGCAGTGGAAATGGCGACGACAACGCTAACGACGACAATATTTACGATCTACTCATAGTAGGCGGCGGAGCGACGGGTACTGGAATTGCTCTGGATGCCACAACGCGAGGTCTGAAAGTAGCGCTGGTTGAGCGCGATGATTTCAGCTCGGGAACGAGTAGTAAGAGCACTAAACTCGTACACGGAGGCGTCCGGTATCTGGAAAAAGCAGTCAAGGAGCTGGACTACGAACAGTACAAGCTCGTGTGCTCTGCACTCAACGAGAGAAGGTACTTCTTGGATATAGCGCCACATCTTTCGCAGGCCTTGCCGCTTCTACTTCCTATCCGAAAGTGGTGGGAAGCGCCGTATATGTGGACCGGGACAAAGCTGTACGATCTCCTGGCGGGCTCTGAGGGTCTGCACAGCTCGTATTATTTGACGCGAAAAAAGGCTCTCGAAGCGTTTCCTACGCTAGACGGCGATAAGATTGTCGGCGGTTTTGTTTACTACGACGGTCAGCACAATGACTCCCGCATGAACGTGTCGCTTGCCATGACCGCGGCAGCTTATGGAGCCACGATTGTCAACCATGCCGAAGTCACAGATCTCAAGAAAGATAAGAGTGGTAAACTTTGCGGTGCCACGGTGCGTGATGTTCTCACAAATGATGAGTTTGTCGTCCGGGCGCGGGGAGTCGTCAACGCCACTGGTCCTTTTGCGGACGACCTGCAGCAGAAGGACAAGGGCAAAGAATCGCAGATGATTATGCCCAGTAGCGGTGTTCACATTGTACTACCGGAATGGACGGGCCCGAGTAACATTGGTCTCATCGACCCGTCGTCGGACGGCCGAGTAGTCTTTCTGTTACCATGGGAAGGGAAAATGGTTGCGGGCACGACTGACCACGCATGCAAGATCCAGCGGGACCCCATACCTGGTGAAGAAGACGTCGACTGGATTCTGAAAGAACTGAATCGTTTGCTTGATCCGCGACTCAAGATTCAGCGCTCGCATGTCTTGGCCAGCTGGTCTGGTGAGTTTGTTTCCTCCACTTCCCCCTTACAGAAATTACCAGTATGCTAATCATGATCTATCAATCACAGGCATCCGACCATTGGTTCGAGACCCTGAGGCTAAAAACACTGAAGCTCTAACGCGAAGTCACTTGGTGTTCATCTCAGATTCGGGACTGCTTACCTGCGTCGGAGGAAAATGGACAACGTATCGAGAAATGGCCGAAGACGCAGTAGACACCGCGATCCAGCAGTTTAAATTGAAACCACGACCTACGGCTCATCCACCAGTCGTCAGCGGTCTGCAGCAGACGTCACCAGCGGATGTGATTCTTGATGGCTCATGTGTCACGCACAAGCTACGTCTCCTCGGCGCCCACGGCTACTCACCGTACCTGACTGGAGATCTGATGCAGAAATTTCAGCTGTCGTCCGACGTCGCCGACCACCTCGCCCATTCGTATGGCGATCGAGCCTGGGAAGTTGCGTTGCTCTCATCGCCAGCATCCGAGGAGGGACACCGTATTGCAGGTTCATCGTATCCCTATGTCGACGGTGAGGTGCGCTACGCTATTCGCAATGAGTATGCTCAGACAGCACCGGATATCCTTGCTCGACGCATGCGCTTGTCGTTCTTAGATGTTCGTACTGCACTCCAGGCGCTGCCTAGGGTCATTCGCATTATGGGTGAGGAGTTAGGCTGGGATGAGGCGAAGAGACGCAAGGAGTATGCTGATACAGTTGTATTTTTGCGGTCGATGGGGTTGAAGGCCGAAGATTCGGATAGGTGGTAATGCTTCTTACAATTATTAATTTCCCCCCAGATATACCTTTAGGATGTAATGCATAGAGGAAGAAAGAATGAATATACATAGTCCTCAGGGGATCAATCCAGCAATTTTCCTTCGGTTGAGTACATATGCTAAGGTAAAATTACAACTCCAAATATTCAGGCCTTCAATGAACAGCGGGATAGATTTCCTACAAACCTACAAGCCTGAATATATAGACATCTTGCAAGTGTTGATGAAATTCGAATACGAGATATGAATTCATCTTATCCCTGTTTAGCTATGAAGGAAAATTTGACGACATAAAAACTTCCTTTGCCGGGGTGGTGCCGTCAATATTCAAAAGTGAGGCATACATATTCGGATTACTCATCATCGCCGCTGGCAAACGGGGGTAATTGAAGAAAGAGAATAGTTCAAAATACTCCAATTCTTCCGGCGTCACTGATCTTTCGGGGAGAGTGCCTGTTGCCATCGATTGTCGTTGCACCGACGTAGCGTGTATTTCGTAAGCGGTTCTATCCACCATTAGGTTTCATTGATGATAGAGCTTTTTTCGCACAGAGAATACTCACCTTCTCATCATTGCTAATGCTTTGGAAGCAGAAGAGGTTGAGCCAGTTAAATCTGTCCAGCCGAGACGCGCTCGTTTCCATATCTGGTCCAAGAGTTGCGCGTAATGCCGTGCATGTCCCCAGTGACGGCCGATCAGACCCAGTATGTAGATAAAAACCTCGCAGTTAGAATCGGGCTCGACGCCCGTACTTGCCGAGTGAACCAGCAAGAGGCGACAAGCAACATACAACGCGAAAGTGAATGGTGGACCCAGCAGATTCAGCATCCCCGTGTTGAGCACGTCCTTCGCAATCTCACGCAGACTGTCGACTGTACTAAGACAGCGCTTCGACGCACCGTAAGACGGATTGAAGATGTGTGATCGAACCGTGGGATAAGCAGCACACGAGTGAAGACGTACCACGCACGTCACAAACACCGCGTGCAGCGTAATCCAGTTGGCGATCTTGCTTGTTGGATCCGAATGACAGAGCTGCGAGACCTTGCTATAGTCGTCTGGCAGATTGCTGAGCCATGTATTTAGTTCATCATCCAGTTCACGATATCTATTGTGCCACTGTTCGACTTCGGCTATTGAGCAAACGTCTACCGGAGACTCCAAGAAAGTCCTCACCCGACTGAGAATGCTCGTCACCTCACAGTGATATGAGAAACTGCCTAGATTTTCCGGTCTGTCTGGGTTGTTGTTCGCGCGGCTTGTTCCGCTAAACCAGCGCGTTTCGACTGGTTGGTTCTTGGAGAAAAGATCGTACCTGCAAGGAAGATAGCGATGGATCCAGGACTCCGGTAGAACTACTTCAGCTCCTGAAGCCACGGCAGCATATCGTTCCATGATGTATATCATCCAGAAAAGACGACGACGTCCTTCTTCTTCGATCCACGACTGAGGTTGAGGCAAGACTGTTCGGCGCAGTTGGCCCGGGGACGCGTCATCAGGAACTGAACTCGAAAGATATAGGCTGGACTCGACGTGGAGATTTAACTGCAAAGCCATCCGAACAACCATCGCCAGCAGGAGGCCACCTTGTGGCCCATCCGATGACCCCAGCGAGTCCCATGTGAGAATCACCAAAGCTTGCAGCGATTTGATTGAGGTGTTTTCCGTTGCGTAGAGAATCACCTTATCCTTAGCCAGGGAATAGTATTTCCTCCGAACCTCCGACGTCAATGACGGATCTTGACTGAAACGCAGGGAAACTGCCAAAATCGCAGCAAGGGCTACGTCGTCCGCCTCGTCAGCCACAGACGTGCTAAAGTAGCTATCGAATGTCGCTCGTCGATCCAGTATGGGACACCACGTGTTGATATGCTTGAAATAAAGGTCCACAAGGTTGTACAACAACTCTCCCCGCGGCAGCTCTAGGTTCTTGATGGAGTCTGGATTATTGTGGTCTAGTGATCTGGAGCGGTGGTTCATGTCTGGTTGAGCAGGAACCAGTTCCACTGTGCGCAATGTCTGCAGTGGTTCATCACTTCTACTCAGTGCAGAGAATATACCATCAGCTATCTGTACAGGCGCTGTAATGGATGTATAATTTTCTTGATCGTTCAGAAACCTCAGGGTTTCAGCTGACGTCGCGGGTGGCAGAGCTTCGCTGTTGGTAACCCGTAAGGTCATGCAATCCTCGATCTGGCGGCTGAGCGACTGTAAAACACCTTCCATACGGTTGATCTTGGTTTCCAGCGCCCGTACGTGACCCGCACGAAATCCTGGCTTCTGTCGCTCTTTGTAGATACACGTTCGTCCACGTCGTGTACACCATCCACAAGCTGGCTCGGCACGATCACATCGGACCTTCCTGGCTTTGCAAAGCTCACAGCTGGACGATCATCAGTACTACTCAGTCGCAAACCAACTATCGACGAGGAGAGACAACTAGAAACGAAAATAAAAACGCAATGGAAAGGTTTGGGAGACAGGACATACGCTGTGATTGCCACCGGCCTTTTGGGATCTACCACAATCTGCTGATCATTTACGTTGCTTCCATCAATTCCCAGACTACTGCCTGGGAAGGGTGACTCCTCTGTAGCTGCTTCACTGGCCGCATCGCTTTCCATTGTGAAATCGCACTCAGGTACCCATATAGCTTCTCGCGTGGCTATTTCTCCATCCGCCAACGGGTGGAGATGTTGATGCGAAGTCGTCAAAAGGAGCATTTGCTGGATGTTATGCACGGGGATGACTTTGTCCGAAGGAGCGAGAAAATATTGCAGGGCGGGTGGGATCATGCCATGCATTCTCAAATATCTGAGGGAGACTTCCCCCGAGTCAAAACACACAGCAGATGCCAAGTCCTGTGCCACAGACAATGCGGAGTACTCCAGACTAAATTCCTTCGAGAACAGCGCTCGCCGCTCGGCGCGTGTCCATCCGAAGTGTCGGGAAATTGGGCCAGTCAGAGTCCAACTAGCGACCCTGGTAAGTTTGTGTTTTGGGGAGCCTCATCCTTCGTTGTTGTGTGGCTGGCATTGGCAGCGTAACGGTGACTTCCAGAGGCGTCCAGCCATACGAAGGAGAGAATTTAGATTAGCCAATCGATTTGCTGAATTGAGTTGGTTCATTTTTCACTAGTCCGTGCTTTGCCTGGCTGGGGAGCATAAATACCTGGGCACTTGGAAAGCTGAAAGGTGGGCGTGCATCTGATCCCGTCAGAATTAAGAAACACACTAGAGTATACTAATACTAACTTGAAAATACACAAAACTCTAAACTTGGAGATACTAGCCGATGTTCCAGACTCCAGACGCGGAAACACCGGTGCTCCATGGGAATTGGTAATCATATGGATATTCCAGTCAAGGGCTCCTCTCCTCGGGATCCCATTCCGTTCCCGAGGTCCACGGGTATCCCGTGACTCTTCGATTTTTCTGGCATCTTCATCCTATCCGAAAATATCGTCTTGTCTCTGATGTTCTCTTCTAGTCCCGTGGGCATCCGTTTTTGCCAGAATTACAGCCTTGGTAGATTTTCTGCTCTGTATTCAGGGTAAGAATATCTGCACCTGTACTGCCGTCCTTTCCCTGCATCCCAGTCTCATTGGTAAGTAAGCCACTTTATAGATTCTATTGGGAATATGTCACATAATTCTATACAAAGCCTTACTAAAAAGTCCCACTACCTAGATATGGGGGTCTCCTTTTTGCCGACAGATTCTTAGGGCTAGGCCCTAAGACCTACTGTTACAGCATATAAGTTAGATAACAACAATGTACTCTCCTGCCTGATTTAGTCAGTCACCCTTGCTAATATAAGTCAATAAGGATCAGATCTCCAAAAATCTCTATTTTTCTAGCGATTATGCGCTGTTCTTATGAAGGTAGAGATGCTGGTTTTGTTTAATCGATTCTAATCGAATATGAAAGCTGTACATCACCTATACATCGATTAGGGAGGGTCTTTCCGCGGAGATATTTCCAATCTTCCTTCAGTGGTATCCTCATACAGGAACCGTATACGTTCCAAACGGCCAAATCACGTTGACATCAATGGAAGAGCTCGTAGAAGCCACTGCAAAACTACCGATCTAAGGTGGTCACGAAAATGAGATTATTCTTTTATGCACAGATGAGCCGCTTGGACCTGCAGAAATCGTCGGAATCATCAACGGACTACCAATCGGGATGTAAAAGTAGTCATTTTTCCCTCGGAGGATTATGCGGCTGATTACTCTATTTGTCATCAGAAGGAGAAAATGTCTGGGCCAGAATGGCTTTGGCATCAGATTCAGAATGGGTGTGAAGGCATCGTAAAAGGAGACTTGAAACTCTCTACTCCGTTGGTGGAAGAGGTACTCGGCCGCGAGCCCTTGACTATAAGTCAATCTATTCGCAGGATCTTGAAGAGGAACCCAAATTACACGTACCCAGAGGTTGAAAATCAACTTCCAACTGGGTCGATACGGCGAGAGATTACAGAACGACACTTCAACTACGAAGCCTACTAGTGTCATCTTCAACCTATTTACAAAGCTACACCCCTTCCACTCCGTTAGATTTCAATTCGGAGAATTTTGGTATAAGGCTATAGATTTACGGATATCAATGAAGGAGTATCTGCTTGATTACATAGACCCAAACTGGGATGTGATCAAGCCCGCTTCCTCTTCAATAAAATGGTAGAAATCATTGACTGCTACATATAAGTACCTTGAATGCATGGGCAAGATTCTTGAACATATTTAAACCTCTTCGGGTAGCCCTAGCCCTATGTCTTCACCCGCCCGAACATCAGGCAAATCAACAACAGAATAACAACTGCACAATCCATACGAACGGATATAAAGTGCCGTAAAATCACAGAAAATCAAGAAAACTTCTCTGCGATATCGCCATCCAATCTGCCAACTTTCAGGATCGTGCTGATTCGACTGGTATCTCGGGAGTTAGAACTCTCCTATCCCCGCCGATTATATTTCGCTTCTCACTTCTCTTTGACAACCCGTTACTGGCACCCTGACTGACTCACCTGATGCATGTATCACAGAATGGCCAGCTTCTAGTCATAGCCATAGCTATCGCATAGATACCTATATGCTTTGCCCCTACCAGAGGATTGGCTTGCTGTACTACCATCACTTTGAAGTCTACGAGCATTGCACCATCCGTTAATTGTAACTCCGAGCAACACACATGGTATCCGATAAATGACTCAACTGTTCCAATAACCAGTCCCGGCTTTATGTACAATTCATCATAAATACATTCGTGACTATGACGGTAGCATGTCGGTGATACAAGTTTACGATTCAAAGTTGCGTTCGTTCTGGGCTCTCACAGCACAGCGGGATTAGCCCTAACCGTCCCAAAAAGGAAATTTTTCTGCCCAAGCTTCAAGAAAGCGCTCCTACATCAGTTACTCCATATCTGCTGTTCTGCTGTATCCAAGAATTAAAATTACTTCCTATACTACACCAGGGAAAGAACGGACTTCTCCGATAAAAATTTCATGAGTAGCCTCGATCTGAGCGCCCAACCGCAACGGCTGACTCGTTTAAGCAGGGTTCCTGCATTTTATGCACGATATTTGATACTACAGGACTTCAAGCTCAAGTCGTTCGCCCTTACATTATCTCTTCCCATATCCACTACATGAAACTTTAACACGCTAACACAGCTAAACTCTATCTATGATTCTATGTAAACAATCTTGGCCCAAAGAGCAGCATCCATTAAACAAGACCTAACCTAGCAGTTCTACATGAATCTCCTTGGCTTCCCTGATTTCTGTATTTGGCACGTATCATGACACTATTGCGACTTAAAACTTCAAGAGATTATCGTTTGCACCATCTCCCGCTTTCAGGTACAACAGTTACAACCGCTACGCCGCTACGCTCAGTATTTGATTGCAGCGCAGAAATCGACCAATTGCAATTGATCCATCTTAGCCACATGTTTTACAGCCAGCATAAGCTTATTTAGAACACATTATAGTGACATTGCTAAAATCTGTATAGACTGTGGAGCCAATGGCATTGTCGGGACTTCCAACATATCTATCATACATCAACGAATCAAAGCCTCGGAAACATTCCAACAACATTTTGATTAATTCCACCATGACATTGCAGTAACACTTTTCTTAGAGCCAACATCCTCGGTAGGATTGTTGGTTTTGTGAAAGAAGATTCTATGATGGCGTCCAGTGTTTGTGTTCCTTTCCGTCCACACGGGGGTTATGTATCACCAGTCTAGTATGACTATGTACCCTTGGAGTAAATCCAGACCTGGATGTGAAATGTAGACACCTGTTCAAATGAATTTTGATCTCTCGGTCGCACTTATATAAGGCCTGGCCCGTCTTTGCATCACCGATCGAAGGGCTCGTCACCATCTGCCCGCCCTCTCTCTTTCAAGATGTATTTGATCGTGGTATTCGCATGGCTCGTTGCCTGTGTTGCGGCATCGGGCCACAAAGTCAGACATGTACCTCTCAATGATTCCAAACCTGCACAGACTGCACCTCGAACAGTGGGATATTTTGGGAATTGGGTATGTCAATTTGTTTTCTATGGTTGAAACCCAGGATTAATGGATCAACTTATAGGATATCTATGGTTCAGCGCCTTACTATATCACGAACATTCCAGGAAGCAATTTGACGCATCTGATATACTCTTTTGCAAATGTCAATTCGACCACCGGCGAGGTGTAAGTCCGCACCTAATGTACCAAGATAGATGTAAAGACAACTAAATCCACCCAGATATCTGAGCGACACATGGGCAGACCTCCAATATCCTTACCCAGGAGATGACAATACCGCTACCGGAAACAACGTATACGGCAACATCAAACAACTTTACCTATGGAAAAAGCAGCAACGAAACCTCAAAACCATGCTTTCCATCGGCGGTGGCACATACTCCACCAACTTTGTCCCTGTACTAGCAAATGACACTCTACGTCGGAAATTTGCCGATTCTGCTGTCACGCTTCTCGCCAATTTGGGATTTGATGGGTTGGACATTGACTACGAGTCCGTCAGCAACTCGGTACAAGCAGAGCAATTCGTCGATCTACTGAAAAAAACCCGTACGGCCTTGGACACATTCGCCGCAAATATTAGCGCATCTCCGTTTTTACTCTCATTCGCATCCCCCGGGGGTTCCTCGTATTATGATCTACTGGACTTTAGTGCCATGGACAAATACCTTGATTTCTGGAATTTCATGGGTTACGCCTACACCGGATCATGGAATACGTATTCCGGACACCAGGCTAGTCTCTACAATTCTACGACCTACCCTCTCTCAACGCCTGTCGATACTCATACGGGCATTTTGTACTATATCTCCGAAGGCGTGACGCCGGATAAAATCAACCTCGGATGCCCCCTATACGGAACCTCATTCAACAACACCTCCGGGCCGGGAACAAAATTCAACGGAATCGGCAGATTAGGCACGGACGGCGCGGCTGGACTATGGAATTACAACTCTCTTCCTGTGCCGGGGTTCAATGCCTCGACTTACAATCTCCCGGATATCGGGGCTAGTTATAGCTACGACCCTGTCAAGAGATATATGATTAGCTACGACACGGCAAAAATCGCAGCTGTCAAGGCACAGTATGTCTTGGACATGGGCCTCGGAGGAACGATGTGGTGGGAAGTAAGCCAGGATAAGACCGACGACTCGAGCCTGATCGGCACCACGGTTGAAACTTATGGTGGTCAAAATTCCATAGACCAAACACTCAATCACTTGAATTATTCGACGAGTGTATACGATAATTTGAGAGCGGGATTTCCGGGTGAGACTATCAAGAATTCGACGGCGACTTCGACTTCGACGACGGCTACTGCGACGCCGAGCTGGACTTCGAGTGTGACTTCTACCCTTGTTGAGCCAAGTACTGTTCCTGACTGTACGGAGTATCATCTTGTTGTTTCGGGGGATACTTGCTCGAAAATCGAGTCAGAGTACGGCATCACGAATGATCAGGTAAGATTCTTTCAACAAGCGAACTTATGATGTTGGCTGACTAGCTAAATGTGTAGTTCGCACAATGGAATCCCTACAGCGGCTCAACATGCGAAAACCTCTGGCTGGGATTCTATGTTTGTGTACAAGGACCACCGATTTCAACTACCTCATCTGCTCCAGCAACAACTACAGCCGCTCCCTCGCCCACGGAGCCAAGCACAATCTCGTCCTGCACAAACTACCATCTCGTCGTTTCAGGGGATACGTGCTACTCTATTGAGACAAAGTACGGCATCACGGCTGATGAGGTAAATTTAACCCATTTCATTCTCTACTTGCATGACAGCGCGCACTGATACGTTTCTTGATGAATACATAGTTCTCGCAATGGAATCCCTACATCGGCTCAGACTGTATGAACCTCTGGCTAGGCTTCTACATCTGTGTCCAAGGACCGACCACTTTTACAACCTCGTCTGCTGCGATAACCTCTTCAACTAGTGCCATCACTTCATCTACTCCTGCAACTATTCCAGCCACAACTACATCTACAACAACCACATCAGCAACAGCCCCTCCAACGCCCACAGAGCCAAGCACAATCTCCTCCTGCACGGACTATCACCTCGTCGTTTCAGGGGATACATGTTACTCGATTGAGCAGACATACGATATTACCCCTGATCAGGTACATGCCCTCACTCCTCTTGTTATTTCACGTTCTGATAGAACTAATGGAATAAATGACAGTTCAAGGAATGGAATCCCTACGTTGGATCTGACTGCAGCAGTCTTTGGCTGTCATTCTATGTTTGTGTTGGAGCGCCATCGACGGATTCTTTGGATCGATTGTCTCGGAAGTGGTACCTCGGATGAGGGAGTACGTATCCCTGGTTGGGACATGAGGCTACATACATGTATCCAAAATGTTTGGAATATGAAAATGCTATATGTATCAACTACACTATAGTTTCACGCGGTATACATGCTTATTTTTCATCTCCGATGCTTGAATTATGGACAAATAGGAGTATAAGTTCGTAAAAGTACCGAGGTATACGTGCCCGATTTGGGTGTAAGAACGACCTAGATCATGCAACAGCGCACCGACAAAAAAAGTTGCATGGAAACTGTCGTACGTATACTTGACACACCTTGCGATTTTGCCATCTCCCATCTTCATACAGTGGTCATCATATGCTGCCTACTGGCTGATGTCAGATTACACACACAGCCACAAACAATCAGCCTCCACTGCCTCCACCATACATCATCCACATCTTTCTTCATCTGCCATCAGTCAGTACCCATGTCCTCGAATCCTGATGGAGATAGCATTTGGCCAATAAAGAGCCAAATTCGACGTTGCCTCTGCCAAGGTAGACTTTCGCATGATCCCCCTTTACGTACACTCCGGACTCGCGGAGACGAGAAAATTCTCCCTTCGAAGCGGTCAACAATACACATTTTGCTCTTCTAAACGACATAGACATCAAAACACCCTAAAAAGACCAGACCGTGCCTTGCAGATGCATCAACAAAACGATAATGCATGATAAGATCAACCATATCGTGCCACGTTCCTTTGTCTGTGCCTTCCCCTCTTCAGCATGCAACCCATCTCTCGACTGGGACATGGTCATCTGCACTATACCCACTCGACCTGCACTATTGAGTAATAGCTCACTTCTCGATGTCAAACTATCAGCCCTGTTGTTTCAAAGAACACCGCGTTTCTGCTCTTTGACTGGTTAGACTGTAAACGGTTGTGATTGGTCGATGTAAACAAATCGGCGTACTGTATGCTGATTGGCTGCCACTGCGGATAGTCGATCGGCCAATCAGGCCCGCGAGATGCTCATCCAAAAGATCAAAAAACAACCTCATCCAAACAAACCCTCCTTGAGTCTCGACGAATTTTCATATTCGACACCATCTATTCGTCCATTGGAAATGAATTTCTCTTTCTCTTCCGATTTGTTTTGGGTACCCAATTTTCCTGGCCCTCTTTTCGTGAGGCTGGGGTGAAAAATTGTGCCTGATGATGATGTTCAACCAAGTCCAGTCGATTAATCCAGGGTCGATGATGGTGTGGGACAAAGTATGTTTGCTTCAGATCTTAGTCATAATAATCCTTTTTTTTCTTCTTTCGGATCATTTCATCATTCCAAGATTGTAGACTCGTTCGATAGCTCGGAGAAAAAGCAGAAAAGATGACCTAATTCCCTCCCTGTCGACTGCTTTTGTTTGCATTCGGTTCTCTTTTCCTTTGTCTACTTCAAATCAGCTGCCTCTGTCAAACGATGCTTCTTGAGTTCTAAGTTGCTTTTCTGATACTCGCCGACAATCTTGTGCATGAAAACATGTCAAACGGTCCTGCATAAGCACATACCACTCGTTTCATACTTAAAAGATCAACCCCCCTCGCTATTAGCCCGGCTATTAGCCGCGTCATTCGTTTCTCTTGTTTCGAAAGTATGCATGCCAATCCGGTCTTGCGACGGTGCGTGCATGTGTAATCTCTGAGGAGTTCTTCGAGTGCGATTGAACTTTGGTTTAGTGAAGTGTAGGTGTCAAGCTCATGTATAATGTCTGTGTGTGAAACTGATGCCGGTAAAGGCTTTGCTTTTGTCTCTTAATCCATAATTTGCATTGGACGGTGTTTCTTGCTTTGGAATTGGTACAGGGTATAGACGGCGTCGAGGGTTTTGATCTTCTTGTTCATATCAACATTTGCATAAAGTGAGTCTGTCCTAGTGATGTTAGTATCATAATTGAGAATGAAGCTGATTCGATAGATTATCAGTTGGCTTGAAGTTCAATTTTACCTCTGCTTCGGAGTTGTGATACCCCATAAAACGAAGCTCTAGTTGCCGAAGTCTCTCAATACCAGTTCCATATATCAGCTGGTTCTCCCTCATCAGAATTGTGAAAATGGCGCAAGTACACGCATCTAGCCTGCGTATCGACACGAGTTTCTCTTCGGGTCAATTATCACTTCATGAATATCGAAAATACCTGTCTCGACAAGACAGCACCAAGATGTCGCCCACATCTCCCAGACCCAGACTCAAGAGAAAGCCGGCTGCCTTGAACCTATGTCAAAGATCGCATCATGATCTTGGGTTTCAGTTGCAGTCTCCCGTCTCGTCGGCCCCTTCAAGTCCTCCGCCACTTTCTTTCAGCCAGTCTGTGATTAGTTTACCTGCTGGTGATCTTCCCACGCCGATATCTCCGATTTCCATGGTGAGGCCATTTTCTCGGCATGCTTCCTCAAACCACTCATTAGGACGACGCATGGTAGGTGTTTGTGAGTATGTGGTTTTCAATTGTCTGGCCAATCTGATCTAAAATTTCTTTGTTTGTGAAAACGTTCATGACCTCCTCCGTTCACACCTTGCACAGTATCAAACTTGTCTTTCCCTTCCTATCACTTCCTCATCAACACCTTTCACAGATTTCATTTTGGGATCCAAGTACTCAAGGACATTGATGTCTCCTGACATTTTGATTTTTGCTGAGACGCCTCGATGCATACTTGACTGTCTTTGGAGGGGGAAACGAGGCGCTAATCACCTCATAGGACCCATTTTCTGTTCGACTGAAGAGACCAAACCAAAACTTCACAAGTCACAGCCGAACGTCCTCAGACTCGACGTTGCCCTCCACTAGCGCCCCGACATTCAAAGTCAAGCACAACGGCGCAGAATTCGAAATTTTAAATCCAAAAAGTTCTCCATTCCACTTTGGCGAGGCTTCAACATATAGGTTATCCAGTCTTTTCAAAGACAAGATGGAGGAGGAAAGTCCCGACATATCACCAACCCACTCATTCATCAGCTACACGTTACCAGATGACATGATTCGACCCCTCTCAGCATCTGAAAGTGCGGTGCTCTCCAAGTACACTTCACCAGCACTGTCGCCAGGATTACCACAATCCAGTTATTCCTTTGGTGCCTTGCCCCCTTTGAAGGAATCACCTTCCAGTCCAGTGTCGCTTCAATCGCCCAAGACACCAGTGAGAACACTGAAACAGAAAGTGTCTCGTTTATTCAGTAGCTCTGATAAACGGTCCTCTCCCAGACTCGACACTGACCTGAACGAAAAACATGATTATGATGAGAATCGTAACGAAAGGGTCGTCCCACACTCACCACTCTCTAATCACTGGGAAGCAGAAGAATCAGTGCAGTTACTACATCAACCAGAAACAGCAGTCGACACCACCAGCTCCGAGTACGAAAATCGCGACTCATCCCACCATGACTCTGAAGACATCACATCCCGCCGTCGTCCAACATGGGGCCCTCACTCATCCAACCGCCACCAAACCTTGCAAGATGCTCTCCGCCAACTCGAAACAGACAACAACGGGCTCACCTTTGAAGATATCATGCGCTACATTGATGCCGAACAACATGAAGACCGTGCTGGACACGATGATGGTGATGAACCACAAGACGAAAAAGTTGAGCGACCCTGGCAGCCAGATACATGGCATGAGCCGACTCTAGTGTACATGCCACGCAATCGGCCATCGGATAGTAACCTCTCGACCAATGCGCCTAGTACGCGTGCCTCTATTCGGCCGTATGTTGAGCGGGCGGCGGCGTTTATGGCGAGTGGTGATCGTTCCAGCGTGTCGTCGTTGTCTGATCCAGATGAGCAGAAGCATGACACCTTGAGTGTGAAGGTAATCAATGAAAATGACTATGCAAAGGATGACGGAACAGAAGATGATGAAAAGGTAAGTGCTTTCCTAAAAAGGAAGAGTCGCTCCTTCCCTGAGCACCTTCCCTATCTACATAATTAACTAAACCGTACACTGTAGGAAACACCCCCCCTCCGCCGCAGCGTCTCCCGACGCGCTCGCCCCCTTTCCTCCAACCCTCCAGACCTCGACACCCCCCTCCTCTTCGACTCGTCTTCTTCCTCGTCATCCTTGGCCTTGCCCTCGAATTCCCGCGCCATCACCCCTCCACCCGGACGCACAGCCACGCCTCAACCCATAACAAGAATAAGCTGGAGTCCCGAGATCCCAACCCGTCATCCAGATCATCGCATTGTCCGGTTCGAGGATGATGCTACTGCGGCCTCTATCAACCCTACACTCGGTACGCCGCCGCCTCTGAATTTGACAGCGACGTCGCAGGCGGCTGGGCCGAGGGTGGTGACTACTTCTATTGCGCCGAGGAAGAAGGTTAAGAAGCATTGTAAGTTCTCATTCAGTGTAGTGTGCCGGCTGTTAGAGAATAGTTTGCTGATTGATATGTATATTTAGCTTCCGGATGTCATTGTCTTTGAGACGATGATTGTATGACTACATTTTTGCCTCGGTTGGACCGGTCATTTCTTATGATTCTTGTGCGAGTGACATTGACCTCAACCCTGGAAAAATTTTCTGGTCCTATTCTTTTTTGTGTTGGATGTGATGATGATTACGCAGTTGGCATGATGATGTATTTCTAGAAACGCGAGTCGTACCTTTGAAACAAACCTGCAGTGCAGGCCGGATGTTTCTGTTGGGTGATTAGATATGTACTCTAGTATGATTCTGAGTCGATTGAGAAAGGGCAGGAAATGAACGACCAAAAGATCAACCCAAGTAATGAATTGTCCCAACTAAGCCTAGGTATTGTATAAATATAACCATCGGACAAGGAGAAAAAGCTCCGTAATAACCCCGCATATCGCAATGCTTTGTACTCGATAATAAAAAACAGACAATCCCATAGTTTTGACCGTGAGGTTCACTTCTAGATGGATGTAGATTAACTCCTCCCAAATGCGATGCCGAATTCGACTCAACGACGCCGAAGAAAAATCAATGTAAATATATATATATATACAGAGAAGTGAATAAACGAACACGCAGAAAAAAGCAGATCACTGCCCAGGACTCGAAGACCTAGATGTCGGCGCCTCATACATCGCCGATGCGAGCGTTGCACAAACCAGACTCTTCCGTCTTAATGTCTGCTCGCTCTTTTTGGAGAGTAACTCGCGAGCACGAGGCTTTGCAATACGCGTCGAAGAAGCGAAAGTTCCGGCTGAAGAAGTGCTGCGCCTTCGAACCATACCGGGATCAATTGAAGTCCGTGACCGATACCGTACATTTCCGGCTGTGGAAGCAGCACTGCCACCTCGTGGTTTGATGGATGCTCGTCGAAGGCTACTTGGCGGGGAAGTGTTTGGTGGAAGAGAACTAGGATGGCATTCGTCGTCACTCAGCCCTACGGACTCGGAGCCTCGACGGGTGAAATCTTCGGCTAGCAGAGCGAGTTTGAGGACGTCGATATTGCACTGTGCTCGAGACATTTGTTGGCGTTGTAGACGCAGGCTTGGTTCCCGCGGGAAACGGTGGTGTGGTACATCCAGAAATCCGTCGTGTTCGAGTGGTATAGAAGTTGGTGAATATCCAGGGTGATATGGCTCCCAGCCAGGAGCCATCTGATCGTCGTATCCTTCATCTTCATATTCGCCTGGTGGGGTCAAAAGCGTCCGTACACTTCCGCGGGACGAAGCTGGATCCTTGGTCACTGAGAATGAAAACGACGTCGGAGAGATTGGTGATAATGGTGATTCGTATGGAGCGTGTGCCAGTACCGGAGTAGTATTCTGATCCAA
This sequence comes from Talaromyces liani, assembly GCA_022814505.1. NCBI lineage: Eukaryota > Fungi > Ascomycota > Eurotiomycetes > Eurotiales > Trichocomaceae > Talaromyces > Talaromyces liani. The sequence continues at coordinate 954,067 of JAKLNL010000005.1, forward strand.
AGTATGTGCATTCAGTTTCTCAGTCAGCGTGCTGACCGATATCCGGCGCTGGAACTGCTCGTAGTTGGTCGGCATGGATGTAGGCGGCTGTTGCGGACGACGATGATATGGCGATCGTGGACGTGACAGTGGACGCGGCCGTCTTGATAAATAGGACGACGGCGATGGACACCGAGATGAAAGTGGAGATATCGTCGTGCTATCGCAGTCGAGCATCAGTCGATCGTCCCCTTCCGCCGTGGAAGACGGGGACGGGAATGAGAAATTCTCAAACATGCTCGCTCATATAACGGTGTGATCGAATTCCGGTTTCGTAGAGCGGTTGGTATATCAAGCAGCGCGGATGTTGGCTTTTATGGGCTCGGGGGCTGGAGGATGAAGATGACAGTATAGTTATAACTTAGTCGCCGCCTGAAAGGATGTGAGTAATAACGCTCCTTGGGGCCGCGGCGGTCCGGTAATGAGTATTCAGCCCGCAGTCAAACGACGAGATGAATATAAGGAATATAAGCGAAGGGATCGTTCGAAGATATGTATAGTAAAGAATAAGAAATGTTGATCTTTTGTCGTTTTCATCTTTTTTTTTTTTCCTTTTTCACAGCCTAGAATAGAAAGTGGCCACCGAGGAAGGAAGTCTCGCCGCATCGCCGTCTTGGCCAATCAAAAGCAAGCACCAGGGCGGCGCTAAGCAAACAAGCTCGCCCAATCACGTGCGGCACAATTGTTCTTTCCAGCTTCTGGAAGACCGGCCCAGTGCCTGATTGGGTTTAGTGTGGGATGCAGCGAACTCTAACTCCTGACTGATGCCTCAGGAAGGAATAGACACTGGACAGGGGCTGCCGCTTAAAGTCGGAGTTCCATTTTGTTGTTTGACAATCTCCAGTCAAACACGCACGATACAAACAAACGAACATCCCCCATCAAACACGAGGCTCCATAACGTTTGTAGTGTTGGTGTTCAGCTATCGGCCCTTTTACCTTATTTTAATAATTTTATGACATGCGATTGGGGCGAAAGACGCTCGACATCGTTAGTATGCTAAGCTTGGCTTGCTGGGATACAATAGCCACAGCCACAGCCATGGCTCTATCTGGGGCGCAAGCGACATCCGGAGACCGGAGTTTACTGTCCAATGAATGTTGATGCAGGATATTCTTTCCTGACTCTCGTCCTACGTGGAGATGTAGTAGCTGCCTACTCAGCAAAGGTGTCATCCGCTGCTATCCAGCTGAATTCATGGTTTGGTTCCTTTGTGGTCATTGTACCGTTAACAAAGGAAGAACAGCATTTAGTCTCTCAGTCAAAGAAAAGTAGAGTTTATGACTCCGTGTTGGCAAACCATAATTAGGGGCGATGGAATGATCCAAGTGGAGATGATATGACGAGAACATCAGAAAGAAGCAGCCAGATTGTTTCACTCTTGATCTCGGCTCCTGGGACTATGTCGTCCATGTCCCACATTCAGTAATCTGATCGAAAGTCGCGCGTATCCGCATACGCGTTACCGGGATTCGTTGACGACGACCGGGGCTGGAGCTAGAGGAATCCTTCATGGGGCAGTTATGGAGGCCAAATGTATTCAGAAGCTAAGCAGTAGTGTAAACCCAAGTGGTAATTGTTCTCGTGCTCAAATACTTGGTATTTTTCAAAGAGCGACTTTCTCGAGCTGTTATTGTCGTTGATTCCAGTTCATCGTTCGGACGGAAGACCTGAGTGCGAATAATTGATGCCTGATGAATCAGGCACCAATGATGATGTCGGAAGGCAGGCCGAAGGTCCGACCTCGCGGACTCTACAACAGATAACATCCTCAAACATTCTCATTGATCTGCTTCATGATTCAATAATTGACATAGTCAAACAGTCCAACACAGGTCCAGCCATGACGACACTTCTCAAGCAACCCCTCAAGCTCGCCCTCATACAACTGGCATCCGGTATGTTCTTGCACTTCAAACCCCGCAATGAGTAAACTAACAAGTAATGATGTCTAGGAGCCGACAAAGCCGCAAACCTGAGCCATGCGCGCGTTAAAGTCCTCGAAGCCGCTAAAGCAGGCGCCAAACTAATCGTCCTCCCAGAATGCTTCAACTCTCCCTACGGCACACAATTTTTCCCCAAATATGCCGAAACTCTCCTCCCCTCGCCACCCACAGAGGATCAGTCACCTTCATATCATGCACTTTCCAAACTAGCCGCGGAGGCGAAATCTTACCTTGTCGGAGGAAGTATTCCTGAGCTGGAACCGGAGACGAAGAAATACTACAACACATCACTCGTGTTCTCGCCTACAGGCGCATTGATTGGCACCCATCGCAAAACTCATTTATTTGATATCGATATTCCAGGCAAGATTACGTTTAAAGAGAGCGAAGTCCTCTCTCCTGGCAACAAAGTCACAATCCTCGAGTTGCCAGAATACGGCAAGATCGGTTTAGCCATCTGCTATGATGTACGGTTTCCCGAACTAGCAATGGTCGCAGCTCGTAAAGGCGCATTCCTGCTCGTTTATCCCGGCGCATTCAACACCACCACCGGCCCTATGCACTGGTCTCTACTTGGACGTGCGCGCGCAATTGATAACCAAGTGTACGTCGCCATGTGTAGTCCAGCGCGGGATATGAGCGCTAGTTATCATGCCTATGGCCACACGTTCATCGCTAGTCCGAACGCAGAGGTTCTGGGTGAATTAGAGGAGAAGGAGGATATTGTGTATGCTGATTTGACTGGCGAGGTTATTGATTCGGCGAGGAAGGGTATTCCGGTGTATACGCAGCGTCGGTTTGATATTTATCCTGACGTGAGCGCGGGGGATGTTAAGTTGGAAGATTAGTCGTAGATTATTAGCACTATAATTCATCTATATAGACATCTTAAGCAGTCATCACAGCTCCTCGATCTAGCCAATCAATTGCGTGCCAATTGCGTATCACGTGATGTGTCAGCCAGCCAATCGTGTCGCGTGGATGCTTAAGCGACGCACTAGGCGGGAACCCACACAAATTCCAACAAACTTCTTCCACTCCAGAGTGAATTCTCCTAGCCCGACGACGACGACAACAAAAGACGACAGTCCGGCACATCTACCAGTCAGTCCTACCTTTCATCTTCCAAAAATCTTCAATTTCAATACTAAACGTTGGGATAGAAATGTCGAGCACCACCAAGGGAAAGAAGAGCGGTCGTTCCGCCATCGCCGACGTTGTGTCGCGCGAATACACCATCCACTTGCACAAGAGAGTATGTTGATCATTCCTATCCATTCGCAATTCGTGACCCTACAGGCCCTGCGATCGATATTTGCAATTGTCTTGTTTCCGCCGCTCTTTCACTCTTCCGCTGGATCGTCGAAGCGTTGAATCGATCACCGAGTCGTCAAGCAACCTCGCCGAGATTTTGAATACGGGTTCATGAACGAGGGGATAAGAGAAGCGGAAGGAATAAGACATTGCAAATCCGATACGTATCGAGACGATGGACGGAGAACCTTTTCTTCTTCTCAATTCGCTTCCCTTCTCGCAAGGAAAACGAACAAAAAAAAAGAAAACCACCATTCAGCAAATTAGTTTGATGAAGTCCACCTCTATGGCCTGGCTGCTTTCCATGCAGTTCACCTCTTTACTATCCACTCAAAAAAAAAGGCATTTTGGACGGAAGACTGATTTTTCCCTCTTTTTTTTACGAAAAGGTGCACGGTGTCTCTTTCAAGAAGCGTGCTCCCCGCGCCGTCAAGGAGATTCGCGCTTTCGCTACCCAGGCTATGGTAAGCCCTCTCCCTTCACCACAAATCTACTGCCGATGCTAACGGGTATGGATTGTAGGGCACCAAAGACGTCCGCCTCGACCCCCAGTTGAACAAGAAAGTCTGGGAAGCCGGTATCAAGGGCGTCCCCTTCCGTCTCCGCGTCCGCATCAGCCGCAAGCGTAACGACGAGGAAGGCGCCAAGGAGAAGCTGTACAGCTACGTTCAGGCCGTCAATGTCAAGGATGCCAAGGGTCTTAACACCACTGTTGTCGAGGATGCTTAGATATGACAATTTGATCACTCTTCTTGTTGCATATGGTGTTTTTTTTAAGTGTCTTTTTTGAGGTTATGGGCGTGGGAAAAGAATTTTTTTTACCTCAATACTCCCTCCTGTCTTGGACTACCTTTACTCGGTCCGGACCATTATCTGGTGCCTCTTACAACGAGGACCAGGGCAGGTCATCGTGTCCTAGGATGATGACCTGCATAAAATAAACACAAAAATGAAACGAATGACAAACAATACCAGTTTCTACATTGTATGAAATGTGTAGTTACTCCCTACAATACTTCAATTTTCCGAACAGTTGAATGAATCGAAACATTGAAATGAGTCGCAACTCTACAGTACATGAAACAGATATCAAAAATTCGCAAAATCGATATTTTTTTTGAAGAGAACCACGAGTCCTTCGCTTCAAGAGAAATGCAATACTGTATCGGAAATGATGAATTGGAGGAGGGAACCTGACTATTTGATACACGTCGCTTTTGAGGAGTACAAACAACATCGGAAAGAGGAGCTAGCTGCAATGCATGGCAACGACCAGAAAAAAAATAATGAACATGAAGAATGGAAGAAACGAGCTAATTAACATTAACAACCAGAGTTCTATGGTGAGCGAGAACTGAAAGAAACATTTGACGGGAAATGGGACAAACTCCGTTTACATGAGGGTTTTGAAATGACGAACGAACAACAGGACGAGAACTGAATGGTGCAAAAGTCATGGATACATACACATGGGGAATTGAAGAGGTTTCGGAAGGGGCGGTATAGAATATCGTTTTCGGCCTTTGGGTTGCGAATAGGTTGATGAACATCGACTGCGATCGACATGATGAATCGAAGAATATGGAACTGGTGACAGTTTGGCTGTAGGTGTATGGTCTGCGAAGTCGATGAAATCAATTATCGTAAATCATGCGAATCAGTTTTCCAGTGTTCTCCGCATTGGATATGAAAAGTACCGCTTCTCTCAACTGCACAGTGATATCAAATCATACAAAGAGGTCCACAAACTTAACTCGTCAATGAATGCTTCTCTCAACCCAAGTCAAAAACAAGAGGAGCTCCACATTCAAAGAGTTGTCAAATCCATTTTCCACCGATGTATAATTGATACATGCACGGGGAGCTCCACGGTACCAAATCTCAACAACGCTTCCTTCACTGAATCACAATACTCAAGCATGATAACCCGTAAATCAATTCGACGGAATCGACGTTGACAGCAAGTAAATCCTGTATCTTCCAATTCAGTTTGTGGTCACGGCAGTCGATCGCTGATGTTCATGATCCCTTAGGGCAATCCCTCTTTGGCCGTCTTCACTGCATTCTCGACTTCCGCAGTGAATTCTTTCTTGAAACGAAGCGACCATAGATCCATACCAGAGCCGTTCGCACGGGGTACCACGAACGTACAATTACCGGATTGGACCTTGTACTCGATTTGGCGACTGATGGATGTGTTGAGGACGGCTTTTCCACTGGGATCTGCGCGTAGCAAGAGACGAGCACGTTTTGTTTCTCTGTTCACAAGAACACGAAGTGGACCAAGTCCCTGCGTCTCCCAGATCTTTTGCGTGTTCCCGTTATCGACCGTCTTTTCAACCAATTTCATCCCTTTGCTACGGACTTCGTAGATGCAGTCTTCATCTTCTTCGCCGGCATTGGTCAACAGATTAAGCTGTGTGTCCTTGACGGTCTCGGTGTCGGTCTCTTCCGCATTTGAATCGGACGTGACGCTAGCAGTGGCTGTTCCCTCTTTGGCAAGAAGTTGGGCAGCGGGGTTGAGGCCAGAGGAGAATAGATTGAATGTTGTTGATGGTGTCGACGATCCTAATTGAATGCGTTAGTGTGTATGCCTCGGAATGTGTTCGATGTCACTTACCTCCAAAGATATTAGAGGACGTTTTTGGTGTAGATGTCGAGCTAAACAAAGGTGTGTTGTTAGGAGCGGCGAGGAATGTACTGGACGTGGATTGTCCAAAAAGTGGTTTGGATTTGGGTGTCTCTGCCTTTTCTTCATCTGAGCTGAGGTTGACCGGCGTTCCGTCAGGTCTAGTGATGCGACCGAACAGACTGCTCGTTGCCTTTGGTTCAGTTTCAGCGTCAGGCTGACTCTTCTTGGCGCGCTTTTGAAGCTGCTCCGTCAAATCCTCGTCGGAGGATTCTCCAGCATCTGATGTAGCCGTAGAAGTGTTCAAATGACCAAAAATGTTGTTTGTTCCAATCGAAGGTGTTCCGGGCTTGCTGTCGAAGACGGACCCAGAGGAAAGGTTGGGCTGGGGCTGCGAAGAGCTTGGTTTTTCAACCTTCTTCTCTACAACAGGCTCTGCGTCGGAGTCACTGTCTTCATCGGTATCATCATCATCGCCTTTGGCTTTTTGACCAAACTGTTTCACAAAGCTTTCCCTAGAAGCATCGAACTTGGGAAGGTCAAGCTTGACCTTGGGGGCTCCAGAAGATGGCTGGAAACTGTCCTTCGCGAACTGGCCAGCGAAGTTCACATTGCCAAATTTAGGAACCTCAAATGCTGGCTTTGCAGGAGGCTCTTCCTTCTGGGGAGATGCTGCGCGAGGGGTTTCTTTGGCTGGCGATGCACCAGATCCGAAGCCAAACAAATTAGAGCTGGAAGAAGCTGTACTGGCTGGTGCAGCTGCTTTGGGTGCGGAGAATGAACTTGCAAAGATACTCGCTGTCTCAGATTTGCCTGCGGCCTGAGTTGTAGGACGCACATAAGGTTGAGCCCTGCGTTTACCATTCGGACTATCATCAAGCTCTTCTGACGACTTTCGCTTACCGGCAGACGAAGGTCGAACAGAGGGAAGTTCAGGCTCTGGGGTGGCCTCTTGAGCCTTGGACTTCTTCGCAATGGATCTTTGAACAGGCGATTTGATCCCGTGCGTGTCGTCAAGCTTGCGTTTACCAGGCTTGTTCGTGAGTGAACCAACTGGTGCGCCGATCGCCTTTCTCATTTTGATGTAGAAGATAATAATGTTGTCCAAGCTCTGGGTTTCAGGGTCGAAGGAAGCAAGGTGTTCCTTGAAGCCACGGTTCAGGTCGACGATTTCAGCTCTCTTGTCACCTTCCGGAAACTCTTCAGCAGGTACTTGAACTGCGCCTGCAGCCTTTTTAGAAATAGCTTGGTCCATGATTGCACCTCCAAGTCTCTTATCAGGGGACGGCTGAGGTGTAAACAGAGGCTTGGCTTGAGCTGGCTGAGCGGGACCGGCGAAGAGAGACTGAGTTGTGGATGTAACTGTAGGAGCAGCTGTCGCTGGTGCTGTGGTTGCGGTTGTGGCTGACTTGGACGTCGCTGCGAAAAGTGATTGAGCTGGCGCAGCAGTAGAGGCTGACGCAGCTGGTGCTGGAGTTGTCGCTGGTTTGTTGGGACTGGCTGCAAACAATGATCCAAAAGGATTTGACGCAGTTGAGGTAGTGGCGGTAGGTGCGAATACAGAACTAGCTGCAGTTGTAACTCCGTTTGGTGCAGGTGAAACCGATCTTGACTGTTGGCCGCCAAAGATGTTGCTAGAAGTACTAACACTGGACGACGGAGGGTTCGCGGTCGCTGATGGAGTGGGAGCGCCAAAAAGCGAAGAAGCTGGACGGCTGACCTCAGATGGGGCGGGTGTCTGCGCAGGCTTTTGGCCAAAAATGTTCAAAGGTGCTGGAGGTTGTTCGCTAACTTTGCGTTTACCGTCGGGGGAAGTGCTCATGTCATCAGTATCGCTGGCGACATTAAAAAGAGGCTTCTGGGTCGTAGAAGTAGTCTGTCCAAAGTTGAAAGTGTTGGACGCACTTGTTGCAGGTGCATTACCAAACAAAGAGGTACTGGCCTTGTTTGGTGTAGACGGGGCAGCGACAGATTGTCCAAACAAAGACGCACCAGGACTCGAGGCAGTAACAGTCTGACCAAACATATTTGTAGTCGCAGTCGTGGCTGGTTTGGGCTGGAATAATGGCGAGCCAGTAGCGGGAGCTCCCTGTCCAAACAAAGATGTAGGGCCACTTGTAGCAGTTGCAGAAGTAGCACCACCGGTAGATGAAGTACCAACTGACTGACCGAACATGTTCGTAGTGGTGGCTGTGGTAGTTGCTGGAGGATTTTGACCAAAGAGAGTCGAGCCCACAGTTGTTGCAGGTTTTGACTGGAACAGTGAGGCACTAGGAGCAGCAGATGTGGATTGCTGGCCAAAAAGTGAACCAGGAGCAGTAGTTGCTGCTGCAGGGGTGGGTGCAGGAGCAGCAGAAGAGGCCTGTCCAAAGAGGTTGGTACCAGTGCTTGCTGGCTTTGTTTGTCCAAACAAAGATGAGCCAGTCGAGACAGGCTGTGTTTGGAAAAGTGAAGGAGAAGCGGGGGCTGTGGCAGTAGACTGCGCGAATGGATTGGCGGCAGTGCTTGCTGGTTGAGTTTGAAAAGATGTGTTCGAGCTCTGACCAAAAATACCCTGACCTGAGGGTTGTGCAGGCTGAGTCGAGCTTTGAGCACCAAAAATATTGGATGCTTGGGTTTGGGTTTGAGTTTGTGTGTTACCGCCGTTCAAATTGGCGAAAGGGTTGCTGGCAGGAGTCGCACCAAAGCCTCCAAAATTGAAAGAAGTAGGAGCCCCAGCGTTAAAAGAGAGAGACTGGGAGCCGTTCTGGGTGGCACCTGAAGCGCTCGGTGCAGGAAAGCTCTGAGATTGGCTGAATGAAAAGCCGTTAGAAGCTGTAGAGCTTGAAGGAGCTGCGGTGGCACCACTGGTGTCGCCAAAAGAAAATGGCGTCTGAGGAGCGGATGGCTGGTTGGGCCTGACGCGACGTTTGTTGAGATCTTTGATCCTAGAGTGACGCGATGAGAATCGAACCATGCTTGAAACGACGATTTGAAGAACAAGGCTCTTGTGCTGAGAGTGGATCGAAGATAGAGTGAGGTGAAAGAGTGGGAATGAGAGACACAAAAGCGTTGAAAGAGAGATTGACAGTGAGATGAAAGAGTAAGTTGAAGAAAAAGTTGGGAGAGGATAGTGGGATGAGAAAAAACGAGGGGCAGAGACAAGGCAGCGAGGGCAGCGAGGGCAGCGAGGCCAGCTCGAGGAGAAACGCGACAAACGACAAACGAACGCGACAAAGAAGGCGCAACAAGTTTCAGAATGCCATCAATCAAGGCTTCTGCCTAGCCAGAGTGCTGTGACAATGGGACAACCCTGTTGTGCGCATAAATGAAGGGAAAACTGACAATCGGGCAAACACAATCAACACAATAACAACAATCACAAATCTTCACTTACTTTCTAGTGGCCAACTGAGCAGCCGTCGCCCGCTGAGGCGTATCATTTGGAGTACTCGACATATCGAAATCGATCCCAGCAGACCTATCAGCGTGCGGGCCTGGTAAAACTCGTTTCGACATCAACGGAGTGAACTACGACTCCGGGATTATATGCTCCTCCCACGAACTGATGAGGGACGCTGTCCCTTATATAAGCTGAGCACGACCGCACCGAAAGCGGTACCGCCAAAACACTCCCGCCGTCGTGGAAATTTGCCTTTTCTTGTTTACTTCGTCCAATCTTTTGCGCCCCTTGTCGGTTATCGCATACAACACGGGGGAGGGATGGGCAAATGAGCCTTTCAATATAACGTGCCGGTGCTTTTGGTGAACTATCGCTTCAACATTCAGATATCAAGCAAATGATACTAAAATGCAGTTTGGCAGCAAGTCTATTGTTCGCCACGATGCACGCGCAGTATACTCGACTGATCGACCGATGGGGGATGTCCAGTCCGTCGGCGCACGAGCTATCGGTCTATCACCAACACCAATCCTCAAGCGTCAATCGTGCCGGCGAAGCGCAACAAGCGACAACTCGTGGACGCAAATATTACTATCTCGAAATGCAAAAAACGGGCTAAAAATAGCTTCGGCGCGATGGTTCGAGCTATTTTGATGATGACGGATGGTGGTTCAATAGAATCGATCGCGGGATCAAGCTAGCTCACGTCAACGAACAGCCGATGGAAAAACTGCGGCAGCCGGAATATAGACAGATAGCGAAAGAAGGTGAAAATCAGAAATAAAATAGAATGGTTCGACTCCCAAACTACCGCGACCGGGGTTGGGGTGGTTGTTTGCTGGGGTTGGAGATGGTGGATGTTCTGTTTTTTTTCGTCTGTGTTAGCCGCGCCTTCTCTCGCTGACTTGACTCTGACCTCGACCGCAGGCAGGTCCGACCAGCGCCGCACTGAGCACGCCTAAAGGGGTATAGCTCTATGCGCTATGCCATATATGGCAGGTCACATGATTCCTTGGCATATAAAATATCAGGGTTAGGGTTGAGAAAGTGTTCTACGGTCTACAGTCATCTTTATTTCTCCAAACAGGAATATATCTGTGGATGCCTATTGGAATTATTATCAATTTGACGAGAATTTTTGCTTTTCTATATGTAATTCCGACGAACTAAGTTTGCTGTCGTACCTAGGTATTCATCTACATTTTTCGGTACCGACATCTGGAGAGGTTGAGGATATAAATATAATCGAAGCTTGAGGAGATATACCTAGGTGTATATCAACTGACATTTTTCAGCCCCAACCTTCGAATCTTAAAACTTGGAACTTTGAAATGTTCTTTGTTAAATGGAACTGCAATAATGCCTACAAAAGGTTGAATAAATATTCATTAGAACACCAAGGCCCTCAAAGAAGCATGTAGCGGTTGATTGCTGGATAATTAGCCGCCGTTGGTTCATTACAGAATCGAAAAATTTCGCCAACGGGCTACAACTTAGACATTAATCTGGGTATCGCTTTCGAGGTATAGTCAAAGCCATGCTCAACATAGAAGGTGAAATAGTACAGGTAGGTTGGCAAGCGTCGCATGCGCCTAGACCTTATACCTACACTGCCAACCAAAATCTCAACCCAGACTTCGAGACCGCAGATATCCAACCAACGCAGAAAATCATAATACAGACCATGGATAATAGCACAATCAAGACCATGGATAACAACACCAATAAGTAGAGCGCCTCTTCGGACTCCATGGACTCTTCAGTCTCCGACTGTTTCTGGGCATGGGCGGACTCAGGGGCAGGCGCAAGCGCAGACTCAGAGGCGTCAGAATCGGACTCGTCGTCAATATCAGACTCATCCTCATGATCGTATTCGCCTTCAGAGTCTGACACCTCGAAATCTTCAGTAAAACGAGAAGCTCTAGGACTCATCTGCTGTTGCTGCTGGCCAGCAGACACAGTATTGCCACCACTCGCACCGAAGTGAGACTCTCGCAAGACTTCTACGGCACGCCAGTTCCGTAACTGAGCGATATTAGCTCAAGCTGATCGGAAGAGGTATCCAGAATTAATATACTTACGCGTCTTTGTAGCTCCTTTTCCCATTCTTCATCAAACAGACGGCGTTCAAGAGCCTCCTTCTCTGCCTGTAATCGACGACATCAGATCAAATGCACTGCAAGCTGCAAATCAGTCATGGATACTCACAACGCCCTCCTTAATCATCTGGTCTACCATGAGAAACTGGCACTGTCCTGCTGGATGACGTCTCCCGCAGTTTTCGCACCACTTCTCTTTCAGCTCAAAAAAGTCTTTCGGTAACTGAAAAGAAGGCCCGATTTTGTCACGATTGGCGTCTTTAATTTCGAATCCAGATGAGATGCCTCGCACATTTGTAGGAACGTTCGCTGACATGGTGGGCTTGGGTTCGTGGTGCCTGGTCATGGTGGAGAGTCACAGCTGGGTTGATAACAGACAACATAAGTTGAGAGACACGCGAAATGCAAACGCTAGATAGTCCCAAAGAGGTATACTAACCTAGGCACGACCACGAATGGAATGTGTTGATTATTGGATTGTTACTTAGGTCGTGGCAATCCCAACCAAGTCGTGTAAATGGTACAGATAGGTAGGATAACAAAGGAAAGGAAAGAGAAAATAAAAGGGAAAAAAAGGAGGGGAAAGGCAAGACTCCAGGTGGATGTTTGTCCTGAAAGTTGCCCGACGCCAGGAAAGGCGATAATATAGCTGGAAGGCAAACCCCGTCTAATCATCGGCAAGCAATAATAGTACTGTGTTAATCCCACCAACATCGAATGTTGTTGACCGAATCTAATATCAGGTATGTCTACGACCGATATTCTATAAGTATACCTATGTGGTAAGGAGTGTAAGTAGTTGGATTTTCTTCAAAAGCTATATTAGCATGATCTGCTCATAGACGTTTCAGTACTCGCCTCCACACGGTACAAACATATCGTGGGTTTCTCATTTTCAATCTCAGGCCGCAGGCTGCAGAACAAATAATGGCGACACAAAAACGATTCAAATGAGCGACTGTAGTTGGGTACAAAATACGACGATGGAGAGATAAACCTCTGAGCTCGTGGGCGAGGACTTAGTAGTCGTCACCACGGCTAATGATCTCGTTCCCAGAGGACTTGATCAGAATTGTCTATTTTACAGTTAGCTCTGATAGACTTGTAAATCACGATTTAAAACATACATGTTCCCACTGCGCGGTATAGGAACCGGGGATGTCAACCAAAGGTTCATACTTTTGGACGATCCCATGAGAAATGAGGCTATTCATCTACAACCAAAACGTAACAGTCAGTAACCGACAAGTAGTCATTGTTCAGATCAGTGCTCTTACCCCCAACAGATACTTGTCGAGCCCAAGACGATCAAGGTAACGGCGACAGAATGGAATGGTGCCAAAATTCTGATTGATAGTCTTTAGCAACGCACGTGCTGAAGCTAGAGGGAGATGGACGTTTCGTGCATCTGGCTGTTTGCTATAGCCGTACACGCCGGGCTTTAAACATTTGGTAAGCTTATAATCAACCATACAAGGACATAGAGATACGAACACCATCCATCATGTAACCCTTTCCAGTTGTACCAAAAGTCTCAATCGCAAACACCTCGCCCTCTTCCATCTTGGTTTGATCCTTGCTCTTGATGAAAGGAACCTGTTTGCCGCCATGGACTCGATAAGGGACAATGTCGTGTCCGGTAATGTTGCGGATCGCTTTGACCGGATGCACTTTGCCATTTATCTCGACCTCGTAGCTCTCCATAGCTTCTTGAATATAGCCACCGATTTCGCCCACTCGAGCATCAACACCGGCGCACTTGACAAATGTTAATAACTGTTGATTGAGACATGTGGGATTGGATACTAACTCTCAAACCGGTATTGGTGGCATCTTTGACGGCATTGACGAGATTGTCGTAGACCGGATCAAAAGTCACAGTGAACGCACTATCGACAATCCATCCATTTACATGCACTCCAAAATCAACTTTCATGACATCCTCTTTCTTCAAGATGATATCCTTCTGGCCGGGATTGGGAGTGTAATGAGCAGCGCAGTTGTTCAACGCCAAACCGGTAGGAAATCCCATTCCACCTTTTAGACTATCGCCAGGCTCAAGTCCCTGATGACCAAGCAATGCGCGCACGCCGTCTTCAATACCCACGGCCAGCTCGGTAAGAGACAGCCCAGGCTTGACAGTTTCGTGGACCCATTGCCGAACTTGACGATGAGTTTCAGCGGCCTTGCGATAATCGTTGAGAGCTTCATCATTGGTGATAGTACCACGGCTCAAATAGCGGAGTTCCTCGTCGGTAGTACGACGCAGATTCTCATCCGGAACGTTCACCATCTGTCCAACTGGATACTTCCCATCGGGAAACAGTTCAGAAAGAGGCACCCTGGGAGGCGAGGTCTGCTTCTGAGCACCAGCGGCCGACTTTTTCTTATTGCTCTTCTTCTTCTTGCTGCGTTTTCTCTTCTTTGGCTTAGAGCCATCCTCGGGGTTTACCACGGCCAAGGATGGATCCTGCCCATCAGCATCATCGTCGTCGTCGGAACCGAATTCGCCATCTCCGTCTTCCAGCATGTTGGCGCCACGAGGTTTACCTCCAACGGCATTCGATTTGTTCGAAAGCGCGTTGGTTGCTAAACGGTGTTAGCATAGTTTCACAATAACCTTCTGAGATATGAATCCTACCATCCTCGTGGTTGTCACCTCCTTCAAAAGTCTTAGCTCCCATTGAAAATACTCCAGCCTAGTCAAGAGATGATATTCGAGCTTGTTGATGTTGTTTGATGTCAAGCGATACAACGATGCTGCGGGGAAATTGGCTTGCACCACACGTGACACTATTGCCTGAGGCTCGAATCTAGGTTGTCAGGCACCAAGGCACCACGGTGACGGCGCTCTGATTGGCTACAAACGGGAAGTCTCTTTCAATAAAAAAAATACATAGTGGTAATTAAATTACACTGCGTAATTTGTATCAGCCAATAGTAACGCCTGAAAGTGTGCTCGGAAAGCCCCATCGCCCGGTAATTTTACCAAGATTTCGGAAGTTAGGGCTCCCGGCGACCCGTGCCCGGAACGATCAGAACCCTAACTATCTCCAGCTTCCGTTTACTTTTTCAGGCCGAAAACTTCGAGCCGATGAGGATCATGGTTGGCCCCATATATATGAACTTTTTCTTCCACGGCATGCTGCTGCCGACTCGCCGACTTACGGATATGTCCATGTCGGTAGGATAATCAGGCCGGCCGATTAGTTACCCATCGGCGTGGCCTTATTGGCAATCCCTGACCGGCTGCGTTTGAACCGGATCTATGAGATACAAAGTGACGAATGGGGGGATGAGAAGATTGGAATGGAACGGAGTTAAGATGTAAAGTGGGACTTTGGTTCGCACGTATTTGTTTCATGGATCTTGATCTTGATCTACTTGGGTGTGGTTTATAAAAGGGTCGTCCCCCCTGACTGACATCGTGGCTGAACTTTCTTTCATTCTGGCTTGATACAACCTTCTTCTCTTGCTTCATACAACATTCTTTAGAATTTCCAAAATGGAGCAGGATTACAACCATACTTTGTCCTCACCACCAGAAAAGATGGAGACTCCTCCAACCGCCTCAGAAGGCCACTCCCTCACCCGATCGCTAACACACCACTGGCCCCTCAAACACAAAGTCCTCGCAACAAAAGACCGCGAAGCCCGCTCCGGCTTCAAACCTCGCGAGCTCGGCGTGACATGGAAGGGTCTCAACGTGGACGTCGTTAGCGCCGAAGCCGCGGTCCAAGAAAACGCGCTCTCGCAATTCAATATCCCCAAATTGGTCTCCGAATCACGCCACAAGAGACCCCTTCGACGGATTCTGAGTGACAGTCATGGCTGCGTTAAGCCTGGAGAAATGTTGTTGGTCCTTGGCCGTCCTGGATCAGGCTGCACAACGCTTTTGAATATGATTGCCAATCGACGACGCGGGTATGCTTCTGTGTCTGGTGATGTATGGTACGGATCCATGACGCCGGAAGAGGCAAAGGCCTATCGGGGACAGATTGTGATGAATTCTGAGGAAGAAATTTTCTTCCCTACATTGACTGTTGGTCAGACCCTCGATTTTGCGACTAGAGTCAAGATTGCACATCATATCCCCGAAGATGTGGAGTCACAAGAGGCACTCAGAGTCGAGACAAAGGAGTTTCTGCTGGAGTCTATGGGCATTTCGCATACGCATGATACCATGGTGGGTAATGAGTATGTGCGTGGTGTCTCTGGAGGAGAGCGGAAGCGTGTTTCGATTATCGAGACGTTAGCCACACGAGGATCGGTGTATTGCTGGGACAACAGTACCCGTGGACTCGACGCCAGTACCGCCTTGAGTTATACAAAGGCAGTCAGGGCAATGACCGACGTGCTCGGATTGGCGTCCATTGTCACTTTGTATCAAGCCGGAAACGGTATTTATGAACTATTTGACAAAGTGCTTGTTCTCGATGAAGGCAAGGAGGTCTTCTACGGACCCTTGAAAGAGGCACGCCCGTATATGGAGAATCTGGGATTCGTCTGTCGAGAAGGTGCCAATGTTGCTGATTTCTTGACTGGTGTCACTGTGCCGACTGAACGATTGATTCGCGGAGGATACGAGCACACATTTCCTCAAAATGCAAATGCGTTACTTGAGGAATACAAGAAATCCGACATCTACCCTAGAATGACGGCCGAATACGATTTCCCGGAGACACAAAGGGCGAAAGAAAATACGGAAACGTTCAAGGAAGCAGTGGCCCACGACAAACACCCTCAACTGCCCAAGTCAAGTGTATTGACATCCAGTTTCGCGACTCAAGTCAAGGCTGCAGTTATTCGGCAATATCAGATCCTATGGGGTGACAAAGCTTCGTTTTTGATTAAGCAAGTCTCTTCCCTGGTGCAGGCCCTCATTGCCGGTTCATTGTTTTACAACGCCCCAGACAACAGTGCAGGTTTATTCGTCAAGTCCGGCGCTCTCTTCTTCTCGCTGCTGTACAACTCTCTCGTCGCCATGAGTGAAGTCACGGATTCGTTTACTGGTCGGCCAGTCTTGATCAAGCACAAAACTTTCGCCATGTATCATCCCGCCGCGTTTTGTATTGCGCAGATTGCGGCTGATATTCCCATAATCTTGTTTCAAGTCAGTATCTTCGGTATCGTGCTTTATTTCATGGTTGGCTTGACCGCCTCTGCATCTGCATTCTTCACTTATTGGATCATTGTTATTGCCGCCTCGATGGTAAGTCCCTTTCTCCTTTTCTAATGAGCTCAGACTAACGGCTGCAGTGTATGACTGCCCTCTTCCGCGCAATCGGTGCTGCATCAGGCAACTTCGACGATGCATCCAAAATATCCGGTCTGGTTGTCACGGCCGTGGTCATGTACAACGGCTACATGATCATGAAACCACATATGCATCCCTGGTTCGTGTGGTTGTACTGGATTGATCCACTTGCGTATGGTTTTGAGGCTTTGCTTGGAAACGAGTACAAAGGCAAGACTATTCCTTGTGTTGGCAACAATATCATTCCCGTTGGACCGAGTTATACGGATCCTGCGTACCAGTCTTGTGCTGGTGTTGGAGGCGCTGTTCAAGGACAGACCTTCGTCACGGGAGAAGCATACCTGCACTCTCTGTCATACAGTTCGTCGCACGTATGGCGCAACTTTGGTATTCTCTGGGCATGGTGGGCTCTCTTCGTGGGCATCACCATCTACTCCACTACTCGCTGGCGAATGTCATCCGAAAACGGCCCATCACTGCTCATTCCCCGCGAAACCCTGAAAAGCTTTCAACAGAAAAACACTCTCGACGAAGAAGCTGCTCTCCCGCAATCTGGAGATGGTGGCGTCAGCAGCTCAGCAAACACCCTCGTCGAAAAATCAGCCGAAAAAGCAACCGACCAATCCAGCCAGCCCGATATTGACAACAACCTCATCCGAAACACATCCGTCTTTACATGGAAGAATCTCTGCTACACCGTTAAAACACCTACTGGTGAACGCTTGTTGCTTGACAACGTGCAAGGATGGGTTAAACCAGGTATGCTTGGAGCGTTGATGGGTTCTTCGGGTGCTGGTAAGACGACTTTACTTGATGTTCTTGCTCAACGCAAGACGGAAGGAACAATTCATGGATCCGTGCTAGTCGATGGTCGCCCATTGCCGCTCTCGTTTCAACGTTCGGCTGGTTATTGTGAGCAGCTTGATGTGCATGAACCCTATGCTACTGTCCGTGAAGCCCTTGAATTCTCTGCTCTCTTACGCCAACCTAGTGATGTCCCTCGTGATGAGAAACTGAAATACGTCGACGTGATCATTGACTTGCTTGAACTGCACGACATTGCAGACACTCTGATTGGCAAAGTCGGCTGCGGTCTCTCCGTTGAACAGCGCAAACGTGTAACTATTGGTGTCGAGCTCGTTTCGAAGCCCAGCATCCTCATCTTCCTCGACGAACCCACTTCCGGTCTCGACGGTCAATCAGCTTTCAACACTGTCCGTTTCCTCCGAAAACTGGCAGATGTCGGTCAAGCCGTTCTCGTCACGATTCATCAACCCTCCGCTCAACTCTTTGCTCAATTCGATACTCTCCTGCTGCTCGCCAAGGGTGGCAAGACCGTGTACTTTGGTGACATTGGCGATAACGGCGCCACGGTCAAAGAATACTTTGGCCGATACGGTGCTCCCTGTCCCGCCGAGGCAAACCCAGCCGAACACATGATCGACGTCGTCTCAGGCGATCTGTCCCAAGGCCGAGACTGGAACAAAGTCTGGCTCGAATCCCCCGAATACGAAGCCACAAACCGTGAACTGGACAACATCATCGCCGAAGCAGCCGCAAAACCGCCCGGCACACTGGACGATGGCAGGGAATTTGCAACGCCGCTCTGGGAACAGACCAAGATCGTAACGCATCGGATGAACGTCGCCTTGTATCGCAACACGGATTATATCAACAACAAATTCATGCTGCACATCTTTTCCGCGCTGTTCAACGGGTTCAGTTTCTGGATGATTGGCGACACCGTCAACGACCTGCAAATGCGCCTCTTCACTGTGTTTAACTTCATCTTTGTCGCTCCCGGTGTCATTGCGCAACTGCAACCACTCTTCATTGAACGACGCGACATCTACGAAGCCCGCGAGAAGAAATCCAAAATGTACTCCTGGAAAGCCTTTGTGACTGGTCTGATCGTCTCTGAGGTTCCGTATCTGTGTATCTGTGCAGTCTTGTACTATGTATGCTGGTACTACACCGTCGGATTCCCCTCGGACAGCAACAAAGCCGGCGCCACATTCTTCGTCATGCTCATGTACGAGTTTGTCTATACCGGCATTGGCCAGTTTATTGCTGCATACGCGCCCAATGCAGTGTTCGCCGCGCTCGCAAATCCGTTGCTGATTGGTGTCCTGATCTCGTTTTGCGGTGTCCTAGTTCCCTACGCCCAAATCCAGGAATTCTGGCGATACTGGATTTATTGGTTGAATCCATTCAACTATCTCATGGGCAGCATGCTCACCTTCACCGTATGGGATAGTCCCATCCGCTGCGCCGAGCCCGAATACGCCATTTTCAACACTCCCAACGCAACGACTTGTGCAGACTATCTGGCCGAGTATTTGAGCGGGTTTGGCGCTGCCGCATACCTCGAGAATCCGGATGCGACGTCGGGCTGTAAAGTGTGCGAGTACTCCCAGGGAAGCGATTACCTCAAGAACTTGAATCTGAAGGAGTATTATTACGGGTGGAGGGACGCAGCAATCGTGGTGATTTTTGCGATTTCGTCGTATGCGATGGTGTACGTGTTGATGAAGTTGAGGACCAAGGCGAGTAAGAAGGCTGAGTAGGCTGTCTTTGGTTTCTTTTGTGATTATTCCATTCTTTTGTTATTTCCTTGTGTTTTGTTCGGTTATTGGTGTTGTCTAGAGGTTTGGAGTAGATACTAGTCATAGCATAATTAACAATTAATAGAGATATTGTGATAGGGTTCAAATCAAGTTCAATTGTATTCATTCTAGATGTGTATGGCTGTTTCTAATGTTCGTACGAGACGATTCGTCGGCCTGTAAGTCTCGAGGCAATGTTAGCCAAAACTCAACACAGAAAGTGAAGAATGTGAAGGTGTAGAAGTTATTTCAGGTGAGGTAGGAGATGCAAAATATAATCAAAGTATTTTCATATGGGGTTGAAACATAGAAAAGCACCGTTCATCATGTAGAAATAGTAGTGGAAGACAGAGAGAGAATCAACGTACCTTATTTACATACTATTAGTATGTACAAGTGCTCAATGTCGGAGGATTGACAGTGTTGTTGAGTGATGATGAAGGAGGAGGAAGAATTTGTGGTCGGAAAAGCTTTAAGCTTAGCGACCACGTGACGTGATCGCTCCGGAGTATCTTGTCTCCGATATCATTTAAACAGTCTCTGGAACACTCATTTGAGACCCAGGTAGACTGCCAGCTATTTCTGTAGCTTTAACGAATCCAATGGTCGTTTCTGCGCGGCGAATCGATATGGCGGCCCATAATCTGTCGCAATGCGGGTGGGCTGGTACAGTCAAAGGGAATAAAACGATCTTTTCAGATTGCTCCGAAAGCATCACTCCTCCTCATCCTTGAGCAACTCCCACAACTGCCGCGCCTCCTCCACCGTCTTACTATCAAAGTGCACTGCGTTCGCCTCATTGCCCTCATCCTGAGAAGCACCTTGTTCCGCATCGAGTCCCTCGGCCGCCAACTGCTCCAACAACTCCTCCACCCGATTCTTCACATCATCCATCTCCTGTATCTGATTCCGCGTACTCTCTAACTGTTCCTCCATCATCAGTATAAGAGACTCCCTCGCTTGATGCGGTCTGTAGAGATTGAGAAGGTGATGCGCGTTGATGAATAGATTCCGTAGATCGCCCAGTTTCGCTTCGAATTCTTCGGGGGCGATAGAGAGGACGCCGACAAACTCCAAGAAGTTGAGTAGGAGGGACTTGCTGATTTTGAGGAGATAGTAGGCGTGGTTTAATGGTTGGCCGCCGTTGTCATCGTCCTTGCCGTCGGTCGGGACGTCGGGGTAGAGTTGCTCAATACCTTGTTCGTTTAAGCTAGGTAGATTGGTTGATAGCTATACAACCGGGGTGTTAAAAATGCATCGCAAGGGTGGACCATGATAGAAGGCATACGTTCTGTAACTCTCCAAAAACACTATATGTACCCTCCCTCGGCGCTTCTGGTGGAATCAAATATCGAAGCTCAGGTGGTACGTCCAGTGTTCGCAGGTCACTTGCTGTCCATTTCCTGCCAGTGGAAGTTTTCTGAGCGGCGGACTCCTTCTTGATCTTTTCCAACTTCTCGATGTTGTCTGTTGTAAAGTGTTTCCAGAAAGGTGGAGGCGGGGGAAAGGCTGCTGTGAGGGTGCGCTGAGCATCTGCCATGTTGAGCTGTAGGATATTATCGCGCAACGTGCGATGCAAGAGGTGAGAATCAGCTCATGAGAATATTGAGAATGTCGGTGTAAGTGAGATGGGAGGACAAAGAGGTGAATGCGGAGGATATCGAAGGAAAGCTAAGCTCTCCGCTTGCTGCGTTCCTATTGGCCGTCGCACTTCAAGCCTTTACTATCATCGATATATTTCAACTTGACAACTTCAATCTTAGAACAAACAGCATTACAACTAAATTGACTATCTGGGTATATACAAAAAAATTTCATCGCAACTCAGTATGAAAAATCTTCAGAATGATACCACACCTCCCTGGCCTTGATCTGCCCTCTGATAATCTGCTGCTGAGCAGAAACTGCCGCCTCGCCGACATCATGAGACAGGGATGATGGACCACATGTCAAAAGGCCGATTGCCACGTCTTCTTGGCCAGCAACGAAAGTCTGGATGGTGACCGGCAGATTGGGCCGGCCTTTATGAAAGCTGACGTTGAACGCTTCCGCAATGGATGGGTTTTGAGACTCAGACTGACTGTCTTCATTTCTGAGCTGGATGGTCTTCGAGTCTAGTGCTTTTTCGACATCTAACTGAGCACTTCCAGTCTTTTCTTCAAGCCGAGACTGGCCCGTCTCGTGAAAATCAATCAATATACCAGCAACCGCCTCATTAAAGCGTGGATACCGACGGGAAATATCTCTCAAAGCTTCAATATACCACAATCGGGTATCTGGTTCGCGCGTTGCAACAACTACTTTCAATCTTCTATCTGCATTTTGAGCGGTAGTATACCTTTGCAGAAAATGTTCAATGACAGAAAGAGTGAAGCCAGCACCGGCACCACCACCGACAACTACCGAACTATCGGACAGATTCAACTGTGTGCTCGGAATCCCACCATATGGTCCATCCATGAGCACTGGAATTTCAACGTTTGGATGTTTTATCGCATGCGCCATTAAGAACTTTGTCGCTCCCCCTCGTGGGCGAATATAAAACACCAATGTGCTCGTCTTCCCCGTCATTTCTAGCTGGGGCATCGAGCAAATCGTGAATGGGTGAGCGGTTAGCATGTGCGTTATGCCACCGGCTAGAAAACGGAGATATATATGCTGTCCCGCGGTCCAGATTGCTTTTCTTGTGTTGATTGTGATTCGAAGAGTGTCGTTGGTTTCGCGTTGAAGGCGCGCTTTGTGGCCGATGCCGTACTCGAAGTACGTCTTGCATTGCGAGTAACACCAGGACAGGGTGTAGAGAACAGCAGTCGCAATAAAATAATCCCACGAGGTCAAGGTATAATCGCAGTGGAAAAAGAAGAAGATGATAAATACCAGCGCGGCGAGATAATGGGTCGATTTGAAGAATTCGTAGTATCGGTTTCTAAGCCACGGGATAGAGGCAAAAGTGAGCCAGGCTTGTGCAAGCAAGGCCACAACTCCTGTTACCCAGATTCCTCCGTCGTTCCATTGTTCCACGATGTCGCCCATGCGAATGTGATAGACGATGAAGGGGAAGGTGTGCACCAAAGCGAGAACGAACATCGCCCAGGCGGCCCAGGCATGCCAGTTGTTTAGTAGTTCGTGGGAGATTCCGGTCAATAATGTGATTAGATTCGCTTTGACGGCCAGCATACTATTCGGTCAGATACCGTCAGACGAACGATTGGGAGGTGACTTACTAGATGAATGGCATACAGGCCAGCGCCATGAAACCCGCACGAGTCGCAATTGGAGGCGAATTCCCATAATTGATCTCCATCGTGTTGGGCCAATAGTATGGCTGAGGCGTGAGCGTCATTGCTATCACTTTGTTAGTTCTCAATCTTTCGTTCATATAGCTGACATACCTAGAAAGAAGATAATTCCGACCGATGCCAACATAAGGGCACCGACGGACTGCGTACTCCCCAGAAACCACACCTTCTTATAACACACCGTCCGAATTAAGGCCGTCAGTCGCGTCCATCCCGACAACCGTTTCCATGACCGCGGCGCAAACAATCTGGTCAATCGCGCCAACGTGAAGAGTGCAATAGCAACCAGGAACAAAGCTACCGTCGGAAGACTATAGCGATGATCGGCTTCGTACCAGTATACCCAGTATCGCTGTTTGTAGGCGCATTGTTCTGGGGTCATGGTACACTCTCCGGGGTCGCGGGAGGAGTGTAGCATGACCGGTGAGGTGAGCCATGGCAGCATCGGCATTTTGCTTGCTATTCAGCAGGACACTTGTATTGTTGACCCATGTCTTGTTGAACTACGGGCAGTCCGGTATATATCTGCATCATCCTCATGACGAGCGAACAGAGCAGATTATTACTAACCGCCAAGTCGACTAGACAACAGTGGGTATCTTACAGCATCGAGTTAACTTTTAAGTTAGAAAGTGCACACATTTGAGAATATTATTTTAGCGTTTGTACCTGGTCAAATCGGAAGATACGAGACACCTAGACAAGACTGCGTTAGTGAGTCATCAACCACGTTAACGACGCAGTATTCTACGAGACACATGGCATACGCAACCCTTAACTATGCCCTCTTTTCTGCTGATGGGCTGGTGTCATTGGTCAATCCGTGGTAGTTGAGCAGATTTGAGCGAGTTTTTGTCCCGAGAGCGGACCGAATGCATCAACGCTTTTTTAGGCGCGTTAGGGCTATTTCATCTATGGACTACTACTTAACTAGAATGGTGGCATGGATGGAGCATATTAACATGAAGATAATAATTAGTTGCTTTGATTTTAGTCTGTCATTCATTTTAATTGTTTGGTTTTTATTAGTTCCTGGTCGCATCGACTACCACCATATACACTCATAACAACCTTACTCCGTAGACATTTACATTGACACAAGAAAACTGCAAGCCAAAATGGACATGTCAGGAATGACAACCACATCAGCAACGACAATGGCCATGTCAATGCCCTCCTCAACCTCCACCTCCTCATCAGATATGTCCTCCATGTCCTCGTCCTCTGACAGCATGTCCATGGTAATGACCTTTTTCATCTCCGCACGCTCATCCCTCTTCACCACAACATGGACGCCCACAAACGACGGACAGTACGCCGGTACCTGCATATTCCTGATTGTGCTAGCTGTTATTCTGCGCTTCTTACTTGCGCTGCGGCCGATACTCGAATCGAGGGTTTGGAATGATCATGCGCGTGTTATACATGGTGGACATATGTTGCATGATAATGCGCATGTTGAGCAGCAGCACTCACTCAAAGATGGAGGGTTGGCCGGGGTGAGCCAGGTGAGGTATGACTTTTCGAGTCGGTGGGCGGAGTGGAGGGTTAATGCTGCTGCTGGGCGGGCTACGTATGAGTTGCTTGTTGCGGGTGTGGGATATTTACTGTAAGTCTGCCTTTCGATCTCATCGATTTGCTGATCAGTTACTGATTGTCGGTAGTATGCTGGGTGTCATGACGATGAACGTTGGTTATTTTCTGTCGGTTCTTGCGGGCATATGGCTGGGAACGTTTATACTGGGAGGTGCTGCGGCGGATAATCAGTGGGCTCATTGTTGATTCAAATGTTGCAAATTCTAGAGTCATATAAATCTACTCGCATTGTCATAGTGAAATAAAATGGAAATAATATTTCTCAAGGTTCAGCTCTCCATGGATTGATGCACTCTGATACGGAACCTAAAGTCAATATGTGGACAGAACGTAGAAATTATTTAGCTATAAACCACTGCAACCTCTACATCGGTTAGGAAAAGTAAACAAGCCACATATTGACATACTCCATTTGAAAAAGATAACACATCCTCGTCGAGCGTCATCTCAACGCCGCCCCTCCGATCCCAACTCACAACAACAAGAAGTAGCACCAACACATCTATGGAAATTTAGAACAAGGCTATCCTCTTGGCAAGACGTATTACGCGTATCCCACGAAGCCATACCCATACGCAGAGCAAAATAACAGAGGAAATATCTGGGTTACCGGACCAGACGGCCAACGACAGCAGATTCGTCCTGTTCCTGGTTATACGCGCAGACCAGCAGAAAGTTATACAAGGTGTTAGTTACCATCCTTATGGGAATCGGACGAAGCTTCTCCGAGCTGAAGAGACATACGATTCTCATCGGGGCGGAGAAGATAGGGGTCGGTTGTTCTTTCTGAATGTGTTTCTATTATAGTGTCTATCTTTTCCATCCCATGTATGATACTCCATGCCATTTCAAGGTTTCATTATGTTCTCAATTTCTTAATTACCCAGTCGTATGTTCATTTGACCCCTATATATTATATATGGGATAACATTGAGTAAGCACATTTCTTGTCTTCGGTATTATAGGTAAAATTTATATTCGAGGTATCAAGGCATTGAAACTACTCTTTACCTCTAACTGCCATGTCAGTCATCTAAAGGTTCTGCTAGTTATAGCGAAATTCAACATATTCATGTGTCGATATTCTTGTCTCTTCGGGGGCACGTAATAGATGGGATTAATCGACGGCTAACCTCCATTTTCTGTTTGCCGTAGTAGAATACCTAGGTAGATCGAGAATGCAACCGAGCATGTTCTTGTACAAGCTATGTATGTTTCCCACGTCAGCACCTCATTCAGGGAGGCTGGCGGGCTTTCATTCCTTGGAAGAACCGTAAGCAGACCAATAACCGTACGTGAACTTGGATCTCAGCTGCATAAGGCTGACGCGAAAACAACAGGTGTAATCGGGATAGATTCGGCGTGCCATGCATTGCCTCACCTCCATGCCGCAACATTCATACTCAAGATTTCGTGTTCTTCAGAGGGAATATCGATCACGTTCACTTTTCTGTGAGAACATAGGTAATGGCATCGAATACTGTAATAGGGGTATTTACGGCAATCAGCCTCACTTCTCAGCTATGGGTTGCTTCGACCGAGAGCTTTTGCGGACTTTCTGGCCAGGATTCTATTATAAGAGGCATCTTGACCCCGGTCGATTCTGCTTCTGGGTTATTATTGTTCTTCGCTCTTCTGCATTATTTTGAAACTCTCGAAAAAGTCAAATTCTTGAAATTATCTCGATGGGATTTATTACACGCGCCTGATGATCTCAAAGAGACCTTCTTCCTTGAGTTGCCCATACGCACAGATTGGAAACAGATTGAAAAGCCAGCGAGAATTGCTCGTACAAAGTGGAGAGGATCAAACAACCAGGTGCGTCATATGCATAATGGCCCTATACATTACCATGTTCTAATATTATGTTCAGCCTTTTACTGATTTTAGCTTTCGCCCAAACACAAGCTTGTTTATCGTACCATATATGAGACATCGGATCCCTTTCCATATATCGCAAAATCCTCCCACGACAATTCCTTCGAATGACTTTGAGTTGAGCCGAACCAGGGTGGAAAGCGCGGCAGCTAAGTCTATCGCACGCTTCTTCCTCCTAATGTCATGGAGCTCTTTAATATTCATTCTGCATGGCTGCCTCCTTTGGTTCTATGTCGCAAGATGGTCTCTATATATAGCTGTTATTCTCCCAGGTATTGGCCGTCTGCTGATAACGTGGTTCCAAGCATCCAGTGTCATGACATACTCCTGCTTCTATAAAAGTGTCTTTACCTGGGCAACTCCGGCACCACAAGACCCCAGGTTTGAGGCCTGGTCCTGGAATAAGGAAAAGCAGGAATCATTCTCCAAATCAGTCTGGCTAGAACTTGGACACCACTATCACGCCAAAGTATTCTTCTATATCATTGAAGTTTCATGGCCTCTCGTTGTATCAAGACTTTTATCAAGGCTTTTCCCTGGCCTCGAGCGGCACAAGTCAATGTTTGCAGCCTTCCAAAGCCCCCCAGAAGACGAGTTCGTCCACGGTGGTGAGCTCGAACTCACAGTATGGGAAAAGGGAATGACCTCTGAGTATCCAATCTTCAAGGTCAACTTCATGAAGGTTCCTGGGATAATATCCATCCTTATGAAAAACCCACTTGTTCCGTCCGCGCTAGAAAAAAGAATATTCGGCCTCTCGACAATTGTACCAATCATGTTTGGTATCTTTGACGCTATCATCATTGGATGTTCGGATTCAACGCCAGTACCCAAGATTTTGTACGCCGTGGAGCAGCTTGCTGTCTCTGTCCTGCGGTACTACGACCTTTCTGATGTCTCAATCAACACCAAGCTTGATGAAAGAAGGTTTCCCACGAGTGAAGATTATGGTACCGAGAATAGAGTCTAATGTGGCATTGTGACGGAATTTGAATGGACCTACTTCTTGTCTTCGGCGTTAGTCTTGTATTAGGGTCTCATGGTATCAGGGGTGCTATTAATCTCTGTCTATCATTTCAATCATTCAAAACATCTGGCAGATTTCGATAGGGTTCACCAACATGTGGTCTTTTCTAGGGCATAAATACATATGTAACCCTACATAGTAATTGTAGAAGAAGTAAATCCCTGCAAGCTGATTGGACGTACCTTGTTACCTTGCTGCCTTGGCGCCTTCCTTCTCCACTCTTGAATATGTGTCTCTTCATTCCATACAAATCCTCTCAACAACAATACACATCGTGCACAGCCTGCTGAAGAGCGACTATAATGGCCGATATGTCTATATAATACCAACCGTCGACCAATTTGTACAATGCCTCCCTTCCCTCCACCACGAAACAGCATGGCATTCTCAAACCAGCCCGGTCCTGTCGGCGCAATAGCCCGCTTTTGGGCGCGCACGTATGCTGCTGATTATGTCGCATTGGGGCTTGTTGCGACTGGATTTATACTAGTCAGTATACCTTTACGAAAAGGAGAGTATTGGTTCTGATGTGGGTAGATTCAATTGTTTATCACGCCGTTTCATCGAATGTTCTATCTGGATAATATGGCTATTCAGTTTCCGTTTGCGAAGTCGGAACGAGTGCCTATGCGTACGTCTCATATCTCTTATATTCATCTCATCTCTGACTGATGGGTACAGCATGGTGCATCGTCTACTCCGCCGTCTTTCCCGCGCTCGTCCTCCTCCTCTGGGCCATCATCACCCGCCCATCCGCACACAAACTCCACGTCAGCTTTCTCGGGCTAGCAGTTTCTCTAATGACTACACCATTTTTGACGGATATAATCAAAAACGCCGTTGGTCGTCCACGACCGGATCTAATTGATCGATGCAGGCCCGAGGCCGGCACGCCGGAACACAAACTCGTTACATTTAGCGTGTGTATGCAGGCGAATGAGCATATTCTCCAAGAAGGATGGAGGAGTTTTCCGAGCGGACATAGCAGTTTTGCATTTGCGGGATTGGGGTTTTTGTCTCTGTATGCCAGCCACCTTCACCCTTGTTTGCTAGGTGATTGTACTAATTGGTGAAGATTCCTGGCAGGACAATTGCACGTCTTTCGCCCACGCGCTGATCTCGGTCGCTGTTTATTCGCGTTTGTCCCGACACTGGGCGCTTTGATGATTGCTATATCCCGTTGCGAGGACTACAGACATGATGTATGGGATGTCACGGCGGGCGCGTTGCTTGGGTCGACCGTGGCATATTTTACATACAGACGGTACTATCCGTCTTTGAGGGATAGGGCATGTCACATTCCATACGATCTCGATGCAAAGGGAGAAGTATTCGTAAAGTTGGCGGACGACGAGGAGAGGTTATTACATGCGCGAGCATCGAAGCGTGGATCTGACCAGGAGTCGCTCCCTATCCATATGGATGCACCGCGCAACTGACCGAAAATACTATCATTACCCTGTATATACTTTATAACAATGAATGCATTAACTGTACACAACTAATCTACAACTTGGCCTTGGTCTGCGACTTCTTAAGAATAGGATCAAGCTTGGTCGCCTTCATAATGTTACCCTTAATCTTGAGTTTCCCGCCCATAAACAATCGCTGCGCATTCGCTTTTCCGGTCACGAGGGAGCCAAAGTCGTCGTCGGAGAGGACCAGTGTCACTTTGTCACTGGTCAGCACATTGCTACCCACTGACAAGTTTTGGGGAGAGGGGCATACCGTCAGGCTTCCCACCGAGACCCTTTCCGACAGTCCCCTTTTCTTTCAGGTCAATGTGCCATGATGCCTCCTGGCCGGCGGAGTTCTTGAGTATGAAGGCGTAGACGCCGGCGCCTTGCTTGATGGCGTCTTTGCGGTCTGCTTCGTTCTGGAGGGCGGCGTTGATGGCGTCGAAGGCGGCGCTGGCGGGGAAGGAGTCTATCGCAGCGTTAGTTGTGTCGAATTGATGGGGAGGTGAGGTTTAGAGGGTGGACGAACCGTCTTTAACGGACATGTTGGCGGTTGTTATGATGGTATGTGTGTGTGGGTTGCAAGTCTAAGGGATAAATGTTAGATCCTTGAATTCAGATGGGGACACAGTATATATATCAACAAATAACGACAATCAAGTGTAAGCTATGCGACAACGAACCTCGGTAGATTTGGCAGGTAGGATCGTCACTTACTGTGTCTAGTCAAGGCTGAGGAATAGAGTGATGGTTGCCAAATCAGATGAAAGAATGAATTTTTAGTGAGTACTCTAGTAAGACGAGAGAAGAATATGGAGAAGTTGGAGAAGGGCGACTGAGAGCGGTGACGTGAGGGCATGTGATACGTGCCGAGGCTCCGATCCGCCGCAGCTTCTGCTTCTCTTCTCTTCTCTTACTCTACTCCGCATGCATATCACAACAATTATCATTGACAAAAGGAAGCTATACAAGTATAGGCGACTGAACTGCCTTGTGCAAATAATCATGACCATGATTATGACTACCCCAAAACATCCCCTTTGACCGCGCCCAATTACTCAACCCCTCGCGCAGAGTCCTGAAATTGAGATTCCCTCGATGCACCGGCTCCTCTTCCAACAACATCGCAGCTGTTGAAGCAAACAGGTCATTATTGACTGCCACTTCAGTTGTTCTGGCATGTCTCTTCTTCTTTCTCTTCTTGCGTCTTTTACTGTGCTGTTCAGGCGATGATGTCGCAGGCGACGCTTCATCCAGACTCGGCCCCAGTACGAACGGAACTTCCATAACCTCAACTTCAGCAGCCTGCTTCTCGCCCCATGCCGCATCATACTCAGCGCTCGACAACGTCCTCCACGGCGCAAGCGCATCATCCCACGTCCCGCTCCTCAACGAGACCTGCTCAAAATCGAATTCGAGTAAGGAATGACGATGCTCGGTTAGAAAATCCGAGACTTGCGATGCGTCCAGCACCGCATTGCCCAAAACCATGTATTGCAGATATGGGAATTTGAGTGGGCGCAAATAGTGCCGCGTTTTGGGACATGCTTGTGACCTTGCGGCTAATTCGCACAGAGCCGGCTCTGTAGCGAGTGACAATGGACTCGGCCCCTTGTGGCCATCGCCAACCCATCGAAACTTGAAATCGCGCAGGGCACGAAAGGCTTGTAGATACGAATGCAACAATTTCAGATGATCCGTCGCTTGACCCTTGTCAAAGGGAAAAGTGTCCATGTGGATCTCAAGACGCCGAATCTGTGTCCAGCGTCGACAACTATTCGGCAACGAGCCTATGCCCGCCATGGGACAGAGATACTGAATCCCGCCTGGATGAATGGGCGTAAGCGATAAGGCCTCGAGCCTCGGCAACGGGGCCTGTTCAATTGCAATTCTCAAAGAGGAGAGGGCATAATCAACCACGCTGCGACGATAGCGATGCGTGGATTCTTGACCCGCACAGCTCACTTTCAAATGTCGTAGTGCGGGCATATGAGTCAACGCAGCCACGAACGAGGATACGTTCATGGCCGCATGGAATAAGGGCGGGTACTGCTTGACTAGCAGATCGGTCATTTCCCACGTTCCATACACCCCTTGCCTCTCACCCGCAGCCACAGCCGCAGCCGTAGGCGATGAGCTAGAAGCCGTAGAACCAGACGTAGGCGTAGTCGTCCTCACACACGGCGTAAACACAAAACAAACCTCCTCCCCGGTTAGGGGATCCAGCAACGGCGGCAGAAACATCTCAGCCCCGTGATTAATTACAAACGTGACCGTGCGAATATTCCATCCAATCCTCTCCAGCGCAGCCATGCGCGCTGGTTTCGTGAATGTGCTGCTCCGGAATGTGATTGAGACATCGCGAAAGAGTTGTCGGGATGTGGTTGCTGCGAAGGCGCGGTTGACCAGACGCAGACTCTTCAAGGTGGGAGTGTCGAGAAGGGAGAGCAGGGAATCGCGCGTGAGGTCTGTGGACCAGAATTTGGAGAAGGATTGGGATGTCATTTTTTTTTTTCTTTGCTGCTTGTAGAGAGGTAGATGTATGGTTAGGGTTTGAGGGTAGGGTTTGTCCCGGATAGGAAAGTGGGATATCGGCAATAAGAAATGAACAGAGAAATATTCCAGATATTTCCTTCTTCAGTATAAAATAAAACAATATAATATCATAAGTCATCAATATGTATTCATCATCATAATCATAATCATCAACATCAACATCATATCATCAGGGGTATTATTGTTGCGAGTAGATAAGGGAAGAGAAAAGTTCAACCTCAGAAATCGGGCATGACATTGATATATACACATTCCACCACGATTTTCACTTCTACAGATATGGGGATGTCAATCGCTTATTCCATGCCAAGAACATCGACGCGTGAAACAAATCCCGTTTCTTGAACAGAATATTCTCTGCGTACGGGTTGAATCAAGATATCGCGACTTCTCCTCCTTCCCACCACCCAGAAACATCAAAGAAGCGCATCGAAAATCAAGCCAACTGACCAATCCAATGGCACCCTCGAAACAAATCCCCGAAATTTGAGAAAGTCAGAAAGAGAAGAGTGAGTCACACTTCGAACTAGCTACAGGAAATACGTACAGAGAAGTGCCAAATGCAACGAGGGGCTCAGCAAGGAACGCATCCCATACGCTGTCGACAAGAAAAGTTTCACGGTTGGATTGGAGCGGGTGCATTAGTGGGCTGCACAGAGAGAAAAAGACGTGAAACGAAACGCGATCAACCACTCAGGACGAGTCGGGATGCATTTGGCTCCCCGCGGCTCGAGAATAATAATCATGAAAAAGTCGAGACGGTGTGATATGCTACCAATCAGAGAGAAAGATAAGTATGAGGCGCATCGTCGCGGACGGAACGCGTTTATGCCGCGTTAGAGTCGCGTGGGAGACGCGAACCCGCGCTGCAGCCAATCATCATTGTGTTTACAGCGCGTTTATGAGAATACATTGAATGGTACGGTCTGTACATATTAATACTTGATACTACTATGTAATAGCAAATAGCAAAGTGCGTCTAGTGTCGTAACCAGACAGCTTCTAATAACTGAACAAAGCGATAGAGTCCGGGTAAACACTCAGGTTGTCAGAGTACAACGCCGCGCTGGTGCCGTTAATGGTGATCATGTTCGTAGTACCGACAGTCTGATAGCCGTAAACATTCAATCCAGACACACTTCCATCAACACGGAAGGTCTCGCTCTGGCAATTCTCGCCGTTGCCGACGTTGGAGCAGGAAGTGCTGTAGTCGTTGAAGAAGCTGTAAAGACCGACTCCGTACATGGTAATGTCCTTGCTGTTGGTGATGTGCAGACCCAAAGCGTCGCAGTTTCCTTCAAGGCAGGTGCTGAAGTCCGGGTCAGACCAGGGGGTGGTCGTGATGGATTTGTAGGGGCCAGAGGTGGCATCAGGCTTGGGCTGGTAGTAGGGTGTTTCGGTTTGGAAGTATCCACCAACGACATTGGAAGCGCCGTTGAATTGGAATTGGTACAGTCCGTGGTGCTCAGAGCCAGTTCCCCACCTAGACACGTTAGTTGAAATCAAATAAAAGAAGAAAAAAAGGGGGGCTTACATTTCAATGTTGCTGCCCTCGACGAGGACACCACGACCAGTGTAGACAGAGATCTGCGTGTTGGTGGGGTCTTCGATATCGTGGTCAGCAGTCCAGAACCAGTTGTTCTCGAAATAAACGTTCGACGCGTCAGAAGTAATGTGGACATTCAAGAACGCAGCTTCACAGTCACTTGAAACAGCAGCACTGATTGGGCACTGGCTGAGCTGCAGGTTAGATCCCTTCCATCCACCAATCTGCGAGTGCACATCCCATGCACCAGAACCCAAATCACCGGCCAAGTTCCACTCAATAAGAATAGCGCCAGCAGTGCCACCAATAGTACCAACACGCATGTCGGACCATTCGATAGTTCCGGAATCACCGCTCTTACCAACCTGGACAACAGGGTAGGGGTTGGATGCGTCGGAGAACTTATCACCGCTACCAGCGATAATGGGGTAGCTTTCTCCGACAACCTTGGATCCTGGGGGGAAGTAGATGGTGTCGCTGACCAAGTACACACCGTAGTCAAAAAAGACAAGAGAGCCGCTAGAGGCAGCAGATTTAAGAGCAGAGTTGATAGCGGCAGTGTCGTCAGTGGTACCGTCACCAGCAGCACCAGCACTGCGGATGCTGACAACCTGGTCGGTGGTGTAGGCCTCGTACTGGGGCTTGGATTTGGTGTAGTAGTTGGAAGTACCGGAGGCAACAAGACCAGTAGGCCGGGATGCGGCGGCGTATGTTCCGGAGAGAGTGCTAGGGCCAGTAGGAGTGTACTCGTGACCCTGACCGTAGCTGGCAATAGTGGTAGAGCCTCCTTCGAGGTAAACAGTGCCAGGTCCAGCAACGGCAGTAGGGACACTGTCCAAGACAACGTTCTCCAAGACCAAGTTACCAGCAGCAGCGGGATTGGCAGTGGGAGTCCAAGAAGTGTTGACGAATGTTTTGACGTTGGAAATGGTGCTGTCAATGATGTTGACACCACCGACGAGTTGGGTGCCACTGGATGAAGCAAATGTGATACCAACTTGGCAGTTGTTGAGAGTAAGTCCAATGTAGGTCCAACCCCAGTTCCAGAGTTGATTGATACCGGTGACGGCATTGTTGACAGTAACGTTGCGCATGGTATATTGTTGGTTGCCAATGTTGAGACCTTGAAGACCTCCATTGACAACAACGTCACCAATGAATCCAGCGGATCCTACGTCGTCAGCTACATCGTTTAAAGACTAGGATAAACGTACCATCCTCGATGAAGATACCAGTGTGCTGGGTACCCTCGTCAGCGTTCAAGTTGACAACCACGTTCTGCAGGCTAGTCGCCTGAGACGTGGGCCAGTGGATACCGGTAGCAGGAGTAGTGCCAGGAATTTTGGTCATGTCAATAACCAAGTTGCGGATTTGACGGAGGAAGACATTGGTAGAAATCCATCCCTCCTTGCCGTTGGATTGGTATTGGTCACCATCGATTAGACCGATACCGGCAAAGCTGGAGGTGGCTTGAAGAACAGCAGGGCTGTTGGGGTTACCGACGAGCTGGGTAAAGTAGTAGTCAATAATAGGAGAAGAAATGACATAGGTGCCGGCAGGGAAGTAGACAATAGCGGGAGTGATTGTGGTTGTCTCGTTGGACGATGGAGCCGTGCGGTCACCGTCACTAATTGCACTCTGAATAGCAGCGGTATCATCGGTCACACCGTCTCCTACAAAATATCAGAATCTATCAAACCATCTAGTATGAGACACTAACCAGCAGCACCGTAGTCTTTGACGTTACGGAAAACAGTGTATCCGCTACCGGCAAAAGGAGCTTTGCCCTGGTGAGTGATATCGGCCAGCCAGTAGGGCGGGTCAGTCGCAGCTCCGGCAGCTCTGATCGGTGTAGGAGAAGGAGTCGAAACTGCCACCGAAGAGGAAGCACTCGCCGATCTCTTGTGCGCATGATGAGGGAAAGCGCTCGCGCCAGCGACGAGCAGGGCGGAAGAAAGAATGGAAGACCAACGCATGTCGCCGGTGTATATAAAGGAGTGTATGGCGATATACAAGGTAAAGAGAGAATGGAATGCCGGACAAATTCAAAAATCTGGGCGGGTGGTCCTTTTGTAGATTCATGTCGAAGCTGCCGGTGGCTGCGCTATCACCATCCACATTCCATCGATGGCCGGACCATGCTCGACTAGGCACGCTAGTCATCAAGGTTGCTTTCCAGATCCAAGTCCGAGTGTCTGTGTGGAGAACGTATAAATAGATCAGCTGCTGCATAGGCTTTGTGATTGGAGTCATGGTGTCTTCTCCCCGTCGTGGTCGTACTGGGGGAGGTGATAACCTTGATTGATCCACCGGTACAAAACACGCCGCTGATGTACGTTTCATTGTACTACGTATGTAGTATGTAGCAGTAAATTCACTAAATTCAACTAAGTTGCAATAGCCCCTGAGCGTACCTGCTTTAGCCTGTGTAAACAATCGACTAAGTCAGAGCGGGTTAGGACAAGTCGGAGATGTTTATGCAAGCCTAACAGAAGGTGGAGTCGTTGTCTCCTTACTTCCTTCCTCTTACATCCAAGTTAACATGTACTCCGTAGCCAACTTCACTCTACTCTATCTGCTAATCGATGATCTTGATTCTTACTTCTTGATGATCTTTATATTGATCAGTCTACGAGCGGATGACTGAGTCAGAATGATCGGGACTCCGATAAACTTCAGCGTGACAGGAAAACGCACCCGACCCAATGGACGTCGACCAAACCAATCAATATTCAATAATCAACAAATCAACCGTTTCGTGCCAGCTATCATGAGGTCGTACGAGCTGCACGACTACGGAGGTGTTTACTCCATAATCAGCAGCCTGCCAACCTGACTCGGGACTTCTCTAGTCGATCGACTCGGCCCGGACTAGAATCAGTGAAGATAGTCTGTGTCCGATGTTGCTGATCCTGGACTAAATGGGCCAAAGACTGCTGAGAGGGCTGACTCAATCACCTGTTGCTTTTTTCTGTTTATTGCTCCCGGCTTCCTACCCCAGACTCTGTAGTCTGTACGGATAGTCAATATCACACGAACCATATTGAAATTATTCTCAACAATGATTTGTTTGCTTCAGCAAAAATATACGATTCAATATGCAGTGAGTAATCGAACAAAACATGATCGAGTTTATTCCGGCCCCCGGATCTGTCCTGGCTAGTCGCTGCTAGTTTAGGGTCATTTATCCCATTGCAACGGTACGAAACAAATGAAACGAGCTATCGATCTGATGCAAGAGTAATGCTCACGCACTTGTTCTTGATTTTCGACATGATTACACGTGTATTGTCGGAAGCACGAGATAGTCGAAACAATAGCCTTGCAACATTGATTCTATACATAGGATATAGAATCAGGTAGTATTGCTAGTACAGGCTAGAGAAATCAATTCACAGGCACAATTATCTAGGATCTACACCCCGCTTCGACTTCACTTTCAACTGAATCCAGCATTTTCAACAATGACACGTGAACCTCGCAAAGTCGCACAGGATTTCCTCCATTAGCACACTGGAGACCATTTACAGAAAGAAGTAGTAAACTTGCGACCTTCGATGAAATTTTATCCACCGCGTGATTCTCATAGGATAGCCGATCTATTCTAGGGTTACAATCCGCACGATCCTGGAGATTTTAAATGTCGTGATGGCAGATGCGCTCTTGACAAGCAGACTGCAACGTATTCCTCGCTACTGAGTTAGTACTCCTGATGGTAGTACTGGAGTGGGCGATCTTTATAATGACGCACTCCGCACATGTGAGATGGTCTCTTGATCTTGATTAACGATTCGGGTGATATGTCTGCCGGAAATTATCTACTATAACTTCGCTACAACGACTACGATCGACGACCTGGGGAACTTATGATACTCTGCGAGGTCTAGAGTCGACGATTTGTGTAGATCGATCATGGTACATCCTACCGCTACGACTGGGCTGCGACTTGTCTTCAAGAGACTGACAGAAAACCTCGGAATTTTCACTGCGCTTTGATCTTTCACCACATCATATGTGATACACATCTGTCAAGCAACCCACGCGACTGTGCACAGGGCCCGGATGTATCCTCTGTACAACCTTGAGATTGAACGTGAGCGATCTCTCCGTCTTCGATTCTGTTATGCAGATGATACTTCTGGGATATATAGCAGACCTGATAGAGTATGCGCTGGTGGTACGAGCACTTGGTTCTGGTGGGGAGAAGTGTGCGAGTTGTTGACTACCTCGAGACCATACTTAGGGTCGGCTTAAGTAGCCCTAATGAATATACCTAACCCTAAGAGCATAACCCTGAGTCAACGAGTTTACGTACATCTGAGACATCTTAGTAGTCTTGTGTGGTGCAAGATTTATCACTCTTTTTCGAATTTTATACTCTGAGTACCGTCTCGAAAGATCAAGCTCACGATTCTTAGAACGATCACCCCATCCCGATACGGGGAAAAGGACTCAAAGTATGCCTCTTCAGAGCATCGGCATCCGCATGGGCAGCATCTCGAGCGCTGTATTCGCCGCTCAAGGCGTTTTTCTTTTTGGGAAATGCGTTCTACAGCATCATGTTTCCATCCTTAGTGGCCAGCTTCGAGGGTTTTTCATTGAGCGGAGTCTCTGAAGATATTATTCAGTGTATTGGGTCAGTATTCAACCTTCCTTCAACTCTGATAAGTCTGAGTAAAAATCAATTGCTAAACTTTAGTTGCATTATAACCTCTCGTGCTCTGGGGACATACTACCTTATATCGAGTTACCAGCGAGATACGGCTATTATGGTGTCTTCCGTTCCTTCCCGCCTCGTGGCGGCTTGTAACAATTGGACGCAGGTTGCGGCTTTTGAGACCTCAATGACAGTTGTAGCTAGTGCAGCACTGATTTGGGACTGCTATATGTAGGGAGAGAGAGGAGGAGTGTTAAGAGTATATGGAGGAGTTGTACGATACCTGGCCGTGACAAAATGCATCCGTCGATACATACGTACCATACCTAGTTGGTTTGAATAGCCTCAACAGATAATACCCCTAATAGTATTTAACTTTTTCTAAATGCTCACTATTCATGGTCTAGAGGAATAGTTACCACCCCTTCCACGGCACCCACGTCTCGCAAACAACATTCTGCTCATCCACCACATAAAACGCATGAAACATCGCACTCGTAATACAAGCATGCTGCGTATACAGCAACACTTTTTGGCCGATCTTGAACTTCTCCTCGGCCTTTTCCTTTTTGGCCTCATCTCCCACCCAGCCGAAAATGCCATGTTCCTGACTAACGCGCACAATACTCCAATCTAATCCATCCGTCCACCGGGCAAGACCAGTGAATGAACTCGTTTCTTTCGTGAGTGCGAGTACGCCCGCATTGATGAGTGCTTCGTTGCGCTCGGGATACACACTGCACACCTCCGCCAGAACTCTCACTGCTTGATCGGAGATGGACACCAGACCGGTCGCGACTTGCTGTAGATCGTTGGCCGGAAAGTTGCCCGCATGCAATTCTAGCGATGTATTTTCGGGCAGGCTAGCCTTCAACATTGAGACCACATGAGCGGTGGGCGTAGCGCCGATGGATAGAACGAGCTCCGTCTTGGGATCGATGAGCTTCTTAGCCGCTATCAGAACGCCGTTAATCTCGTCGTGGAGAACCTTTACGGCATCTTCGACGGTCTTGGATGCATATGAATGCCCGGCATGACAATAAAAGCCGTATATTGATACAGCCTCGGATGCATTAGCTGTCTGAATAACCTGGTCTAGTCGTGAAGATGAGTTCTCAATACCAGCACGATTAGTGCCAACATCGACCTTGATGAATGCCGGCCAGGGTGTTGTGCGGCCTGTACGAGTGTTGTACTCTTCCAAGATGCGCATATGATCAGCGTGATCGATCATGAGAACAATCTTTAGACCATGTTGGCTTGTGAATATGTCTAGATCTGCGAGAACAGATGGTCGTATAGGAAGTCCGTATAGACACTTTGAACAGGTTAGTTGTTGACTCGACTAGAAAATGCTGATAGTACCTCTTCGAGAATGCCCTCCTTGACAAGTGGTAAACAACCCCGAATCTCGCATAACGTAGATGCGACAATCTTTTTATATCGCCCGTTGCCGAGCATGATTCGCGTAGTCTCTATACTCTACCCACGTTCAGTACACCTAGAACTAGTTCGTAGTATATTAATTATTCGGAGATAGCGTACCTTAAGAGTCTTGACATGAGGCCGAAACCCAATCCCGAGCTGCTCAACATCATCATGGAGTCTCTTCACATTGTTCTCCAGCACTGACTTGCTTATCACCAGCGCGGGGGTGGGAAGGGCCTCGATGGGTTGGCCGATGTATGACTGATGCGTTTCGAGGGAGATGTCCATCTTTTTCTGGTCGACTTGTTCAAGTCAAATACTTAATAACAAGAGGCAATCGAATGAACAAATAATAAAATAGTTATGAATCTATTGTCGCTCAAGCATGTCGCTGCAAGTGGGAGGGCGGGGGTACCCCCGCGCGGTGAGTGGGATGTTCACTCGTCCTTATCTGACTGTCCACCTACAATTGGCCATAGTTCACCACTCCTAAATTCTGTCCTGAACAACCATATGTGGGCATATAGAGTGAGATACTCTGTGACAATCCGATCTCAGGCCCTCATGATAGAACGATACTACCATATCGAATGAATGAAAGCCTCGCGAGTTAATTCGGTGACGGCGAAGCTCCGTGGCCGCTTCAGCTGTCCACTGGATCGTCTAACATTCGCCTGTACAGCAGAATTCATATTTAGGAAAATATGCTTAATCTGCAAACCAGGTTGTCGGTCATATGAACAGCCGCAGGAAGAACGCGACGCCGCTGAACGTAATATGATGAACCCATTCAAGAATTGTTCTCATCGATACCTATGCATCGACAATGAGGATACCGACAATAGTGAGGACGACGACGAAAAAACCGGCCTTTATCTCAACAACATCCGGCCTCCTGACGTAGGCCCTAAAGCCTTCATGCTAATGATGCAATGTCCTTTGCGTGAGAAATCGATCAATCTGTTAGAAAGGAAGAAATTTCGGCCCCCAGGGTCTCCCGAACGTGCTTGAACAGAAGCGGAAACTGCCCTCTTGTAGCTCGCTAGGACCGAATTGGAAATTGCCCTAATCTCAAAGTCAGCATATACGACGTTTCGTCTACCAATTTCCTAGTCTGGAAGGAGGAGAAATGAGACTTCACGGATGTTGTCTTTTGACAGCTCCATATTTCGGGCCAACAATGAGTATAAGTATGACAATCGACTCTGTGCCTACAGGAATTTCTTTCGTATTATTCTGAGCTTACATAAAATCACGAATATTGAAACTGCAAAATGCGTCACACCAAAGCCTTTTCCGCCGCCTCTTTGGCCCTATTGACGAGTGCAGCTGCTCAATCCGCTGATCCTGGTCTTGGAGTAAACTCCAAGGCGCAGGGTGCGACAGAACAGGTCACGCCTGGTGGTGGTCCAAACGGGTAAGTCCACACCGAAGATATCCATCCTTGACCAAATCTAATGGGTCTCAAATGCAACAGTTCTGAGGATTGGTTAAACACCGGAATCGATGGCGATGGCTGGAATCCCCCATTCATGGCCCTCGATGATATTCTCCACGTCGACCTGAACACCTTTTATAATGGATTCGGCTCGCCGTGCCAGCAGTACGACCAGTACTTTCAGAGCGCAGCTTCTCAATACAACGTCGACCCGGTGATACTTGCTATTATTGCCATGCAAGAATCCTCCTGCAACGCTGACGCCGGAGGCCCAACTCCCGGCCTCATGCAGGTTTCCTGTGACAACTATCCCAATGGCGTATGTACCGACAGCATCCAGGATAATGTCAACGCCGGAACCAATTATCTCGTAAGCCAGCTAAATGCTTTCAACGGCAACGCCATCGAGGCATTCGGTTCCTATAATGGATGGTTCACCGCGGGAAATGGATTGAACAACAACCAAGGCTTGACAATCGGCTACCCCTGTTCTTCGGAGGGTCAATCAAACGGAGAGCCTCAGAACCTCGATTACCTTCAACAGATCTTTAATGGCTGGATGATGGGTCTGGATGTTTATGGTGATGATTCTTGGATAGGCGAATACAAGTGCGCGGGCCAGTGCAATGGAAACAATTTGTGCTAAATGTCTTTCTTTCCTTTGCCCAAGAATTGCATGGCATTGAGATGTTTTGAACAAAATTGGCACATATTCATGACCGAAGTAGTTGGATTGTTGCCGGATACAAGTAATGTATGTACTCGTTTCCTTTTATTGAGGAGGGCAGTCTGACAAGGACTGAATGGTAATAATGGCATATCAGTACTTGAAATTCTCAAATATCCTTCTATAAAAGATATTATCTATTACTACGCATCACTTTTGACTCGTATCTAAGGATTGTAAGATGAACAATGAGAGTACCGGCCAGAAACTAATTTCCTTGCATATCGCTCTGTAGACTTACCTAGGTACCGTAAGGCATAGTCAATAAGTAGGCAACGGCTATCACTCGACTCGATTCATAAATTGTGATTCAGAGACTCGGCTACCAGGTTAAAATCTTAGCGTTTCCCCAGTTTCCGAAGACCTTTGACCCCCGCACGAAAGAACGTGTTATACCTAATACGTAGCTACTAAATATCAATCCCGGTGTTTAGCCGGAATACAGTTGCGGAGTACGTGTATGCATGTGGAGATCCTCAGAAACAAGAGTCCAATAGGAGTCCTCTACCTATCTCAACAGAGTCGGCAATTGATGGAGAAGTTTGGGGAAGGGGATGATCATGGATCAAGTTTTCAATAGCCTAAAACTACAAAGACTTTATCCGGAATAACTTTACATCTTTGTAACCATCCCACGTGGAGAAAACAGAAAGCTTTAAACTATTTCTTCTATGTGTATTGGTCTTCCTCAAGAAGGAAGCTGTCTATTAGCCATGCTAATTGAGGGTTTTTGCGCTTAGCTCCAAACCCAGGCTGAAGTCGATTGCGATGAATTCATACCGCTATGCACACGAAGAATAGATTAAAAGGCGCTGTGCCATCCTGTTAAAATTCCGGTTTGTTTTCATTCTGCAGTGCGATTTCATCCCAACTCCAGCTACCACTCGTTATCGTTACCACAGGATACTGCATTGATCTGTCGGGGTCTCCAACTTCAACATTTCATTCAAAAACCACTCCGTCACATTTATCGAATTCTCCACCGCAATCGCGATAAGATACAAGTCTTGAGAATGGTGTTCAACAAAGCCGCCCTCACTGCTTCAGCGCTATCCTTTGGGGCTTATGCCATTGATGCTCAGATCAGCGTTGACTTGCAGGCCCGATATCAGTCTGTTGATGGCTTTGGCTGCTCACAGGCATTCCAACGAGCGGAGGATATCTTCGGCAAGTATGGGTTGTCTCCCAAAAATCAAAGCTATGTTCTCGACCTCATGTACAGCGAAGAGCGCGGCGCTGGATTTACGATTTTGCGCAACGGCATCGGTTCGAGTAACTCCTCAAAAAGCAACTTGATGAATTCGATCGAGCCGTTCAGCCCTGGATCGCCGTCTAACACGCCAAATTATACATGGGACCACTACAACAGCGGCCAATTCCCCTTGTCTCAACAGGCAAGAGCACGCGGCCTTCCCTACATCTACGCTGACGCATGGTCTGCACCAGGATATATGAAAACAAATCAAGACGAGAATTGGTCAGGATTCTTGTGTGGAATCGAAGGTGAAACATGCCCGTCTGGAGATTGGAGACAGGCATATGCCGATTACCTGGTTCAATATGTTAAGTTTTACGCCGAGTCCGGAGTCCCAGTGTCACACTTAGGTTTCTTGAATGAACCACAAGAAGTGGTTTCATACGCCAGCATGGGTTCAAACGGTACCCAAGCCGCCGAGTTCGTGAAAATTCTCGGCCAGACTCTAGCGCGGGAAGGCATTGACATCGAGCTCACTTGCTGTGATGGCGTTGGATGGAGTGAACAAGAAGCCATGATCCCAGGCCTGCAGGTTGTGGGTCCCGATGGAAAAAGTGCCGAAGACTACCTTTCAGTTGTGACTGGACATGGCTATTCGTCCGCCCCGACATTCCCTCTTTCGACCAAACGACGCACCTGGTTGACTGAGTGGACAGATCTCTCTGGAGCTTTCACTCCATATACCTTTTTCGCTGACGGCGGCGCAGGCGAGGGTATGACCTGGGCGAATCACATTCAAACTGCTTTCGTCAATGCCAACGTTAGTGCTTTCATCTACTGGATTGGCGCCGAGAACTCAACTACCAACTCTGGAATGATCAATCTGATCAACGACGAGGTCATCCCTTCCAAACGATTCTGGTCCATGGCTTCCTTCAGCAAGTTTGTACGTCCTAACGCGCAACGCGTCAAAGCCACCAGCTCCGATGCATCCGTGACCGTCAGTGCATTTGAAAACACGAACGGTGTCGTCGCTATCCAAGTCATCAACAACGGCACTTCGGCTGCTTCCTTGACCATCGATCTGGGAAAGACGCATAAAGAGGTGAAAAAGGTTGTACCTTGGGTCACTAGCAATGACTATGATTTGGAGGAAATGAGCGGAATTGACGTCCAACGCAACTCTTTCCTGGCAACTGTACCCGCCAGGTCCTTGACAAGCTTTGTTACAGAGTGCGAGTGATGATTTGTATTTATATTCCAACATCAATACCTAGGTAGGCGATTTAGCCACTTCCCAAATACGCGATCTATAGTCTAGCACATATTTTGCAACATCAAAGAATGCCTTGTTGTACCAGAGTACGAGATCAACGTCTCGGATAGCCATCTATTCAAGAAATGCCCCTCCGCATCGCTATATATACATATTCCATCTTAAGATATTGATGCTACTTCTTCAAAAACAAAGTCTGCGAATTACAATACGAAGCAAGCCCACTAACCCCCCACTCAGTCCCGATTCCACTCTCTTTGTGGCCCTCAAACGGAACCCGGCCATCAAGCTCAAAGTGCGTATTGACCCAAACCGTCCTAGCCTGGATTTTCTGTGCTAGCTCGTTGGCGTGTTGAGTGTTTCCTGACCATATAGAGGCGCCCAGGCCGTAGTGTGTGTCGTTTGCTCTTATATGTGGCCGATCTGTTCGTTACAGGGGTTATGCTGTGCTACATCCTTTGAAGTAGGTAGAAGTAGCAGGAGTCGACAGCATTGAGCAAGATGAGGGGTAATCGTGGATTGGTTCAAGAAAAATGAACAGATAGTCGTGGTATGACAATACATATCGTAAAATTCATCATCGATTCGTGCCACGGTGCCATCTGGCTTCCATCCTCGGATGTTTTACTGCGGCCCGTCCCCAATATCGTTTCCCCATACCTGTCTAGTCATCAAACTCGCAAGCTTTCTTTGTACAATGCTAGTTACCTGCGGGGTTAGCTTCTCGCGTACAAAGAGTTCTTTGTGTGACGGGTCTGTCTGACGAGGGCCGTGGAGGTCTGGCCTCAGGTAGATTACACAGCATGTCGAGGAAGTCGAGACCCCTCCATTGTTGTGCGGTTGCCCTGAAAGACATGTCTGTTGTTTTAAAACATTGGCCAGGTCGTTAATCTGTGTATGTTGGAGGGTAGACAAAGCAATGGGGCCGTAAGGTGTAAGATTGAACCCTGACTGGACAGTCTTGACTAATTTTCTTTCAAGTTTCGTTATATGGTCCTGGGTAGGTATGCAACATACGATATTAATTTTGGCCTTCAGCTTCAATTATCAGAAGGCGACATTGGATTGTCCATTGTTGTTTCTCTGCAATGCTGTATGCAATTTATTGAAGAACCAAGCACGAAACAGTATACTTTATAGAAGCACGGAGAATCGTTCAATCACAAC
Source organism: Talaromyces liani (assembly GCA_022814505.1). NCBI lineage: Eukaryota > Fungi > Ascomycota > Eurotiomycetes > Eurotiales > Trichocomaceae > Talaromyces > Talaromyces liani. The sequence continues at coordinate 998,587 of JAKLNL010000005.1, forward strand.
GCTTGATCATGTTGGAAGACTGCAGAAGTATTGGCAATTAAGGAGGCTTCAGCCTACTCCAGACGATGGAAGAGATGAACCGCAAAATTGACGAACAAGGCTGCAAGATTGACAAACAAGGCCGCAAGATTAACAAACAAAACCACAAACTTGTCAAACAAACAAAGATGGGACAGGATTCGTGATTGTGCCATTGAGCTCCTCAACCTAAGTCCACAAGTTCAAGCCTCGTATCATGTTGAGGCAAGGGAAAGACCAGCCTTGGGACAAGATACACCCGATTAACAAACAGGCCAAGCTACAAGGCGTATACGATAATGTGAGTCATCCATCTTTACCATATTATACTTGGAGAATCATTGCTGACTCCAAATAGTATTTGCTCGTTCATCCTTCCCTTTAAATTATTTTACGTCGCTGTCTCTTAGAATCCTTGGTATTATATAATCCTCCTTCTTTTCCAAAGTAGGCGGCTCACCTACACTACGCAACGAGCTCCTCCGAGCATTCATCGATGGGCGAAGCGTAACAGCACGAGTCCAATGGCTCAACCGGTTTGACTCTCTTGAACGTAGTAGGTGGGTATATTGTACACCTCTGTTGGCACATAATTGCGGCGTTGGAGTTTGGATGGTCGTCGTTGTTGATGATGACGAGACAAATTGGAGAGCGCAGCCAATTTTGGAGTTATGTCAATGTAGTGTATATTTTCTCGGTATAAGTGGGGGATGTTTGATATTTAGAATAATTCTTTTCTGTTAGTTATAAGTATATAGTGGCGTATTCTGTTGGACTAGCCCTAGAATCAGCTCGTATATACGAAAAACTTCCATTTCGGGCAAGTAATTTAGAGACAAAAAGCGGTTCGGCCGAGAACTTCAGCCAAAGAAAATGCGACAAAACAATCCGATCTATCCAGGTACCGAGACTTGGATTCGAATCTGACATCACATATTCAAATAAAAAAAGTATAAAATGATGGAAATCATTCAGAAAAAATTACAGGGCAACGAGGAGGTGTTTCCCACCATCAAAATGCAGTGTTCTTGTCAACATCGCAACTCAACCTCCAGAAGAAGAAGCAACCCATCACGACCATACCAACAAATTGTTTTCGATTCCACGGCAACAAATACCACCCGCTTCGAATGGATCTCCTCTACAATCACGCATTCATCCCCAGACGAGACAAGAAGTCGTGTCCGCTCGCATGTAATGCAACGGTTTCGAGCACAGCAGGCTCTCAGTCAGCATGTACCGCAATCGAACAGATGGGGTGTATTTGCGGATTATGATCCGCGTATTGAGTATTATTCCAAGTGTCCGACATGTGGACGGCTTAATACCGAGTGTTGTAGAGAGACAACGACGGAAAGGGATGTGGAGGGTCATTTGAGAGGACTTTCGATGCGATGTGATAACCTCTTCCTGATAAAAGGGAATGAATAGCTGACTTGTGGGGATAGCGTTACCAATCGACTACACATCAGGATCAGCACAGCTCTATGAATACCGTAAATCCCTTCCCTCAGCTGAGAATAAGAGAATATCTGAGCTGACGTCTATTTAGTAGCACAAGTATACGTCTTTATCCAAAACCCCGTCCGCAGAACCGGCCTGGGCTTGGTGCAATACTGCCTGCCATTCATCATCTCCAGTGCCGCAGTCCTAAACGCTCTCCTGAGCTTGGTCGCGAGTCATCGAATTCTCATATCGGGCGGTAGCAACAGACCCAGTTCCTATCTCATGGCAGCGTACTATCATCACAAAGTCCAGGCCATTCAGATTGTGAATCAGAATCTTGATAGACATTCGAATGCTGTGGCGTATGATGTCCAGGTTGCCATTGCTGTTTTGGCCATTATCGAGGTTTGTCCTGCCACCCAAGAACGTCAAGATGTTGTTGGAAATCAAGTGCTGAAGATGGAAAGTATACGACCGGATCAATAGAGAATGCACAAAACCACATGTCTGGTTTAAGAGAGATAATGGCTGCTCATGGAGGTACCATTGCAGCTCCAGTGGATCATCATTTGTCGTTCGGTATTGTGAAATTGTTCGTATACCTCATCTCTTTTTATAAACAGATGTACTAATGGGAAGTAGAGCAAATAAACTCGTTTCCAATGGGCATCAAGACTTCCCATCAACCAACGAAAGCGGAATGCTGGACCGCATCCTCTCAAATCTGCCCGGAGACAGTTATCTGTCGATAAAGTCAATGTTCCATTCACTCAAGCACCTCTCAACAACGATTCCACGAACATCGCACACCGACATGACCCAACAATCCACCTGGCTCGATCAACTGAATATAACAGAGTTGAAAATGCACAAAATCATCGAAAATAATTTCGGCCCTCGAAATGAATCCATAACATCATTCGTGACGTGGCGCGCGTATCCAATTGCAGGAAGTATCTTCCTTTGTCTATGGTTACGCCAGCTCTCGTTGCGGAGTAATGTAATGGATTACCTAGTAGATTCTTTGAAGTATGCGCTTGAGGAGACGGACGAGGATCAGTATCCGTCAAGGGTATACCTGTGGCTTCTCTTCGTTGGTGCAGCCGCCGCCGAGGGACGACGAAACAGGAGATGGTTCTTGATTAGGCTTTCTGATACATTGGGAAGATTGAAGTTGGATTCGTGGCAAAGCGTCAATGGCGTGTTGATTGTGTTCCCTTATGTGGAGGAATGTGATCCTTACTTTCGGCGGATATGGGAGGAGCTTCAACAACCGAGGGATTCTGAGCTCGAGAGTGTACGATTCGTGGATAGATAAAGCGATATAGATTGCATGTATATTAATAGAAGTATCAGTAGCTTGTCCATTCAGAATCTCCGAATAACTACGGCCTCGAATTGAATGCCTCAACAGCAGCACTAGCCATCTTGACAGCCAAAGGCGCATCATCCTTTCCAAGAATCAACTCAACAACCTTCTCATAAGTTAGCAACTTACGAACCACGTATCTAAGACCAAAATATACCTGAATACAATCAGCTGCATTAAACTGCTCATCATTCAGCAACTTGACCAGCTCCGCACCAGTCTCGACACGATGATACCGAGAAGGATAATCCGGTCCAAACACTTCACATAACTTCTCATACTTCCAGATTGGGATGGTATTGTATGGCGCATCCATGCCGTGGATTAATCGTTCGACCGTGTAGCCACCGTTATTCACAATGAATCTATACCCTTCATTAGTATCATGCTCCTCATTGTTTGCTCTAGGAACGGGAGTTACTGACAAAGTAGCATTCAATCCCCATCTCAGATAATCCGCCAACGCCTGAACAGTCAATTGCAATGATCCTTCCCCGGTAACCAGGATTCCCCGTTTGATAGACCCATCTTCCTTCCCAGCAACGAAAGAGCCCAACGCGGCACCGGTTGCGTATCCGATACTACCGAATATAGTCTGATTATACATGCGCACGTTGTCAATATGCATGAGATTTGCGGCTGGGATGCCGTAGCTTGATGTCCCTGTTTCAGCGACTATGAAGTCGTTGGCGCGGAAATAGCGGCCTAGTGTCTATACAACAGTTAGCCAGCTGTTATAAGCAACAACAACAGTGAGATGGCATGAGAGGAGAAAATACCGGCCAGAGGAAGTCTTGAACGAGGTTGCCAAGGTTCTCGTACTTGTCATTTGGATAGGGATCCCAGGAGATATCCCGCGGAGTCACGGAGATGGATGGAAGATGTTGAATCAGTTTTCGAAGGACCTGCACATATATTAGTATAAGCTGACATGTATATTATGTGAGGGAACGAACATATTTGCTCGTAACATTGTACGATTTTCCAGCGACGTTGACGGAGAAGCGCTGGAAATCGACGATGTTATGACCCTCGAGCTGAGTGGTAAATTCTCCTCTTCGTGATATTAGCAAGTAACTCTCAGTTAGTATACTGTAGACAAAAGACATACGTATTAAAATCGGACTATATCCGAGATTAGCAAGAGTCACGCCGATACTCGAAACCCTCAAACTTACAGGATAATTGCCAATAAACAGAACCAACTCTGACTTTTCAACAGCAGCCCTGATAGTATCCGGCGACGCTCCTCCTGAATAAACGCCACCAAACAGTTTTCCGTTACCGAGTTGCTCACTGATACTGCCCTTTGACATGGCAGTTGAAAAGTATGGGATTTGGAAGGACTCTATGATTTCTCGTGTTTCTTTAAGAAGATCGAAACGGACGGCTCCTGGGCCGAAGTATCAACACTGAACACGAATAAGGGGGTGAGGTTACGTACCACCGTCGATCACAATAACAGGGTCTTTACGGGATGTCAGTAAATTGACTATCTCCGTGATTACCTTTGCTTCTTCTTCGTCTGTATTTGATGGTAATGCCGTAATGAGAGGCTTTGATAGGTGACTGCTTGGAATGGTCTTGGGACCAATATCAACCGGGACACCGATGTAACTGTTATTGGTTAGATCGGGCCTGTTCAGGGATGGGTCGGTCAACTTACACCGGTCTAGAGTGATGAAGCATTGCTATATAATGTCAGCCATACTGGACGATACTTAGTGGATGAGGCAAGTTACCCTCAAGCACTCTATCAATTTCCGAAGCCGCGTTTTCAATATCCTCCAAGACGGTATCCGCAACAGTGATATGCTTGATCATCTTCTGATACATTCTGAACACAATATTAGCGACAATAACGTAGCAGATTTAGTAGAAGATATACCCGAACTCCCCGTTCCCAAGACTGTGATGCATAACAGCGCGACCCTTCATCGCCGATGTCGATGGATATCCGACAATATGCACGACGGGGACCTATACAACGTAAGACTGGAAGACTTTTAACCTGTAGTTGGAAAGACTTACATATTCGGCATATTGGCCAGCCATACCACAGTAAGCGGACAACTCGCCAGGTCCAAAGGTAGTCACAAATGCACCGACTCCGTTCACACGCGCGTAGCCATCGGCCTCCAATGACCCGGTTATTAGCAGACCAGATAGACGGTTGGGAAGAAGGAGACATACGGCGTAACTAGCAACGAGTTCATTTGCGTTTCCACGCCATGTCAAGCCTGCGGCGGGAATCATGTCAAGGATGACGAGTTCATAATCTATACATCATCAAATGGCATCGTCAGTAGATGAAGCTTGCTTGTTTTGCCAGAGCTGGTGGGAAAGTACCACCGGGAACACCAAACACAGACTTGACTCCAAGCTGAGCGAGTCTGGTAAAGATGTACTGTCCAATGGAGATGTCTGCCATGATGTAAAACGGTCTGAAAACTTTGATATTGGCCGTATCGAGGTGCTGTATAAGAGGAAAAAAGAAGCCCTCCTGACAAAGAGGGGAGAATCAGAACAATAAATACTTCGATCCTGGACTTTCCAAGTCCTAACCCCTCTTTGATATCTCAATCGTAAAAAGCACCTAGGTAAATAGATAGGGTGTGTCCTCATCAAGTAAGCATATACAAAAATTGCACTAGGCCAGAAACGGGCCAACCATTGTCCCAAAATGGAAATGTTGATTAAGGCTGCATATCATGTTCGCTACTGGCAAGGATTCGTAAGCAGGTCTCAGCCTGATAATAATCCTTCTCATATATCGGTGCTTGCCCAAATTTACACGTTTTCCATAATCCAACATCTGCGGGGCTCGCGTTTTGCGCTGGAGAACGAACTTCGAGACGAACAACTTCCCAAAGGGGAAAGTAGCCCTAGTTCGCGACCACGAAATCGTGTATGATGAGTAATTTCTGAAGCTTAATTCATGTTAAAGGTGATGAAATATACACAGTCGTTGCATCACCATACAGAAAGTCAAGATTTGAGTTTAGACGACTCCAGACGTTCATCAAGCCCGATCCAGTAAGAGAAATCATAGGTCGAGTATGCATCTGCAAGTGCGGCCGCATGTAAAGAAGCCAGCGTGCATGCCTAATCGTGTGTTCTATTGTTTCAATTGAGGTGGCTTCTTCCAGTAAATGCTAAGACTGTTTCCTTATCTCCAGAACCGTACCAATCTCGATCTCGACTTCCTGCTTCTTCTTGTTGCTCCTCAGAATTGAACCACAGCTCTTGACTTTCCTCTCCTTCTCTTGAGCCGTCGCTTTCTCCATCTCCACCCTTTCTAGCTTTTTTATCCCTCATTCTTCTCAGTTCCTCCTCACTAGGCATGTTTTTCCAAACCAAATATGCAAGCGTAGGGTACCAGAACAAATCAGAAATAAATTTCATAAAGCCAATGTTTTCCTTCATAAAGTGCGGTTTGGAACCATCCGATTGTTTATCTTTTGCCCCAGCCGTTTTATCTCCATACAAATCGTTATATTCTCTATTTTTGCGTATTCTGAGTTCATCGAGCATTTGGTGCAAGTCGGATTCCTGCCATTGGAGGTACAGCCTGTCAAATAATGACTCTTGATCTGGTTGTTGCTTGGGTTTGTTGTTCGGCTTGTTGTTTTCGGTGCTGTAAAACGCGGCGGTTCGTCGTGTACGATTTGGTTTCTTGAGAGGCTTGAGGATCGAATATGAGGTAAAAAGATAGTTCCGAGGAGCTTGTCGTGTTGCCGGCGAGAGATTGGAAGCTCTCCGCAACGGATTCATCGTGTATGTGTTTGGTAATTATTACCTGGGGAAATAATCCAGTCGAAAAGACAGAATCGATGTTTGGCAAAACATCCTTGCGATCGGGGCAGTGGTTATTCCGTGCCGATTACCCCCTGATGTCAACAGCCCTAGCCCTGTTGCATTAGTGCTAGGGTTATGCTTTGCTACACTTAGTTCAAATGTTAGTCTGTATCTGTTTTTTTACCTACAATTCACCATATAGGAATAGAATATCGTGATCATATACACCTGCCAGAGACCGCCACGTCGTACTCTAGACATAAATCATAGATATATATCGGGAGGGCCTCTGAAACATATATTCCTTTCCAAACCCTTTAGGCAAGCGCGATGTATTTCTTTTGCAAACTAGAGTGAACATGAGGGCGATTGAGGAAACCTTGGAAACATTGAAAGGTACGAGAAAGATAATACAAGCAGCAGACAACAACGCACAAAGCCGATTATAGAACCCCCAGTATACAACGATAGAAGTCAATAACCCACAAATCATCACATACTATCTCGTGCGAGACATTCCATCAGATTCGTCGCCCTGAGTGCGAGCTTCTTACACTCATCAGATGCATACTCATTATCAGCCGCAGCCGCAAAAGCTTTTTGCCAAATTTCCATTTGTCGAGTCCATGCGTGGGCCCATTATAAAGTCCATCGGTATCCCAAATACCGCCGCCACTTGGATTTGCTTCTCGCGGGCGCAAGGTCTCATCGCAGAGCCATTGATAAGCACATAGAATCCATAAAGCAGCAGCACTGACATGACTACTGTAGTACCTTGCATTGGATTGATTCTCAAGGGTATCTTTCATGGTGGATAATGCCCACAGCGTGCCATCAAGAATGTTCAAGGCTGCTAGTCGTGCAATGAATGCTAAAATGTTTACGAAGTTGACATCATCGTCTGTCCCAGGCTCAAATTCGGCTTAACCATTATCAGCATCCATTAACCGATGGAACAGGGTCCAGGATTTCGGACATACAGTCATACCACTCTCACACTGCCGTCCGGAATGAATGCATACTAGCATATATTTTATACCCCTGCATGTAAAATTTCCGTTATTCATCCATGGATGATACGCACTTATCAGAGATATCAATATGAATCAACATACCTCATCAGTCCTACCAATTTCGTTCAATTTGTACGACCGCTGCAGTCGTTGCAAGAACCTTGCAAACCGCATCTGGGCTGGATGCTCATGTGGAATCTGCTGTGTCTGTTCCAGGGTTAGACAGCCAAAATTTTCCAGCTGAAAGTGAAGTCCCGTTCTTCCGGATTCGGGAGCATGTCATCAATCAGCTTCAGAGCTTGTTCCATCGAAAGATCTCTACCAGGTTCAAGATATCGTTTCAGAATCTCCAGAGCCTTGCCGTCAGAGTAGCGACCGATAACCTCGTTGACGGAATCGTCTGTGTTACCTAGAATGCGAAGATGCAGCGACGACATGTCGGTTAGTTCCATACTTATAGAGGTGGTATAGTGCGACAAACATAAAATAGTAATTATATGGATCGAAAGTAAACAGTAAGAGATAGAGAAACGACATAAACACAAAGAAGGAAATCGGGGCTGATAGATATCCCCAAGTTCAATTGACACATCAAAGTCAGCCTTGTGAATAACGGTCAGGTTAGGGCCAATTCCTTCCGCCCGAAGTAGTTATTCATAAATATCTCTCCATGAATCTGTAAGCCGAATCTAGCATACGTATTTTCTATTTTTGTATACCCAAAAATGTCGACACTGTATCATGTTCAAATATAAGTATCTGCACAGGTAAAATCAGGAGTAATGCCTCCCAAATAATCAGCCTTGATCACCTCGCAAGCGGCTTCCAACCTAGGTGCAAGCATGAACAATCCAATGAAGAAGACCAACGACCCGATACTCTTAGTGCCCGAAGTCGTTCTTATGCAGATACCAGTATGCAACCGCAAAGGAATATGGCCAAAGAACGGATCAAATGCAGCGCTCAACATCGACAATAGATCTCCCCATGCTCGGAATGATTTCAGCTAGAATGAAACCGAGAGCCCATGTAGCTGTTATGCGTATAGTCCAATCGTTCTACCCGGCTCCTACAAACAATAGAAGGCTCTTGCATTACGCTCGCTCTTTACTGTACTTAATTTGCAGTCAGTGATTGATACAATCAAGCTTAGGGCAAGAAATGGCGCTAGTACTACTTGGGACTAACGCTAGGGTTACCGTATCTCAACGATTCTGACGCCATCAGGTCTAATATGACACCAGTGTCCCATCCTATCCAACTTAGGGATAAGGGCTCTCGCGCAGATAATAAATGGTTTGCAGTTCCATAGTCCAAAGGAGAGGGGGAAAGTCAAATTCTTTGATTCGTGCTTGTAAGGGCTGCTTGCACCATCAGGAAGTAGGCGGGGAGGGTGAGTAGGAGGGGAATACCTAGGTATATAAACAAAGACCGACCTCAGGACCCTCGAATGAAGATTCTATCTACCAGTGAAATAACATAAGATTCCAACAGCAATTGTCAACCTTGGAAGTCTTACAACCCGAGAAACAGTCGTACCAGATCTCCCTTCTTGTTCCTTCTTCTCGTACTCTAAATCATGGCTCCCGCGGTCACTGAGACGATAGAGTCTACCATTCCTGTCAGGGACCACACCACGCCCAAGAAAGGCCTCAAGCAGGCACCACTCAAATATAGTGGTGCCCTTGACGTGTATGAGCACTTTGACTTGACACCAATCATCGGTCGAGAATTTCCTACCGCAAGTATAACAGAGATCTTGCGTGCTCCTAATTCAGATGACCTCCTCCGAGATCTTGCCTATACTAGTCAGTCCAATTTCTTCTTCATATTTGTCAAGAGTGATAACTAATTGAATGCTTATTAGTATCCTCCCGCGGCGTCGTGTTCTTCAGAAAGCAAGATGACGTGACCGACGAGCTACAAAAGGAGTTCAACCAGCGACTTGGTGAACTTGCCGGAAAGCCCAAAACATCTGGTCTACACATCCACCCTATCGCCAACTCCAGTCGTGAGCACGGCACCCAGGATGATGAAATTAGTGTCATCAGCTCCAAACAGCGTGAGAAGCTTTATGAGCACCGCAATGAACGCGCCCAGAGCGCTAGATTTGAATGGCATAGTGATATCACTTTCGAACCCATCCCAAGTGACTATACAAGTCTACGACTAATAACACTTCCAAAGACGGGTGGTGGTATGTAGGCTTCTTCTGTGCGGAATGAATTACTGCTGACGGGAGACTGTTCAGATACTCTATGGGCTTCCGGCTATGAGGTGTACGATCGTATCTCTCCTCCTTACCAAAAGTTCTTGGAGAGCCTCACCGCAACCTACGCTCAACCCAAATTTGAAGAAATTGCAAGAGATAAGAACTTCGAGCTTCATCCTGGACCCCGTGGCGCACCCGAAAATGTTGGTAATGTATTAAAAGCCGTGCATCCTGTGATCCGTACGAACCCAGTTACAGGATGGAAGAGTGTCTTTGCAGTAGGAAGCCATTGCCAGAAAGTAAATGGCGTGTCCAAGGAAGAAAGCGCGCATCTTCTCAAGTGGTTCGTCGATTTGATTGTTGAGAACCATGACTTGCAAGTGCGTTTCCGCTGGCAGAACCCTAATGATCTTGGTAAGGATATCCATACTATCTTTGTTAATTTCTGGTACTAACATCCTTCATTTTGTTTAGCCATCTGGGATAACAGGTCAGTGTACCACGCCGCTACGTGGGATATCGAGGGCCAGGGACCACGATCTGGCCATCGCGTTGTCAGTCTTGGTGAGAGGCCCTACTTTGACCCTGAGAGTACCGGAAGAAGAGAGGCCTTGTTTGGTCAATAGTAGAACTAGCAAGTTGAGATGGAAGGATAAGTTTGTTTGATTTGAATTTAAACCATATTGCTAAATATGAGTTTAGGGTTACCAGGGTTTCAAAGAATACATGCAATATCTGCGCGCACAAACCCTAACCGCCCCCGTACTACTTAGCTAGACATATTATTGAAATACTGTAGAATCAAGTCTAGATCCAAGCTCTAGTTGTGAAATCTATTCTTGGTGTCGCTTGTCTCTCTCGGTACGAGGTTAGCATTATACTAAATCGGGTCACTACCAACGCATACAGCCATCATAACATGCAATCTACGATCATTGGCAGAATGCATACTAATCAGAACGCATAAAGAGTATGATTGGACCCAAAGAGGTAGCTATGTATCTACGCGCCAACCCTTTGTGATGAATGGGGGCTATTCATCTAGTGCGATGCATCTAAGCGCCGAGTGTCACCATTCACAGTTCGATTTTCAAGAACTTTATTTTGATCTGTCACACATGCGGCACAGGCAGAGTTTACTCCGTAGTGTATCTAATTAGTCTAATAATACTTCCATAAGCGCTTCGCGTGTCATTGAATATTAAACAAGAGGGTCTCCAACATGCTCCTTGATCTACAACATCCGGTGATGATCTGCCCTACAACGAGCAATTACCCAAAAACCACTCGCACGAGATATGACGGAGCAACAACTTTAGACAATAATATCTTCTCATAGATTTCGAAGATTTCATAATCAGCTGGAGTCTGATTTTTTTCCTATTCTGCATCCCGACAATTATGGCAACGTATACTTGCGCCTGGCCCTCTGGCATGGCCTACATACCAGCATCAAGCCCCTGCGGACCCATAAACGAGACAAATCCAGTCGTTCCATGTTGCGCAAATGGTGATTTTTGTCTGTCCGACAACATATGCGCATATACCTCTCATAGCAATGTCGGTGGAAGCGGATACTATTCTGCCGGGTGTTCAAATGGGACGAGTATGGACAAGGGCTCTAGCTCGGCATGCTCAAATCGATGCGGTGAGCGATATTCAAAAAACCTCGTATAAATTGCTTTTATTGACTATTCTGGGTGCATTCAGCGGATACTGGCTTGCCGGACGTTGTGTATGACAGTTCTGATGGTTCTTGGAAGTGCTGTGGTGGAACGGAAAACCAGAGAACTTGCCAGTCGCCAACGAATGAAACGTTTATTGGCGCTGCCCCGTCAAATCTTTTTACTATATGGGTTGCCGGGTCCAGTACAACGATAGTATCGACATCAACATCGACGTCAACGACTTCCAAAGCAACATCGACTTCAAAATCAACATCCACAATATCAACGGCAACATCGATATCTTCAGCACCTACATCAATAACATCGACATTATCATCAACAATAGCATCGACAACGCCAACTACATCACCTACTTCAGCTGCGGAAACACAAGGCCCTAACACTGATCACCCCTCAGAGCTATCAATCGCAGCCAAAACAGGCATCGGAATTGGTGCTGGCGTGCTAGTACTCGTCCTACTTGCTTTCATATCGTTATATTTCCATCACCGGCGTGGTCGACAACGAACTTTTAATCGTCAAGATATGCTGCCAACAAAGAGTTACCACATGTCATCATCGCTGTCGTCGAAAACACTCCATGAACTCCCTCCGACACCGAAACCACAGGAACTACCGCTGAATACTAGGCCATTAGCTGAGCTATATTGAGGAAAAAAATACAACTTTGGCTTAAATTAAGGTAGGATAGTTTGATAATTGCGTTTAGCTAGTACTTATTATGTATTTTGTGGCAAGCGATACTAGCAAGGCGAACTGTCAGGGGTTATGAGTTCGATTGTACAGGCGCTATTTACTTACCCCAGCGTATCAAAACGAGAAAATATCCTTTTTGCATTCTTAGCATCTCTTTGCCTACTATGCTGCTTTTTAGAGTAATTATTCTTCAATCAATGTGGCTGCACATCCCCGACGACAAGGCCTTGACCTGACAATGGGATGTCCAGCGCAGCACTAGGGAAGTCTTGGTGTCAACATAGGAAATTTTGGATATTACATCACAGCATTGTTATTCTGTACTCGATGATATCGAAACTGAAAAATTGGATTTATACAAATTCGATCATCCATGGGCTATGAAAGGGGAGGGCATCCGGATCAATCGCCGTACATGGCGATTTCGGGGAGTAGATGTCTTCAATTGGTGGGGCGATGAGGATATGCTTGTTTTTACCCTTCATCGTGATATGGGACGACGTGAGTAATTCCTCGCTTACTATGTAGCTCGTCCACGAATGCTGACTGTGTTGTAGCTATTCTTATTGAGGGCACAGCTCTAGCAGCCCATTTCAATTTTCAGCATCAAGGCGGCATGACGACGACCGACTTACTGTCGTGGTACAAGTCGCTGGGTGTTGAACAGGCATGTCTGGTGCCGTCACCGTCCGCGTTTGATTATTTCTATCTTGTCTGGGTTGTACAATTACACGTGCAGTGGCTTACTTTCTATACTATGAAAGGGACTCGGCATTAGCTACCGATAATCTGCCCGGTGCCTAATATCTTGCCATCATTCATATCTGCCTTCAAGGCTCCGGCCGCAACCCTAACTCTTAGATTGGCCGAAGATGCCTCTACAGTAAGCCTACCGTGGAAGCCGACAGGATTCCAGCCCTAAGTCGGACATCTTACAGCTCACATACTCCCCGGTTGATAAAGAATGCCGGGAATCTCTTGGAGTATAAGCTCGTTACTTTCAAGCCTTGACTTACGAATAGCCGACTGTTGGAGTCTCGCATACATGTGATGATGCAAAAGTGTGCCTTAAAGCTATGGGGTTCTCTATGTGGATCGATACCTCAGGCATAAACTTCGTTGAATTCAACTAATAAAATTCCAAAGTTCGAGCCGTCTTGGCAACTGGTTTTCCGCTAGCCGAAGAAGAAGCTCTTCTTCTTTGTGAGACGCGTGTGCGTGCAGGATTGTAGGTTCCGTCAACCTACGATAAGAGTAAGCATTGAGTCAAGATATTGTATTGGTTGATATCTGCTGTGCAGGGACAGCCTCAGACACCTGAAATTTATTATCGGCCTTCCTCTTTAGGAATCAGTTTTGGTCATAGGTGCTAAAAGCACCATACAAACAATGGAAATGGTCCATGTAGCGGACCAGTTGACCTAAACAGTCCAGTCAGTAAACAATGTGATATCTGAAAGAGTGTAACCCACCGAGTTTCTCAGTCAAAAATGCGTGCTTGTCATCCCGACAACCGTTCCAGAACGTCCATTCGGCCTTCATTTCCACCACAATACGAATATGATGTTGTGCGTTCTCCACAATCACTAGATCTGGTTTCAGCCTCTTTGTTGTCTCGTCGTCCACCAAAGCATCTATTCTGTGTCTGCCAAATTCGTGATCCGCCATCCGGACCTTGAGATCCAATGACTGATACATTGGATTCAGCGCGGTAGATACTTGCTGAACGTATCGACCTTGCACGCCACTCTCGTTGCCAACTCCGTGTGTCTCTGGTCGTGGATTTTTGGGACTTGCAGGGAGTGTCTCGTATTGGCGTACGACATCTTTCACAGTCATGGTAAAACCCATCCCATTTTTCGATTTGATGCATGTTTAGACGGTAAACGGAAACGCTGGGGTATGTCATGCCAAATCCTGGATCGGTAAGTAGGCTTGGGAGCCCAGTTTTCAGAGTTGACGTTTGCGATTTCGTTAGACGGTTCATATTTGCTGAGGATGAGATCTGAGGGGATTCTGAATCGATGATCTCCAAAAAAAAGGGATTCGTGGCAAAGAGATCTGGAGAAGGGTAGATATTCAATGTATCCAAGCAAAAATAATGGTCTAATGAGCATCAGGAATGAGGATAATTGTGACAGCTGTACACCTAGGACTTCGGTCCAGCGCTGATCTGGCAAGACTTCGACAGAGCTTGCCGGCCTAGGGCTGTGACCCTAGGCGGTACTGCTCTGGGAATCTCCTCAGCGGTACCGGATTGGGAAGGACGACGCCCGGCACAAACGGTATATGTTGGCCCCAGTGTCCTAGAGAGACGGATTCTCGTGCTAGAGCACCTCTGTATACTGGAAGCCTTTGCTACGAGGTTGGCCATTATCACATCTTTGAATTGGCGAGAATTGTGGATTATATATACAGTAGAACCTGGCCATAAAGGCTATCCAAAACCCTTCCTGTATTGACAAGCAGAATTGAAATACGGCAATGTGCGCTGCCAGTCAATTATTATGGCGGCAAATCTCGGGCGCAGACAATGAAGCAATTTTCATCTTGTATAGCAGAACATTCGGAATGGATTTCGACGTCATTCATGTCTGCCTCCCAAGGCAGCCGCAACCCTAACTCTCCTGCCAGCCACCGCCCACTGACTCTTTTTCTTAATTATCTTTCTTCATCAACTTCTTCTCGCACACCAACCAATACTTGCTTCGTTCAATACTCTCATCGCCCTCTTTCTGTCCAGACTTACTTTACAGGATTACCTTTGTCAACTTCCTCTTTCATCGTTCACTGGAAAGCGTCAAAATGAATCACGTTGGTATGCGGTTCCGCGACCTGGAGGGCCGAATCTACGCAATTGACGAGTACAACATGACCGTCAAAATCGAGACGCAACTGACAGAGGTTTTGGATCCGAGAATGGCCCAGATGCATGTCTTGGCTCAAGGGCTCGTACAAGAAACTGGATCTAAAGTTAGGGTCAAGATCCGATATGAGTGAGTTCTTCCCTTCATCTAATCGTACTGAACTTCGCTAACCAATGTGTTCTTCTTCTTTGCGCGCAGCCTCAAGCCTCAGGACTTTGGGATCAAAGATCTCGAGTGAAACAAACAAGTGATCGAACGACACGCTGATTGGGAATGCGACATCATGGATCTGCTGTACGATATCGGCCATGGCCCAAAGCGCATTTGTACTATTCGCTTCAACCAAGGTCCAGCGAGTGTGTGTCCAGCGGGCTACTCTTGGATTACCGTTCTGGAACAAATACCTGGCGAAGATGTCGGAGAAATAAAGGACAAGCTCTCCGCCAACCAGCTTTTCAGCATCAGGAAGCAGCTCGCTTACATTCTGACGGAACTGGCTAAGGAAGACGTGACTATGGGCGAACAACATCCCAGTCTCTTGCGATACGATCGTAATAACGATAAATTGTAATATTTGCCTCACATGACCTGATCTCATGGACGAAACCTAAACCAACTTGTATGATAGGTATCTGGTTGATGTTACGCATTGGTCGTATCATGAAATTCGGACGACGATTGGCCTGAATAGTGCGTATGTGATGGCTTTTGGCTTGTGGAATGAGCCAGTGCCGGACGATGAGGCTTATCCTTGGAAAGCTGTAAAAGAGATTGGAGCAGAAAAGGAGCAAGAAAGGGAACAAGAAAGGGAGGAAGAAAAGGAGAAAGAAAAAGACAGCCAGAGAGAGGAAGTGCGGGTTGAAAAGCCGGACAGAGAGAAAGATTTCTTCTCTGAGTCCGACTCTGAACGCGCACCATGGCTGGCAGGCTCGCTAGCTCATCATACCCGCCGGGTTTCCGCCGAAATCTCCCCTATGTTCCCTGGGTCTCGAGAATCACCTCGACGTCCTGGATCATGTGTGTTGTATTACGCTGAAAACCAGCCAATGCTTTACGGGTCTCCTGGATCCCCTCGCCGTGCTGGAACACGAGGACGCGAAAACCAGCCGATTCCACCTGGATCTCGCGGATCGCCTGAACGTGCTACACCACAAGGACCACAAGACTCGCCGTTGGAAAGTCTGGATGTTTTGTCTGAACGGCTACGGGCCGCAACACTGCAAGCAATGGGTCAAACAACCGATCAAGGTGAGCGAAGTGAGAGAAGTGGAAGAGACGGAAGGGGTGGACGGGGGGGCCGACAATTTGATCTTCGTCGTTAGAGGAAGAAAACCTTTTTTCGTGCAATTGGGCAACTGATAGTCAATTCCAATTCCGAGAAATGCGATTGCTTTTAATGATATCTAGACTAGAATGATAAGTGGTAATGTGCAACGCAGTCTCGTCATACGGGGACTAACTAGGCACTTAGTTCTGCCTACGTAGGTATTGACATCTTGGCTATCTAGTTCGTACTATACAGAATCAGTATTATTACATAAGTTGGGCATACCTCCAGTCATCGTGCTTGCGTGCCTCAGAGAACATACACCATGAGTTGTGTCATGTGGTTTGGATGGATACTTCGTATGTGATGGTATTTGGGCAGTGGAAAGACCTGATGTTGAAGAGCGAGGGATACACTTGGAAAAGCGGTAGCTGCCATATCAAATCTACGTCTCGATGAACAGACGCGCACTCCGTTGCCCAGGTGGGCCTATCGTGACATGTAACCCTAAGGAGACAAAGGAATTCCTAAATCGACGACCGCTTCTCCGCCTGCCAGACACCATGATTGGCCTTGGGAGGCCGACATTGTTGTCTGTTGCAGGGCGATATTGGCACACGCCCAGGGCAAACAGAGTTTCATCAAGCGCAGTGGTGGCCAAGTCGAGGGGCGGTCCTCAGGTACCTAGGTATAAACTATCCTACTTCTTTCCTGCTCCTCTTCTTCCCCTTTCCTTCTTTCATTCTTTGACTTGAAAAAAAAAAAAAAAAAAAAAAAAAAAAAAAAAAAAACCCCCACAAAGCAACAAACCCAAAAAAAATAAAAAAAGGTTTATTTTAGCGGCTAAATAAAAAAAAAAACCATGCCAGGAAAAAAAAAAAAAAAAA